>JABTXL010006431.1:790127-819357 GCA_025134845.1 Neodon shergylaensis
TTTTTTTTTTTTTTTGGTTTTTTTTTTTTTTTTTTTGGTTTTTTCGAGACAGGGTTTCTCTGTGGCTTTGGAGCCTATCCTGGCACTAGCTCTTGTAGACCAGGCTGGCCTCGAACTCACAGAGATCCGCCTGCCTCTGCCTCCCGAGTGCTGGGATTAAAGGCGTGCGCCACCATCGCCCGGCAAAATTTATGTTGATAATTGTTTTGTTTTGTCTCTTTTTGGTTTCTTTGTTTGTTGTTGTTGTTGTTTTTCTTTTTTTTAATATTTATTTATTTATTTATTATGTATACAATATTCTTTCTGTGTGTATGCCTGAAGGCCAGAAGAGGGCGCCAGACCTCATTACAGATGGTTGTGAGCCACCATGTGGTTGCTGGGAATTGAACTCAGGACCTTTGGAAGAGCAGGCAATGCTCTTAACCACTGAGCCATCTCTCCAGCCCCCCCAAGATTTATTTATTATGTCTACAACATTCTGCCTCCATGTCTGCTGCAGACCAGAAGAGGGCGCCAGATCTCATTACAAATGGCTGTGAACCACCATGTGGTTGCTGGGAATTGAACTCAGGGCCTCTGGAAGAGCAGTCAGTGCTCTTAACCCCTAAGCCATATCTCCAGCCCATCAATTTGTGTTTGATAATAAAAGCAGTCTTTTTCAAGATTACAGACTGAAATCTAGGTATACAAGGTTAGACATACGGTAGTCAAATTTTAAAAGATTTCTGCTAATGACATATGAAAGATGATAAAAGAGGACCTGATTTCATTGCCTGGGAATTTCCAGAAGGAAAAAGTGGAGACTCAAGAGAGGAAAAAAGATAAAAGAGGAATTGATAAATGAAACCCTAGCATTGCAGAAGAAAAACCAAGGTAGATAGATGATAGATAGATAGATAGATAGATAGATGATAGATAGATAGATAGATAGATAGATAGATAGATAGATAGATAAATGGAGAGAGAGAGAGAAAAATAGGTTGAGAGTGATTTCTGAGTAGAAGGAAGCTGAATCTTCAGTCTTGTCAGGTTCTGAAGGTGTTGCTAGATAAGGCTTTCCAGAGAAAGCCAGAAGACTAACACTACCACATCTAAAAATAAGCCAGGAGTAGAGCAAAAAAAGCAACAGCTAGCACGAAGACACGTACTGTCATTAGTGAAGCCCCAGAATCGCTCTTTTCAACCCTTCTCGTCATCAGAGGCTTTCTTATACGATCTTCGGTCGTAAGAATAGTTTGCCGAGCTCCGGCCCATTTTCCAGGGCCCTGTAGGCGATACTGGACAGGAGTACAGGGTCCCAGTAGTAACTGCAGTGCCAGCCTGGGGTCAGTGAAGGCCAGAGACAGAAGGTTGGGCCTCACACCCAACAACTCTGCAATCTCTTCCATGGTGTCTACGTAGTCTCCCTGGATGGTATGACGCTGGCTGTCCACATACCTAAAGCAAAGAAGACAGACGCTCAGGCTATCAGCAGTTCTGGCAAAGTGCCAGTCAACTATCCAGCCAATCTGTGCTTTATGAGTGTCTATTTGTGGGCTTGCTAGTGTGCTAAGAGCTGTGGGAATAGGCAGGCCTGGTGTTCCCTTCCGTAAGGACCTTAGAGTGCACTAGACTATTGCAGGAATAACTGATTACACCATCAACCCCAAATTTGTGTTTGCGTTAATTAAAAAAAAATATCAACCTTGGGTCAGGAGGCAAAGCTAGTAGCTAGTTGACAGAAAGCAGTCATAGTCAGAGGGAGTCTAGAAAATGAACAGAGATGCACAGAAAGTTGGAGGGAGGGACTTTGAGTGTGGTCACCCTTTTTGGTTTGGCGTGATGGAAGAGACACTCTTTATGAGACACAAGTGAAGAGGGAAGGTCAGTTAGTTGCTTCTCAATCTCTCTGAGCTAGCAGGTTTCCACCCTGGCCTCTGACTCCTGACCCTGAACTTTCTATGACCTTTCACCTCCTGTAGTAAACAACTTGTTTTTCTATGCTTGCAGCTACTCTGAGCACAGAACCCTCTCAAGTTCTTGAAAACATGAAAGTGGTTTCTGGTGGGCTTGCAGTAAAGAATCCCCAGAGCTACGGTGTGGCCATTAGTCAAGGAGAGCACTATATAAGCTGTCTGGGAACGTAAAAAAATTGGCATTCTTGCTTCAAGAGTGATCCATGTTTCTGTGTGTTCCTTACTCCCCCAGACTCTTGCCCAAGCACAGTTCCAGGTGGTGCAGATGGTTCCAGGTGGTGCAGGTGGCACACCTTTATCGCTAAATAGGACAATACATTTGGTGGCAGCAGCAGGAGACAGATCTAGCAGGATAGAAGAGTCCTGGCTGCCTGAGAATCCAGCCAGTAACTGCAGAGCTGCTATAGTTATTGGCTAAAGCAGCAGCAGATTCAGGTGCAGCTGCTGTGCCAGTGGAAAACAAGACTAGACTCTATGTGTTAAACATAGACACTAGGCTCAAGGAGGTCAGATGCGTAGTAGGCTTCAGGCTGGATGCAAAATGAGCATGTAGGTAGTTAAGAGAGCTAGGGCTGACAAGAATAATGTTGAAGAGAGAACAAAGGAAGGATTGTGAGTAAGGCAAACAGCAGAGTAAAGGTGTGGGGAGGCAATAGGCACAGAATATAGGCATACTGATGTGGGATTTCCCTCTGTATGCTGTGATTAAATCCATTGGTTAATAAAGGAACTGCTTTGGGCCATTAGCAGAGCTATAGGGGAACAGAGCTAGGCGGGGAAAACTAAACTGAATGCTGGGAAAAAGAAGGGCAGAGTCAGAGAGAAGCCATGTAGCCCTGCCAGAGACAGACACTGGTTGGAATCTTGCTGGTAAGCCACAGCCATGTGGTGATACACAAATTACTAGAAATGGGTTAAATTAAGATATACAAGTTAGCCAATAAGAACTTAGCAATGGGCCAAGCAATGTTTTAAATAGTATAGATTCTGTGTGGTTATTTTGGTTCTGGGCGACCAGGATGAAGAAGCAGCCTCCTCCTACAGCATACAATATCTGGGTATTGCCTGCAGCAGTGGGAAAGGCAAGCCTGGCAGAGCCAGGGGATGCAATGTTATGTGACATGAAAGGCACCAAGTTCCTTGAGCATGGGATCCTCAGTTAGTGGGGCGCACAGAATAGGGCTTCTCTGCACCAGTGTCGATTTAGGAATCTCGAGAAGCTGAGAGAGGATGGCATCCTCCGAGAGTAACTGGTCCTCTGGAGACAGGTGGGATGGTTTACCAAGAGCAGATGTCAAGGGTTAAAGAGCTCTTGGTGGGGGAAACGTAGTAAACAGTGGCATCTGTGTGGACAAAGCGGATCTGGAGAGCGAATGGAAAATGAGCCTTTTGCTCTGTGATGGCTGCAGAAGAATAGTAAGACAGAGAGAGGGAACAGGGGAAAGCTGAGCCCAGCTAGCAAAGATTGAGGAATTCAAGATGAAGGACAGAAACAAATGGTACGAAGTAAATTTGCGTAGAGCTGGTGAGAGATGGCAGAGGGGCTCTCAGATGATAACAGAAGAATTGCTGAGATAAGACTGGATTTTGGAGGAGAGGAGACAAGGAAGAAGTTGCGAACTCGGTTTCCTAGGTGTTCCAGTGGCTCCAACTTCGTTAGCATGTATTCACTTACACCACAGTTGGAGGTAACAAAGGTTCAAGGGAAGGAAATCACCAATGCCTCCTGCAGGGTTGTCACAAGGGGTGCATCATCTCCATGCACATGAAATGCTAAAGATGGGCACAAAGCTGACGCTCGGTTTAAGTTAAATGACATCCCTGGGGACTGCACACAGTCAGGTCTTTATAGAGATTAGGAAGCTGAAGGAATGAGCGCAGGGAAGTTGAAATAAACTAGTTTTGTGCCCCACAAAAGGGAGAGAAAACACTCCAAGAAGGAGTAGTAGTCCTCTCAGTAGTGAGGACAGAGTTGAGCCGGAGGTAAGCAGTGGAAGACCTCCAAGAGAGCAGCTTCAGGGGTCCCCTGAGTTATAGTGCAGGGGCTTGGGGGAGGAGCAAAGGGTGAGAGCCCAGGACTTAGCAACTCCACCCCAGGACTTCAGCGGCGAACAGGAGAAAACAAAGCCGTTAAAGAGGGAGAAACATCCTCATCAGTAATATACCTGATGCTATGTTTTTCCCTACCGAACGTCTTTTATGCCCTAAACATAGGCTTTAAACATGTCCCATCAGCGTCTCTCTCCTTCCTGGTCCACATGGAAACCGCAGGTGCTATAATTCCCTCTGATACCACAGTATAATAGAAATCCTCAAGCCTACACATGGAGACTAAGAATAGCACAATATTCTTCTTACTAAGAAATACATAGAGAAAGTATTCAAATGTCTGCCTGGGAGAATTTCTTACCTTTTCTCCATTTCCTCTCGACTCTTGTTTATGTCTTCTAGCATTTCCCTTTGTGAGGGCAATTGCTTTAGCCCTAAAGAAAAAAATTAAAAATAGAAGTGTTAATTACTTCTGAATGAGGAATACTGCTAATAACAATACCACACTGTGGATAATTAAAAGAATTACAGGGTCTAAGAAGACATTATAAAATGTATTCAGTCCTACCACTACCATGGTAAAAGTTGAGCATCTTAAATCTGAAAATCAGAAATTGGAAATGCTCCCAAATCCAAACTTCTTTTGAATATTGAAGAAGATGCCATAACTAAAAAAAAAAAACCACAATGGACAAGTGATGCCACATAAAAGGCAGGCACAGCTGTATTGTCTTATAAAACGGTTGTGTCTAAAGGTATATAGGAAAAGGTTAATTAATTCCATGTTTAGATTTCGGTCTTAGTCCAGAGATAATCCATTACATGAATCTGAATCCTGGAACACTCTGGTCCTCAGCATTTCGGACCCCCTTTCATAAGAACCCTTGCATTTTCTGTATACTTTTGTGTATCACTTATTCTATTATGCCCTGGTCTTGCAATATATTTTTTAATTATTTCTTTTATTTTTGAGATTATAATACAATTACATTTCCCCCTCCCTTCAAACCCTCTCATATACCCCTCTCATACACCTCTTTCACAATGTATAACCACATTTTTCATGCATTATTACGTGCACATATGTATATGCAGATATTCCCAAATATAACCTATTCAGTCTGTATAATGTTACTTGTATGTATATGTTTTCACGGTTGACCATTTGATATTGCATAACCAATTGGTGTGCTCCTTCCTGGGGAAGACTGTATCTCCTGCTCTCAGCATTTCTTAGTTGCCTATAGCTCTTTGTGTAGGGCTGAGGTCTTGTGGTCTTTCCCCACCCACATAGGCATGTCTCTTGTTTTACTTGTTCAGTTCATGTCTAGTCAATCATGATGGTGAGACTTTATCGACATAGCTACTCACATTACCAGGAGACACAGTCTCACAGAAAACGCCCTGATCCTCTGGCTATTACAATCTATCCAACCCATTTCCCAAGTCTTCCCTGAGTCTTCGCTACGGAACTTCTTTTGTAGCTGTGTCCACTGGGCCCCACAACTCTGTATTCCCTTGGGAGTTATTTACTTTTCTCTGACTTCCAACTGATCCCTTAATGTGGTCTTTCAGTAAGGAGATAAAATATAGATATGAGGAAATAATAAACATCTTAAAAGCCTAGAAGAGACACAACATTGAAGTTCATGGGAGTGAGATGCAGTTCTGCACTGGTATCTTGATAACAAAGAGGTTTTATGTTTCAGAGGAAGAAGGAAGTAAAAGACTCAGCATGCTATTTTATGCTAAAGTTTCATGGAAGGTAACCCTCACCACCTACATTCTGTTATTTGATAAGAGTTGAGGATAAGGTCACAGGCAACTCATAATCCTCAGACTTCACAAGTAAGTTTAAGCTCTGACATGCAAACTGTTCTAAGAGTAGGAATTTGACACCAACGAGACCAACTAGACGAAGTCCAATAGTATTTAAGCCAAAATAACTACAGATCAGCCAACCTTCTTCACAGGTAAATGGGCACTAGGCACTGCTCCATAAAATTCTGAAACGTATAGTTTCAGGATAGAAATTGATTTTGCCTACTGCAATTTTCTTCTCTATAGTACTAGTATCAAGCAGCTACCTCATGTCTCCTTGAACATCCCTGGTCATGGACCTTGTATATTCCAAGGACATGGCATAATTGTTTGGCTGCTCCATCTCTGGAACGTTCTTTGTATTAATCCTCAAATCTACTTCTATGCAACTGGAAGCATATAAGAGGAAGGAAATTGGGGATTTGAGAAATTAAATATTCCACATTCTAGATGAATCTAAGCATCTCTTAATCTATGGCTGAAATTAAGTCATGATAGTCTATATTAGACTTTATTTCTAATGAAAGACTCATTTACTGACACAAATACATAGCAGCTGCTTAGCATCTAGATGAGTAGAGTCTAGTCCACAGTGTACACTGGAGTTACCTGGAGAACCTTTTTCTCAAAGCTCTTAAGCCAAACCCACCTCTGAATTGAGCACTTCCGGCAATGGGATTAAAATGCATGCCTATTTAAGAAAACTTACTGATGTGTTTTTTGATGTATGTCTATGGTTACATATTACTAGTTTAGATTCATTGAAAATAAATTTTCTGGCACCATTGCCCTATAGGTTTAAAAGCACTTGCATAAACAGAGCTCAAACAGTTCACCTAGCTGTCAATGTATATCATCACTCACCTTTGAACACTTGAGTGGCCCAGCGTCCTTGGAGCTCTGAAATGGGCATAATGGCTCCCAAGGGCTGAATTAATCCGATGATCGCAAGAGTTGGCTTTTCCAGGTTAGGCGGGAAGACCTTTTTATACAAGGACACCTTGTTTTTGACAACTCTGACAGAATCTTCAAGAAAAGGAAAGGAAAAACTGTAGCCCGTGGCAAAGATGACGACATCAATGTCGTCCTCCCGGGAGCCATCCTCAAAAATGGCAGCTGTCTCCGTGAATTCCTTCACGTTCCCTTTCACCTTCACCAAGCCAGAGATGATGCGGTTTGGCAGTTCGTCGTTGACTGTTGGGTGCTGACTCAGAGCTCTGTAAGTGGTAAGACAGACAAAGAGCCAAGGTGAGAGTCGAGAAGAAGGGGAGAAAGGAATCAGCATGTGAGTATGATCCTGCTCTGGCAGTAAACCATGCCAGGGTTTACCCCTTCTATCTACCTCATACCAGCTTAGCACAGATCAGAACCTCGGGGCCTGGAAGGCTCCGAAAGGAAGGGTACTGCAGGAATGAAGGGCAGAGAGTTTTATCTGAGGAGCACGTATGTGGTTTCTTAGGTAACAGCCATGTCCTGTGGCATGGTAAGGCTGCTGACCAAGTTTCAGGCAGCTCTCAAGAAATGGCGGGAATTGATCATGAATATGATGTTCAGTTTCAGTTCCAAAGGCTCAAGAGATAGACTTAAATCATAGTTTCCCAAACCACAAACAAATTACATATGTATAGCAGCATATAGTCTATGTAGAGAAAGCTTTTCTGTGCATTAAATTCCTTGATTCTCAGACTTTATAAAGGAAGTATAGCAGGCATCATTACCCATGACTTAGAAATGAGAAAACGGGCCTGGAGAGTTAGTGACTTCCCAATATTACACAGCCTAGAATCTTAGAATGTTTGTCAAAATAGCTTTCTATACTTCTGATGGGGTAAGTAGTGTCCCCTGGGGACAGCATGGGGTAGGGTGCCAGATCCCTGCTTCCAGCTTCTTGAGTCCTTTTAAAAAGACCAGTTTTGTTACAGTTAACTTGCATGGATTTTAACCTTTATGTAGATTCTTTTCTACATTCCAAGCTCATGATTTCATTCTCCTTTCCAAACTGGTCCCTATCTGATGTAGTTTGAATGGAATTAGCCCCCAGAAGCTCATAGAAAGTGGCATTATTAGGAGGTGTGGCCTTGTTGGAGGAAGTGTGTCACTGTGGGGACGGGCTTTAAGGTCTCCTATGCTCATGCTATTCCCAGTGTCTCAGTTCACTTCCTGTTGTCTTCAGCTCAGGATGTAGGACTCTCAGCTCTTTCTCTAGCACCATGTCTGCCTGCTCACTGCCATGTTGTACAATGATAATGAACTAAGCCTCGGAAAATGTAAGTCACCCCAATTAAATGTCTTTCCTTTATAAGAATTGCCATGGTCATGGTGTCTCTTCACAGCAATAGATATCCTAAGTAGACACTATCTTTTATCTCTAAACCAGCCATCCACACAATTATGTAAACCACAAAACTATTAATCCCATATCTGCCTATACCTCTACTGGGCAGTTTTTTCCTTCTCTCACCTGCAATGTTACAGTTCTCTGTGTACTGCCATCTCATCAGCTTTCCACACCATTTTGAGAATGGACTTTTTTTTAAGATTTATTTGTTTATTATGTACACACTGTTCTGCCTGCCTGTATGCCTGTATGGCTGCAGGCCAGAAGAGGGCGCCAGATCTCAGTACAGATGGTTGTGAGCCACCATGTGGCTGCTGAGAATTGAACTCATGCCCTCTGGAAGAACAGTCAGTGCTCTTAACCTCTGAGCCATCTCTCCATCCCAGAATGGACATTCTTAAAGACATTATTATGCTACCTGCTTCTTAGTGGTTTTTAAAGTTTATATATATGTGTGTGTGTGTGTACACGCGTGCGCACGCGTATGTATACATACCACATGTATGCCTAATTCCTGTAGAGGCCAGAGGCATTGGATCCTCTAGAGCTGACAGTACAAAGGGTTGTGAGCCTCTGATGTGGATGCTGGGAACTGAACCCAAGTCCTGTGCAAGAGCAGCAAGAGCTCTTAACCCTGGAATCATCTCTCTCCAGCATCGCTTAAAATATCTGGATGGCTTTGCACTGACTTCATTCTAAACTTTATCTAGCAGACCATATAAAAGTGTTCGTGCCTCATGAACCTGAGTCTACCCAACATACTGTAATAAAGGAAAAGCCATTATGCAAGTCAGAATTTAGAGATGATCTATAAAACAATACTTTGTATGGTTTTTTTTAGAAAGGTCTATGTCAAGAAAAAGAGAACAGGAATATTATTTCAGGTTAAGAGAGATTATAAATATATGACAGACTGTAGTAGTGTGAGTGACACATTTTTTTTGACAGAATGAAAAAAGCTTTAAAATATTGTTGAAAAAACTGTTGAAACTTTAATATGCCAATATTTTTGGACATATTTATCAATCCTAAATTTCCTGACTGTGATACTTGTGGATGGGTATACCAAAGAGTGTTCGTTTTCTTATGTGATATATGCTGAAATATTTTAGGTAACATGTTTTAATGATTACAGTTTACTCTCACAAGGCTAAAAATATACACCTAAGTATGTGTCTATGCTGTCTGGATGTGTACCCATTGATATTTCAAGAGGGGACAGAAAAAAAGCAAATGCAGAAAACTGCTCAAATACTTAAATCTAGGTAAGAGGTACATGGGTAGACTTTGTATTTGCTAATTGTGCAACTTTTCTGTAGCTCTGATACTTAAACAAAAATGAAACATGGGGGAAACTATGAAATGGCTATTTTACATTTACCAGCAGGTAAGTATCTCTTGGGCCAAGACTGATGAACTGAGTTGGATGCTCGGAACCCACACACTAGAGAGAACTGACTTACACAAGCTGACCTCTGGCTCAACAAGTATTCCTTGCAAGGCTTGCGATATCCCCCCCCCCACACACACAAATAAATAGATAAAATAAAAGGGGCACAATTGAGCATTTAAAATTAGTCTTTAGGAATGCTTTCGTAAAAGTTTTAACATTTATTAATTAATTGATTGTGTGTATGAGAAGAGTGTATGTCTCTGTGCGTACACAGATGTGGTCTTGTGTGACACAGTGGTGTACGAGAGAGTGCATGTCTCTGTGCGTATACAGATGTGGTCTTGTGTGTCACAGCAGCATAGGGAGGCCAGAGGAAAACTTGTATGGGTCAGTTTTTTCCTTCTATCATGTGGGGCTTGGAGATCAAACTCAGGTCATCAAGCTTGGCAGAAAGTGCCTTTCCCCTCTGAACCGTGTCACTGGCCCCAAGTCCATGCCTTATACTTTAATTTTATTCTCTACTCCTATTACAGCCCCTGCTATGCTATTGTCCCCGCTCCCCACACATTACAGCACTGGGGATCAAACGCACACTCTCACTCACAGTAGGTGTGTGATCTACTACTAAGCTATATCCTCAATTGCTTCATCTTTTCACATTAAGCTGCCCAGGCTTGCTGACCTTGAACTAGAACTCATCCTGCCTCTGTCTCCCCAGCAGCTAGGATTATAACCCTGCACCATCAGATCTGTCTCTGTATGAATTTTTAAAAATCATATTTGTTGTTTTTCTTCTCATTAGTGTTTTTAAGAGGACATCCGTTTTCCGGAATATGTCACTTCTCTTTTGGGTTGACCTTGAACAGATTACTTTGTTACTGTAAGATTCATTTTTTTTAATAGTCCTAGAAAATGGGCATTAAACTAGACCAGCCTACAATTGTCATTGTAAGGTTTGAGGGAGAGCACAGGATTCACTTAGCTCTATGATTATTGATTATAGAAAGTCCTCCAGAGGGCAAGGCGTCACTGTATCCCTGTGCTGCCTTTCCCCTCTGGATTCCACAGCCAGTATGAGGAACGCCTGGCTCACAGCAGGCTTGCTGGCTGGCTGGACAAGCGATGCACTGATCTCTACTGCCGTGTCTTTGCTGTTGATGAGTGCGTATGTAAAGAACGGATACCGCGAGAAACCAGTTACCATCCAGAAGGATGATCAGCTGAGAACCTACAGACTAACAATCTGGAAAACAGACTGCTGATTCTATGGGGATCTTAATATCTGGGTAAAGGTACTTCTCCTATGAGCCCATGTCAGCAATGGTTATTTGTGTGCCTTGGCCATCTCCAGCCCCTCTCCCATCCTGGGAACATACCTGTGTTTGGGCTTCAGGCCAAACATTTCATGATTAAACCTTTGGTTCATCTGTCTTTCCAAATATCCATTTTTTATCGTTGAACCACAGATCTTTGACAAATAGTAGGTAAGTCGAGACGAGATTAGCATATCGATCGGATATCCATGTTTCCCTACACGGTTCAGGACCCAAGTGCCTCTCCTGGTACTGAGGAAGACCTGGGACATGGGAAACACCATTTTGAGCAGTATAGCTCACAGCTCTTCCAAAGCAGCTCCATGCTTTTGTATTCCCCTTACCCCACACAAAGCAAATAACTGTAAAAGTTAAGTTCCAACTGTGGCGATACACAGATTACTAGAAATGGGTTAAATTCAGATGTAAGAGTTAGCCAATATAGCCAGGCGGTGGTGGCGCACGCCTTTAATCCCAGCACTTGGGAGGCAGAGGCAGGCGGATCTCTGTAGGTTCGAGACCAGCCTGGTCTACAAGAGCTAGTTCCAGGACAGGCTCCAAAACAACAGAGAAACCCTGTCTCAGAAAAAAAAAAAGAAGCTAGAGCTAATGGGCCAAGCAGTGATTTAATTAATACAGTATCTGTGTGGTTATTTTGGGGCTAAGCAGCTGGGAACTAACTAGCGCCCTCCTTACTACATACATGTACACACAGACAGACAGATTGATATACGCATGCGTGTGCATGCGTGCACACACACAGTATAATAAAAAGTCTTTAAAGAGCATTATGTCAAGCTTCCTTGATACAATGAAATTCCTAGGTTCATTTGAAAATTTTGATTTCTAGGTTTTATATATTCAGCATCAACCCTAAAGCTGCAACTTGGGCAGTGAACAAGCCCCGTGAGTTTGCTGCTGGCCTGGGTGGGCCATGTGTAGGTCTCTATGTTCGTTCCTGGGTCTTCTTCCTTGGTGAGAGTGAAGCCCAAACCAATTATTGATGCATACCTGCTTGGCTGTGTGGCTGATCTCCACAGCCAGATCCCCTCCAGAATTCCCGATGCCAATCACAATGACTCTCTTCCCAGTGAATTCTACTGGGCTCTTATAGTCTCGGCTGTGAAAGTACTTTCCTTTGAACTTTTCAATTCCTACAAGAGAAGGGAAAATAATTATCGGGGCATGGTTTGTATGAAGACATTATTTGCCAAATCCCGTGTTTTGCTTCTTTTGTGGTGCTTAAAGCTTAAACTTCGATTTCCCACATTCTCCCTTTATTGAGCAGCTCTCTTACCTTTCTAAATATGTTTGCTCCTTTGCTTCTCTCCTTGCCTTTTGGATTTCCCCATCATAAATAATTTGCGTTTTGAATTTGCAGACACAAATCTAGATAGGCTCAGAAAACCTCCACTATTCTCTCTCTTTGCATTGCTACATTTTTTTAAAAAAAAATTTAATTTTTTTTTCAAGATTTATTTATTTATTATTATGTATAAATGATTTATTGATTGATTGATTATGTATAAAGTGTTCTGCCTACAGGCCAGAAGAGAGCACCATATCTCATTATGGATGGTTGTGAGCCACCATGTGGTTGCTGGGAATTGAACTCAGGACCTCTGGAAGAGCAGCCAGTGCTCTTAACCTCTGAGCCATCTCTCCGGCCCTCACTCCCACGTTTTTATGTGTGTATAGGGCATATGTGGAATATATTTTTGAAGGTAAGAGTCCAGACCAGAAACACGAAATGAAATGCTTTAAGCTTTCACTTCATTTTTAGAAATTCATTATTTCTGTTTTTTTTTTCTTCTTCAGTTGATGAAAAAATCTCTAATTCCAGCTAGCACTAATCAAGAACTCTAGATTTTCTTTAGGTCCTGAGGAAAACACAGTCACCATGAGTTTAAATATAGTCATGTGCTGTTTGGCAGGAACGTAACCATTCTAGAAACATGTTGAAACTAGATTTCATCACTGGACAGACACTATACACACCTAGGTGGCACACATCAATAGAAAGCCACAATAAGCATAAGTGTGGGAGGCTGTGGCTGCCATAATATGGCCTGTGACTCTATAGCACACTTTTTAAATACAAGAAGAATTACACCAAGGACAGTACAGTGAGTGCAGAACAAGTAAGTTACTCGTTGTCCAGTGTTACATTTTAACAGGCCTACATGCTATAATTTTAAACAACTTGACAGCAGAATAGGTTGGCCTACACCACACCCTACCAACAGCACTTCGGGCTTCAGGTCACAGTGGCTAAGCCCTAACAAAACCACAGAACTCTGCGACTCTGTTACAATATTATTGGACTACCATGGCATAGGTCATTGACGAACAATGACATCTGTGGCTCATGATGAAACACAGACCTCTAGCCTTTTCCTCTAGCCTTTCAAACTGTCACTGTGTCCACTTCCAAAATGGCAGCAATACACATTACCCTGACATCCTCAGCAGAATGTATTTAATTAGAGCAAGACCTTATTTTTAAGAATGGCTCAGCTCATGCCCCTCCCACTCCTCCTCCAGGGTCAGATAACAGTCATGGCGGCAGTGTCTTCCCTTGTGGTAGGTTACTCACCAGGAAAGCATTCCAAGGGTAGGTGAGCGTCTGTGTGATGGCCTGTGCAAACCAGGACTCCATCGAAGACACCTTCCTGCTTTTTCCCTCCACATTCAGTAGTCACCATCCATTGGCCTGAAGTAGAGAAATCAGGTTGCTTCTTCACGCTGCACACTGTGGTCTAAAAAGGGACAGGGAACTGTAACCACCGCCTGTAGAGTATATGTCTTCCCTGACACAACTCCCTGCAGAATGGTACAAAAGGGGCTGTCACAGGCACCATCACTTATAGGGCTTCCGTAGGGATATTTGATTCACATACTCGGATAGTAACGGGGCAGGCTACAAAATTGGATAAGCAATCGAATGCTCCCAGAACACATACAGATTGCTAGGTGTCTTGGTCTGTGTCCTATTGCTCTGCAGGACCTGAATAAAACCGGAGGCTTACCCCAGGCATTAGTGACATAGGCACAAACCATCCGTTCCTCCTCCATCCCTTGATATTCCCCACAGCCGTGTCTGTTTATCCCAGTCCTGTGTGCAGTGGCTGGCCTTGAACATATGACTCAGATACAGCTCTCCCTTTCTACCAGGAACAGAACATAACCCTGGCGGCCCTCAGTGTATGAAATTGAGTCTTTCTCTGCCTTCTACAGCTGTTCATTTCACAAGCGACTCTAAAGAGGCTGTGAGATGGGGTAACTGGCAGGATAATTTTTAACTTTGTAGAATAAACAAATAAATCAATAAGCAAATACGGGTTACTCTGCACAACATAACAAGAATGGTGTGCATCTGGAGCCTCGGGCATGCTGTCTTAGCAGACTGAAAGAGATCCCACCAAGCCTTGCCATCTTGAACTACACAACGTTCTTTCTGTCACAAGCATTTACACAGGGTCAGTGCTTCTGCTTGGATCACACTTCTCTCTGTCACGAGCATTTAGACAGATCAGTGCTTCTGCTTGGGTCACACTTCTCTCTGTCATGAGCATTTAGACAGATCAGTGCTTCTGCTTGGGTCACACCTTTGTTCTGTCTTCTCTTGGCAGATTCCTCTTCACCCCTGGAGACTCAGTCCAGATAGAATCTGTTCTGTGACAAACTTCCCTGCAGCCTGGTGCGTCATGTCCTGATGGGCAGCCGTGGGCAGCTCTCCTCAGCATGGGCTGCTTTTGCTGTGCCTCTTCATTTTTAGCAATTCTATAGATCATACAATTTTTCTCTCCCTCGTTGTTTTGTCTCTGCATTTTTTTTTTTTACTGCTTGGTACCGTGGCAAGCTTATTCAAGATGCGTTTCTCTTAAGCAAAGGACATCCATGGGCTGCAAATTTCTGGCTTTGGAAGTTGTTGAATGTTACTTTGGGTACAATTTAGCAGAATAGCAAGGAGACGGTTTGGGCTTTTGCCAGAAGTCATAAATATGTGTTATTTTATGGCTATGATTACAGATTAAAGAAACGTGACAGAAACTTCACAGAAAGAAGGAATCAGGAACTATCTGGGATAATCATATTGTTTTATAGACAAGAAAATTTATAGAAATTGAAGATGAGAAACTCATTTGTCTAAGAAACTCATTTGCCTAGTTAATCTATGGTAGACCAAGGACCATAATTCAAGGTGTCTTTGGCAAGAATAGATACATGCCTATTTCAAGCCAGTCTTGACAGATAATGATGTAGGTGGGTCTTCTATCTATTGGTTGTTTCATTGGTTAATTAATAAAGAAAACTGCTTGGCCTGATAGGTCAGAACATAGGTGGGTGGCGTAGACAGAACAGAATGCTGGAAAGAAAGGAAGTGAGCCATTCGCCATGATTCTCCCACCTGAGACAGATGCAGGTTAAGACCCTTCCTGGTAAGCCACACCTCGTGGTGCTACACAGATTACTAAATATGGGTTAAAGCAAGATGTGAGAATTAGGCAATAAGAGGCTGAAACTAATGGGCCAGGAAGTGTTTAAAAGAATACAGTTTCCATGTAATTATTTCGGGTAAAGCTAGCCGGGTGGTGGGAAGTGGCTGCCACTCCTATTATAACAAGATAACACAGGCAAATGAAGCTTCGTGATTCATTGACCTGACAAATAATTTCAAGCAGGAAGCAAACAAAATCTCTTACCTTGAACTGGATATATTTTAGTAGGTCAAATTCTTTAGCATACATCCTGAAGTACTCGAGGACCTGGGAGTTGTGCATGAAGTTGGGGTAATGGTCTGGGATGGGGTAGTCACTGAAACACATCATTTCCTTAGAGGTGTTGATGACCACAGACTTGTAGATGCTGGCCCTTCCTTCTTCACGGATTTCCTGTGGCAAATAAGACATTTTTATGGCAACTTGAGACTCAACCTCATGGTTTGTAAGTAGTCAAGAGCATGGTAAAGTTATCTAAGTTATCTGAGTAAAACGGACTTTAACCAACACACACACACACAGTGCCACATCTCCCAATATCTGTCTCCCTTGCAGTCATTTCTTTGCTCTTGAAACTGAATTGTCTTTATAACTTTCTTTTAGCCAGCAGCATACAGTTGACACAGCATTGAATACCTTCCAAGACCAAATCATAAGCAATCTTGCAGTACCTGATTGAGATGCTTTGAAAGCTCACTGTGGTGGGAGCCAAAACCCATAAAAGCAGTCCAGCTATCCTGAGACCACTGTATTGTTAGGAAGCACCAGAGGCCCATGGAGAGAATATCTGAAACTGAGAATTATCCAGCTAGCTCCAAGGAACCC
The DNA here is from genome assembly GCA_025134845.1 of Neodon shergylaensis. Taxonomy (NCBI): domain Eukaryota; kingdom Metazoa; phylum Chordata; class Mammalia; order Rodentia; family Cricetidae; genus Neodon; species Neodon shergylaensis. The sequence goes on from JABTXL010006431.1 coordinate 806,324, forward strand.
CAGCCATCCCTACTGAAGTTCTAATTGTGTAAAGAGTCTGTCTCCGCCGTCCTCTGATTACAACATGCAAGTCCCAAGTGAGAAGTGCCAGCACACATTGCAGCGCTGTCCAAAAACACCTAGGAATCCAGGTGTGGGGCTGCAGGTGGCTCAGCACTTGAGAGCACTGGCTGCTCTGGCAGAGGATCCAGGTTCACTTCCCAGCACTCACGTGGAAGCTCACAACCATCTCTAACTCCAGTTCCAAAAAACCTGATGTCCTGTTCTGGCCTCCGAACACACACATGCGGTGCAAAGACATCCATTCAGGCAAACCACCCATTCACATTCGAAGCAAAACAAAAGTCAGGTGTGCTGGTGCGTGTTTATAATCCCAGCAGTGAGGAGGTGGGGATCTCTGGAGCTAGCTAGCCCAACCAGCAAACCAACGTTCCCAGGGAGAAACACTGTCTCAAAAACAAACAAACAAACAGGAGGATGACTTCTACATGCATGCACAAACATGTGGATGTGCACACAAAACATGCATGCATACACATATACACACACATACACAAAACCCTACAAATTTTAAAAATATATGTAAGAATATTGAAAGTGGTCTGCTATAACTTTCAGTGAAAAAGTAATAAGTACCATGTAATTATATGTACATCCTAATCATTTACATTATATATATATATATACTTTTTATATAATTATTTGTTATATACGCTCTCCCTTGTTTACATGGAGTACAATGTATTAATTATATATAATTTATGCATATAATTTTAATAGAGAAAATAATTTAAAAGGTAGAATTTTCTTTTGTTTTTATTAAAATATTTGTAAAACACTTATGATAAAGTAAAAGGCTCGGCAGAGTAGTATAGAAAGACACTTCCTCAAGTCAATAAAGACAATTTAAAACATGCAAGCAGATAATATTATGCTTAACAGTGAGAGACTAAGTGATTTAAGCTTTAAAAAATAATTTAACTTTCTTTTGTGTGCACTGATGTGAAGGTATTAGATCCCGTGGAATTAGAGTTACAGACAGCGATAAGCTACCATGTGGGTGCTGGGAATTGAACCCATGTCCTCTGGAAGAATAGCCGGTGCCCCTAACTGCTGGGTCATCTCTCCAAATCCTTAAGTGTGTTAATCTGATTAAGAACAAGGATGTCCTTTCTTGCCATAGGCAATCACTGTACTGGAAGCCCTATAAGTCATGAAAGAGGAAACAAAACTAACTTTGTGACCAGTTATGTATGCATTTATGTAAAAACAAAATCCCAAAGAATAAAAAAATAAAACTGCAACTATTGGATTACAGGCAGGTCATACAAAACAAGGTCAGCTACAAGTCACTGCAGCCTAGGGGACGGCTCAGTTTCAGTGTTTATCTTGCAAGCATGGAGACCTAAATCCAATTCCTGGAACCTACATGAAAAAATGCCAGGTGTGGTGCCAGGTGCTTGCAATTGCAACAGCAAAGAGGTGGAAGCAGATGGCTCCCCAGGGCTTGCTGCCCGGCAGCCTTGCTTTCTTAGCAAGTGCAAGGCCAGTGGGAGAAAGAGACCATCTCTCATAAAAGATGGACTATGCCCGAGGAACAAAGCTTCAGGTTGCACACATGTGAACCTGCAAATGTGCACACACACACACGAGGCATGTACATAGTCAGTTACATGACCAGGCGTGGTAGTTCAGACTTGTAAGCTCAGTACTTGGAAGATGAGCCGAAGAATCCTGGCTACAGAGAAAGACCCTCAAAAATAAACAAGTAAGTAGACTATGTGTATGCAAGAAATGAGCAATTGGAATTCAGGCCATTCCCCTATTAAATACTTAGGCATAGATCTAATGAAAGATGTATAGGGCAATATGAGTAAACTGCAAAACAGAGAAAAAGACCGATCAAAGACTGAAATCAATGAAAGCTGTTGTCTTCGTAGATTGGAAGAGTTAATACTGCTAAGATGCCTGCTCCCCCTGCCTTCCCCTGAAAACACAGCATGGTGCCGGCAGCAGCGCAGCAACCAGGGTATAACTTTCAGCAAACGGATTCTGAAGACTCCTGGAAGCAGCCAACAGTCCTGAGTGTGGCTGGCCATAGTAACTTTCTTCTGAAGGCAGAAACGGGAGTGAACTTCGCAGCAGCCAAGACTGACACACTCCACTGCAAGCTCGGACACAAAGGTTAACACAAACAGTGCAAAGTCAAAACAAGAATGATCACACTGAAAACAGGATTTCACCTCGAGGCTCGTCCTTTCCAAACGGAAGAACCTCAGGCCAGCTATGAGAAAAATATCAGACGCATTCTAAGGAGGAGATTCTACAAAATACCCGACCAATCCTCCTCAAATCTGCCGGGGAGATCAAAACCAAGGAAGCAAAACTAACGAATTAAGAAAGCCTAAGAAATCATCATAGCCAAGAGGAGCCTGGAGAGACATGACTATCAAATATTACAGGGGTCCTGGAATAGAAACAAAACAAACAAACAAAACAACAACAACAACAAAACCAAACGAATGAAACCAGCAGTAGAAAGAACTAAGTAGATCTAAGTGCAGCATGGGCTTATGGGTACTGACCCCGCCAATCATGAAAAATTAGGGTAAGATGCTAACAATAGGGGAACTAGACAAGATCCCAAGTGGTCACAGATGTAAGCCACAATGCCTTCAGAAAACTTATAAAATTAGTATCAGAAAATATTAATCTATAACACAAAGGCGGCAATACTAGTTTTGAAGGCTAAACAGAAAAAGAACAGAGATAGCAAAAGACACATCTGAAAGTATATTTGCGTGACAGATGAAACAAAGAGGAAGAGGAAAGTAGGAGCAGTGGCATCTGAGAATGAAAGAAAATATCCAAACCCCAAGGACTCGTCACTGAAAAGGGAACTCTGGTGTTCTTAACAGGGTACTTGCTGCCAATGGGAGAGCCCGAAGTGCTGGGATTGAGTCTGTATGGGACATCCACAATTAGCTGATTAACTAATTAAAGCTGATGGTGTGGAGAGAAGGACAAGACTCCAAATAATAAGGACGGGAGTGGCAATAGATGTCAATAAATAAATTCTCAGGGAATCACTATAATGATTACTAGCCATGTGAAATGTCTAGTAAAACATCAGTGTCCAATATCTCAGCTTCTACAACTGTGTGATGGACAAGTGGGAGGATGAGGGTTCCCAGCTCCTGGAGCATCCCGAGCAGACCCCAGGTCAGTATGCTCCTCAGGGACTCAGTTAGTTTTGTTCTTGAGACAGGATCTTACTATGTATCTCTGACTGTCCTGGATCTTCCTATACATACCAGGCTGGCCTTGAACTCACAGAGATCTGCCCGCCTCTGCCTCCTGAGTGCTTGGATCAAAGGCATGGACCACTGTATTTTAAATGTCCCAGCTAGAATTTAAATTCTTATTTAGTAGTTTGTTTATCTATATCACTTCAGAAATCTGCCTGCCTCTGCCTCCTGAGTGCTGGGATGAAGGCTGTGGGCCATTAAGCCTGGTGCAGGCACTGATTTAAACATAAGTCTATTGGGAGGCTAATGCATGCCAGGTGCCCTGAGCGGCTCTAGAATGCTGAGCCTTGAAGACACGGCTGTTTTGACAGAAGCCAGGGCATTATGACCAAACATAGCTGACTGATGCTCATAAGGTAGTGTAATTCTGCCAAGAGGACAATCAGAAAATACATATCGTTAGATCTTTAGAAGATAATGATTTCAAGCCACTTTAGCAACCTAATCACAAATCCTGACATTCTGGCAGGATGTTGGATACTCTCCCAGCTTCCTCTGCTCCTGTGTTGGTTTCATGCCTGCCTAGGAATTGCTAAACCTGGCCCTGAAGCTTAGCAAGAGGTATTAAGTATGCAGGTCCAAGTCTAGGCCTACTGAATAATATCTGGCACGCTGCCCTGTGCACCCAGCACTGTCAGAAGTGACCAATTACTCAGTAACTTCCTGTTCACAATAACTTTATACAGTAAGCACTACGTAAGATCTTTCGTGCAGGAAGAGCGGACACGGAAAAGATAAGTGATTTTTCCCAAAGTCACACTCTTTCTAGATGCTAGACAAAGACTTTAAAGCGAAAATTTTGTCCTCAAGCTTTCCAGCCCTTGCCTGAGGCTGATAGAGGAATGGGGGGATCTCCTAAGGGGACCCGTTCTTCCTCTGAATAAGGACGAACACTCAACAGAGTGGACATCTCTCTGCCCAGGGCCGTGATGCAGGGCTGTACTTCCATTCAACTGTGCGGTGCCATGCAGCTTCTTCTAAGGAGGTGGCTGGCACTGCTGGACTTGATGAAAAATGAAACACGCTCCTGGCACTTCAACACCATTCCGAAAGTGAGTTCAAGACGCAAGCTCAGCGCTTGCCAGTTTGAAAATCAGTGAAGGTGGCTGATAGTCATTTAATAAGACAGCTCTCACTCCAACAGAAAGTTTTCTTTGGTTCTGTTTGTTTGATTGAGACAGATCTACAAAGCCCTGGCTAGTCTTGAGCTCGCTGTGTAGACCAGGCTGACCTCCAGCTCAAAGGGATTGGCCTGCCTCTGCCTCCCTAGTGCTGGGATCAAAGACATCCAGCAATGTGCCCAGCTACTATTTTCAACACGTCCTAATGACTTGCCCAGTTGTAAAAGCATAGGGTTCAGATGAAACCCAGTGGACTAAAGGAGAGAGAAGGGAGCAAAGGCCGAGGAATTTGACCTTCTCTTCTCAAGGGAAGGGCAGGTTTAAAGTAAACAGGGCAATCTTGTTTGGGTTTTGTTTTTTTGTTTTTGTTTTTATTCTCTGTATAGCCCTGGCTGTCCTGAGCAATCTTATTTTTATATTCTGTTCAGGGACTAGGATTGTCAGGGTTACCTCAAGTGAGAAGGAAATGTGTGTGTTGTATGTGTATGTGTTCTCTCTCTCTCTCTCTCTCTCTCTCTCTCTCTCTGTGTGTGTGTGTGATGCACCCGCACACAGTACATGTAAAGGCCAAAGATCAATGTTGGGTTTTCTTCTTAATTGCTTCCTGCCTTATGTATTTGAGACAGGGCATTTTACTGAGCCTGGAGCCTGGCTCATTGGGTAGCCCCTAAGTCTCACGAATCCTATCTTGGTGCCGCCGTGGTTGGGATTACAAGGGCATGCTGCTTGTCTTCCTTCTCTCCTCTCCTCTCCTCTCCTCTCCTCTCCTCTCCTCTCCTCTCCTCCCCTCCCCTCCCCTCCCCTCCCCTCCTCCCCTCCCCTCCCCTCCTCTCCTCTCTTCTCCTCTCCCTTTCTTTTTTCCTTCCTCCTTCCTTTCTCCTTCCTTCCTTCCTTCCTTCCTTCCTTCCTTCCTTCCTTCCTTCCTCCCCCCTTCCTTCTTTCCTCCCTTCCTTTCCACGTGAGTGCTGGGATGAAACTCAGGTCTTCTAGCAGAAAACCTTTAGCATCTTCTAAAAAAGCCATCTCCCCAGCCTCAGGATTAAAAAAAAATATATTATTTCTTTTCATTTTATATGTGTGAGTGCTTTGCCTGCCTGCATGTTTGTGTACTACATTCACACCTGATGTCTGAGGAGGTCAGAAGAGGGTGTCAGGTCCCCTGAAGCTGGACTTCAGAGCTTGTAAACTGTCATAGGGTTCAGAGCAAGCACTCTTACCTGCTGCTCCATCTCTCCAGCCCCATCCCAGGGATAGCTTTTAATAGAAAGGAAGGCAGAAAGAATCTCAAGCAGACACTCGGCTCGTCATCTGCTCTCATGGACCAGGAACAAGCAGGCAACTTCTAATGTTTGCTGCTTCTCCACTTCACAGATTTCTTTTTCCCGTTTTTGAATAGCAGGGAAGTTCAGAAACACACAAGCAAACAAAACCATTTTCATGGCAACAGAAAAAGGAAAATAACTGACATTTGCGTTTCATTTTGCAACCAGCCTAGAGAAAGGAACAAGCCTAAAATCTGAGGTGACAGTTGCCAGGGCAGAATTCAGTCACCGTCTTCCTTATTCCGTGTACGGGATTATACACAGGAGTCCCACAGGAGTTGAAAGGAGTCCTTCAGCCAGAGGGGCTCAGGAGATTTACCTGGAACCTCCACAGTCCTCCAATGTCATCAGACCTTTCAAAGCAGACAGGTTCCAAGCCTTCTTCCAGACAGCACTTGATGCAGGTGAGCCCACTTGCTCCTGATCCAATTACAGCGATTCTTTTCTTGGTCATGGTGAAGCTGGGTCAGCGTCACTTGTCCTAGAGAAAGAATGGGAAGAGAGACAGTGAACACACATCAAGCCACATGGAAGACCTGGGCCATGGCACACAAATAAATGTAACGAGACGTGAGTCTGAGGACCGACCTAGTGGGTCCTCGAGGGGATGCCGCCTCAGGGCGCTGCTCAGCAAGCACTGGGCTTCGCTCTTCGGAGAGGGGCAAGGTCTCCGCTAAATACAGCAGTGGCCAGTGGGGAGGGGCTGTACCGCCCCACTTCCTATCCCGCCCACCCGAGGGCGTGCACCCTTCTTCTATAAAGGAAAACAGCTCAGTAAATTTTGGGAAGAAATGAAAACAGTAATACAGTAACATTGTCTCCAGCTTTTCAGCAGCATCCACACAGGGAGAACGGCCCTCCAGCTCCATCCCTTCCCACTTTTCTTTCTGTGCCTGCTTTCAACTTCCTGCTTTTATTTTAAAGTGATAAAGACCCGCTAAACTTCAGAAGCTAAGCTTGCTCCAAATACTGACAAGAAGAAAGTTCCCTTTCTAGAGTGCCTTCCAACAGGTGCTCTATCCTGGCTCCTTCTCCTCTCCCCACTTCAGAGACCAGTTGATACTAGAGTAATTATTTAAGATCGCTGTGTGTGGAGCTGACGCCTGGACGGGGCGAGGGAGCGGGAGGGAGGCCGGGCAGTGACAAGTGTTTTTTTGCGCTTCCTAGGTAAAGAGGCTTCCAGGTCAGGCGCAGAGATCGAAGCACACACACATATTTTCACTTAAATACATATGTTTTCCTTTTAACGTGATTTCTTTCTAAAAATTCCCACAAGTCGTGTATGAAGCCCTGAACCATGATCCGCCTTGTATAACACTACTCCGTGTGTTGACTTTGCTCAAAACGGTTTGGTGCCAGCCAATGTCTGTCCTTAGTTCTGATTTAGTGGTCTCTCCCTTCCAGACCAATGGTAACAGTTTTTGAGGATTCGCCAGCCATGGTTCAAAAATGGCTTATAGAAAAACAATCATGTAGTCAGCTCACCCAACCCAGGAGGCAGGGACTACTATGATCACCTCCAGTAACCTGCTGGAGGCGACCCAGAGAAAGAGACGGAGCCTGGCAACGCAACCCCCCATCCCCCACCCCCACCCCCGCAGCCTGGCTCAAGCCTGGGCTCTCAGCCTCCACAGGCTGCCTGCGGATATTTTCACTTCTTATTTAGCAGCTTGCCCTTCGGCCATTTCCTCACTTCTTTCACGTCCTTTCCCGCCTAACACCTGCTGGCCCACATTTGTACGTTAGTTGAATCGCTTTTTGTAACTTGACCATCACGTGGTTTATTTCAACTGCTTTAAAGTGAATTCAAAAAATAAGTCCTTAAAAAAAAAATAAGTCCTTGACTCGGAGAGTCATTTTGCTGCCTCAGGAAGCCTCCTGCCAAGTATGTGATCTAAATTATATGGAAACATAGCAAACACGCGTGGGGGAATCCACAAGACTGCACCACGAAACAGGAGGATAGAGCCTCCAAGCCTGCTGGGCAGAACTGCCCTTGGTCAGGGTAGGTGTCGCCCCTCACTGAATCCTCTCTGGGAATGCTCTCACAGACACACCTGAGGTTGTGCCACCAATCCCATAGGTGATTCTAAAGCCAGTCAAGCTGACAATGAAGACTAACCAAAATGAGTGTGTTCAGACTTTCTGCAGAGGTCAAAACAATAGTGAATTATTTTTGAAAAATAATTTAGGAGTATGAATGTTTTGACTATATGTATATCTGTACAGCATGTGCCTAGTGCCCACAGAGGCCAGAAGACTATGCGTCATCTCCTGGAGTAGAAGTTACAGATGGCCGTGAGCTGCCCTTTGGTTGCAGGGAACTGAACCCAGGTCTTCTGTCAGGGCAGAAAGTGTTCTTAACTTCTGAGTCATCTCTCTAGCTCCCATTATATGCTCATATTTTTTCCTAATTCTTTTTGCCAAGTGGGCATTTTGCTTGCATTCATTCAATAGATATTCCCCTTTGGAGGCCACTTCTCTTAAGGTGGTAGCTGTACGTAGTGGAATGCGTTTGAGTCTTGACTGAGATAGCTGCTGGAGTCAGTTGCTTCACGCTGGCGGATTGGGATAGGATCTGACTTAATATTGGGAAACTTGTTTGTTAGGGTAGTAAAGTTGCCAACAGTCACAAGGTCAGAAGTCACGTGCACATAGCGCAATACCTATTCCATGCCTGCTGTAGGTACTTGGTTCCGCAGAGAAGGTGGAGGGACCCAGGGAGACACATCACAGACACTGTGGTAAGCGAAAACATGGTCCTCAGAGGTCCACATCCCAGCTCCCCACAACCCGAGTGTTACTTCTAAGACAAAAAGAACCTCACAGTTGTGAGAAGGCTAAATGCTTGAGGTGTGGAGATTATTCTGATCAATCGAAGTGGTTCCCTTACAAGGACAAGGATGCTTTTTAGAAGGACAATGGGAGATGTTGGCAATGGAACCAGAAGACCATGGGAACAATGGAAGCAGGATGCTGTAATGGTTTATTATTTGTATCTTGATAAATAAATCTTGCCTGAAGACCTGCGGCAAGGCTAAAGCCACTAGAGGTAAGGCAGTGGTGACATACACCTTTAATCCCAAGATTTGGGAGACAAGAGTCAGATGGATCTCTGTGAGTTCAAGACCGCCCTGGGTTATGCAAGATCAAAGCAGAAACAAATCCAGGTATTCTCCAATACCTTTAATTGTAGTACTAGGGAGTCACACGCCTTTAATCCCAGCACTAGAGAGAATATAAAACAGGAGGAGAGAGAGGCTTAGTCTGTTCAGTCTGCGATTGCCCAGCCTTGGTAGAGGTCAAACTTCTCTAGTGGCTTGGCTGCTTTGCTTTTCTGGTTTTTGGGTTAAACCCCAATTTCTATCTCTGGTTTTTAATTATTTGTGCTACAGGATGCTCTGTTACTAGCTTTGAAGAGACAGGAAAGTTGTAGGAACCAAAGCAATGCAAAAGCCGGAACAAACCAGGGAATGCACCAGTCCTGCAGCTGCTGACAAAGAAGCGAGTCCCCAAGATGCTGACCGAGGCAGTAGTATGGTTTAAGTTTGAGAGAACAGTAGGACGATCACTGTATATGCTCCTAAAATTAAGAAGATAAACCCAAAGTAAACGTAACAGGATCAATAAAGAGGCAGAGGGCTGGAGGGAAAGCTCAGAGGTTAAGAGCACGTGCTGCTGTTGGCCTCTTCTGGCCTCCACTAATACTAAGCGTGCATGTGATGCACATACACACATGCAGGCGAAACATTCATGCACATAAAAATTAAATAAAATAAAAAAAAGGCAGAATATAAAAGTGACAGTTTTGCATGGTCGGGAGAATGATTTACGAAAGTGATACTTTTGTTTTTGGATGAGTGAATATGTCAAGTACAAAGTAAACCAAAGTCAAAGAACACATCATGAGAGGTGGATAAATAGAAAAACACCATCAAAGTGATTGCTCAAAATAGCTAACAGAAATCGACTGGCAAAAACCCACTGAGACGGCCAGCTGGAGCTGCCAACCGAGAGTTCACAGTGTTCCACGTGAGCCTTCCAGCGGAACACACAGCACCGTAGAGGCAACATTATTAAACTGGGTGCTCACACCATCTAGAATAAACCAACTGGGGAAACTGAGGTAGTTAGCTGGAGCTTTTGATTGAAGTTTTTTTTTTTTCTAATGGATGAGTTTTCTTCAGTTGAACTTTTCATTTTATTTAAATATATTTTTATATTACGAGATGAACAATAATCTTTATTGGAAATGGTTTTTACTTTTTCATGTTGTACGGTATGCATAGTTGCCTGTGAGGGGGGTGTGTTTGTGTGTGTGTGCTGACACTTGGATGGGCGTGAATGCGGAGTGGGAGAGGTTGGTCAAGTTGCCTCTCCTGATTAATGCCAGAGGAACTGGAGTGGGACAGCAGGGGACCACGACAGCAGAGCATGTAATTAGCATGACAAGGCTCGTTTTTATTATTTCATCTCCTTAGTTTACAGTTCAGCAGAGAAGCCTGCTTCATGGCCCAGCATGGTCAAGGTAATATAAAGCACAACAAAGTTATTTGTCTTCAAAGAAACGTGTGAGCTACGAGAACACCATTGACCCTAGATACTCTCCAGAAATTGAAGAAGGCCGCAGGCATTCCTGTGCTCCTTCCCATATGCCGAGAACATTCCAAATTCCTTTCTTGAGAAATAGAAACATCATTATATCCTCACATAATTCAAATCCCAACAGTGGAGGCCTGCGGCTGATGCTGGGAAGCACCTTGTTCTCTCTCTACCTCAGGTAAGCCAGGGTTTGCTGGTGTGGCTAGTGTTGCTAGCCAGCTTGCTCTGGGCATCCCATCTCTGCCTTCTGTGAATGGAGCGACAGGCAGACCATCATGCCCACGTGGGATTTACGTGGTTTCCATGGTTTCCAGTCCTCAGAATTTTTTGGCAAGGACTTAACGACTAAGCCATCTCCCCAGCACCTTTAAACTGTTTTCAAGTCGCGATGTCTTTATTTTGGAGCTGGGGTTTTTGTTGTTGTTGTTGTTATTACTGTTTTGTTATAGAGTTGGGGGGAACAGTCTGTGGTTACCCCCTTCATCACCATGCAGCCACTTTCCTTTTGGAGTTAATTCTCTAAAACAGATAGAGCACCTCATAAATTCAACAATACATGTACAGATAATCTTTATTTGCTACGTTGTGCCACTATGTAATTTCGACTCAACTTTTCTTTACAAAAAAAAAAAATAAAAATAAAACACAGCAAGTAAGCAAGGGAGATATTGAAGGGGTAAAATACTTTAAGTAAAGGTAAATTTTATATAATAAGATTCTTGTCCCAAAAAGTAAAAGCAAAAATGGCTCCCCCAAAATGTATAAAGATAAGTAACAGAAAATCTGAGTTATGCAAGGTTTATAGAGGATGAGACTTAGAGAATATGTAGTTAATGATTAAAGGTTATTAAAATTCCTAAGGTTATATTGATCTATTCATGCTAACATTGACAAAAACTGACTTCAAAATATAAAAATGTATGTCCAATAAAGATAATCACTTGTGTTTTTGCTAACTTTTTTAGGTTTTTAACCACTTGAGAAAACAGTTTAACAACAACAAGAAAAAAAAAATCAAGTTTTATTTAAACGGAGTTTTACTTATGTATTACCCAAAAGTTAAAACCGTCAGAGCCTTTAGCTACTGAGGCTTAGAGGCTCTCACCGATGACAATAAATCACTGAAAGGATAGCCGATATGTTGATCCTTGATCCCCAAGACCCAGGGGACTATGGGACCTGTGGTAAGTCACTTGTTCTCGTGACCAGGAAGGCCATAGTCTCCAAAGACTGGACTGTGAACAGCACACATTCTACAGGGAGAATTGTCAACAGAGAGGGAAATGTTCCTAACTCATCTCCACAAACGATTCGGCTAAAACGAAAGTGCCTAAGAGTACTGAAGTACTGAAGAGTAGTCTCTGAAAGTCTCAATTAGCTTTGAAAAGGGGGATCTGTGGCCATCTATATGGTCTAACCCACATAACCAAAACAACATCTGTCCTTCAGAACCACTTTTAGCCATTTAAAAGAAGCAATCTGTCAAATTCCAGAAAGTTATTAACTGGGTTTACATGCCCAAAATGAAACTCTGTTCTCCAAAATCCACTGAAAAAACAACAACAACAACAACAAACAAACAAAAAAACCCCAACCTACTAAAACAATAAAGCGATTAAACAGATTAAACACACTTTCTCTTCAAAGGTCAGACTTCCCCAGATCTGCTTTGCTTGGAACCCTTTGTCTATCAGAAGCTCCAAATGCTCTGGTTCCTTTGGCTTCCTCAGTTGGTTTCTACCAAATGGCTTAATTTAAATCTAAAACAGCACAGTCTTCCTGCTGCCTGCTCAACAAGCTCCTGCCAACACCAAAGGCCACAATTAGCACCAATCACGGTCCCACACATGACACCAACACTCATGAAACTATGACTTTCTTTCATCTACACAACAACCTGAAAATGTAAGAAAATATGGGACCCGTTGACAATAGCAAGCAAAATTAAAACTTCCTCAGGACAGTCCAGAAAGAAATAGTCAAGAGTCATACAAAGAAAACAATAAACTCTGAAACTCATAGAACATGACTCCCAAACAAGGAATTTTGATGCTGAGAAAATGTTCAAGCCTTTTATTTTTCTAACATTATTTGGTAGCTGGGCAGTGGTGGCGCACGCCTTTAATGCCAGCACTCGGGAGGCAGAGGCAGGCGGATCTCTGTGAGTTCGAGGCCAGCCTGGTCTAGTTCCAGCTAGTTCCAGGACAGGAACCAAAAGCTATGGAGAAACCCTGTCTCGAAAAATAATAATAAAAAAAAAACATTATTTGGTAATATCAAGTTAGCCTCATCAAAATTCCAGCTGGATTTTTTTAAAAACATACCTTGATGATTTATCAAATTTGTACTGAAGATTTGAGAAAAAAAGTATTCATTTTTTAAAAGAAAAAAAACTGAAAAAAGAAATTCTCAAAACAAACCACACCATTATAATGCTTGAAGTGGTGTGCCACTGGGGAGAAAGTCAGACAGATAATAAAATTGTTAGCGACATACTCAAATATAAGGGAATTTAGTCAGCAGTAAAGGTGCTGTTTCAAATCCCCAAGATAAAAGATATCTGCTCCCTATTTGGGAAAATAAATTAAAGTTAGATTGTGACTTCATAAAGAATAAAAAACATACCACAGAGACAAATATTTAAAAGAAACATAGATAAATAACTAATAAAATATTTAAAA
>JABTXL010006431.1:824466-834556 GCA_025134845.1 Neodon shergylaensis
TATTTCTCACTGCACTCAGTGTAGATGACGTATTTCTCACTGCACTCCCTCAGTGTAGATGACATATTTCTCAATGTACACTTGGACCACTTTGCCAACCTGCTGGCCTTTGTAGTTGGACAACCTGAACTTCATCTTCCTTTCAAATGGGCAGAGATCAAAACACTGTATTTCTGCCTCACCTCTCTGTCTTGATTCAGTCAGAAGTCACAAAGGGATCGAACTTCATTTTTGCCTCTGTGATCCAGTGAAGGCCACCGCGTTTAGTTTCTTATAAATCAACTTTGCGACTTATGTGATAGGTAACATTGTTTCTCCTGACTGAAATGACTATGTCCCATGTGCTTTCAGAGGCATCTCCTGAGCCTAAAACTGTCTGACTATAAAGATTCTAGCACAGCGAATTTTCAAACATTTGTGAGAATGGGGAAGACCCTGGGCTCCACATTCCGCTTGTGTCTTAGGAACATGAGCACACGGGTACAAGGTGTCCAGTTTTCAAACCTAAGATGTAGACTTTATGGGGTAAATGCGTAGGATATCTTTGCGTTTCTGCCAAGTAGGAAAAAGGAAAGGAAGTTTGGAACAATGCTTAGTGGTCTTGGTTAGAGAAACCAGTGTCCAAAGACATTTAGGGACCATTTTGCCTTCGTTCAACCTTATTATTTAGACAACCTGCTCTTTGTGTGGAAATATATTTGAAAAGTTAAATTCCAAAGTCAACAAACTGAGACTCTTCAGAGGCCAGTGAAGAGGACCGCAAGACGGTTTACCGCTCTATAGTGAACTGGACACGTGACATCGCATACAAACCCAATGGCAAGGAATGACAGTCAAAGACATTAAGTGCAAAAAGAGATCAGGCACTGCCATGGCAAATGAAAATCCCGAAGGAAAATCTCAGTTCAGAACCGCTGAAAATATCTGAGCTATTCTCGTAAACAGTTACTTGGTGGCATTCCAGTGTTGGACCCGTATAAAGAGGAGTACCAATTCTCTCAAATGACTGGGTTTTAACTTACTGTGTGCTGTTTTTCTGCAACACTGACCTTCCAGGCACGATTTGCCCAACTGGTACAATAGGGGCGTGAAGGTTGTGAACCAACTGATTGTGGACTGGATTTGAGGCCTGCTCTGCAGGAGGGAATTCACACTTGGTCAAAAGTCTGTGACTTGGGATCTCATAGACCCTAGGGGAAAATCTAGAATAATGTTGTTTTGCTAAATGGTTACATTGTTAAACTGCCTTCTAACCATCTGTGTTTGGACGTTAGTGTTCCTCTCAACCTTGGCTAGAGAAGCTTCCCTCTGCAGGGCCAGCAGTCAAGGCAGAAACTCATGATTCATAGAGTATTGAGTGACTGCTGAGTACATTCGTATCACCATCTATCCACTGGCAAGGCTCAAGGGCCATCACGGAAGAAGAGGTGGAAAGAATCTAAGGGCCCGAGGATGGGGAAGAGTGCTGTGACATGCTGTCTTTTGGACATGGTATGGTTACCGCACTCATGAGCTCACAGCAACTCTGGTTCCATGAGTAAGACCAGCACCAGGTCTACAACAGGGTCACTACATCCCATCAGGCAGCACTAATGGGACTCAGTGGGTTTCAAAAAGGAGTATGGGAGGCAGGAGAGGGTGTCTTGTTGGTGTCTAGGAGGGGAGAGGATTAAGATACATTGTTACACATGTGTGAAACTGCCAATGGATAAATAAAAGACAGACTATTAAAATATATTGTATGTCAGCTGGTGTGGTGACCCACGCCTGTAATTCATGAGGCAGGGGCAGGTGGGTCTCTGTGAGTTTGAGGCCAGCCTGGTCTGCATAGGAGACCCAGGAAAACCAGGCTCATGTACAGAGATGCTGTCTCAAAACAAACACCCCCCCCCCATGTATTATATGTTATTTGGTGCCAAAGATGTATAATAACTACATTAAAGTCTGAATGTAGTTTTTCCTTTATTTTTTTTTTTTTTTGAGAAAGAAAACCGAAGTCTCTTTCTTTCCAGTTCACTGTAGGGTACTGACATCATCCGAAGTCCAAACTTCTCTCTGTGGTTTGCAACCCTCACAGTCCCATGTCTGCCCCCTCTGGATGCTGCCAGTGAACCCCTGTTACCCTCCGGAGCAAGGACAGAGAGGAGAGCAAACATGGCCTGTGGTGACCTGTGCTTGATCACACTTGCTTTGGTAGCAGTGGCAAATGCTATGGTTATCAAAGGGGTGATTTTTGTGACCATTAATCTCATTGAGTTGCTCGCCAAATGCTTGCCTTCCACTGCGGAGGAAGAATTAAAATAAATATTATGGTTTCATAACCCGAGTACCAACCAGAGAAGCATTCGTTCCAGACTTTATCTGCGAGCTGAGGCTGACTCACTAGACTTATAACCCATTCTCTTAAGCTTTCTGCGCCTTAGCTGGCCTACGTAAGGTTTATCTTCTCTAATTCTCAAAGTTTTAATGAACACAGATCTTAAATTTGGAACTGCTTCCAGGCACTTGGCTCAAACATTGAACAAATACTGAGGGCTCATACTATGGGGCAGGCACTGTTGCGTAAGCATAATGCAAAAGTAACCAACAGGCTGGTCTGTTTCAATCATGCATGCATTGCATAAGGGTCAGAACAAGGAACCTTGCGTTTCCATCATCTCAGACATCAGTTCTTTTGAGTTAGGGACATTCATAATTCTTTTGGCTGCTTCATCAGAAGTATTAATTTTTGTCAGGAACTGGTACTTTGTTGTGTAAAAGAACATTTAAGATTCCTTCTATGCCACTGTCCCCCCCGTCCCTCCCTAACTGCCCTACCTCCATCCTCCACCCTTTCTCCATCTCTTCTCTACGTGATGGGTGGAATGAGAATCTCCCTCATAGGCTCGTGGTTTTGAACACTTGGTTCCCAGCTGGTGGTGCTGTTTGGGGAGGTTTAGGGGTTGTGGCCTTGTTGCAGGAAGTATGTCACCGAAAAGAGTTTTTTTTTTTTTTTTTGGTTTTTCGATACAGGGTTTCTCTGTGGCCTTGGAGCCTGTCCTGGAACTAGTTCTGTAGATCAGGCTGGTCTCGAACTCACAGAGATCTGCCTGCCTCTGCCTCCCGAGTGCTGGGATTAAAGGCGTGCGCCATCACCGCCCGGCTTCCGAAAAGAGTTTTGAGAACTTAAAGACTCATTCTATTGCTCTCTCTTTGTGCTTGTGGTTCAAGATGTGAGCTCCACATGATGGTGGCAGACTCTCATCCCTCTGGAGACATAATCCAAAATAAACCTTCCCTTCCATAAGCTGCCTTGTCTTGGTGTCTTGCCACAGCAGCAGAAAGGTACTCAAAACACTCTAGTAGTCACTGTTCTGCGCGCTCTCTCTCTCTCTCTCCCCCCCTCTCTTTCATCAGCATGTTTAGTGTCTGATTTAGCTGAGAATGTCCAGTATTTGTCTTTCTGTGCCTGATTCATTTTATTTAAAGGACAGGATTTCATTCTTTTAATGACTAAGTGATAGCCCATCATGTGTGCGGTAGCAATTCTGGCACTCAGAAAGCTGAAGAGGTAAGATCATGAGTTCAAAGCCAGCTTAGGCTACATAGTGAGTACACCCTAGGCTACACAGCAAGACTCCGTCTCAAAATGGGTACATATGTGTATGTATACAGATACCTTTATCTGTAAGTTATACATGTATATAGACAATGCATGTATATATGCCATATTTTCTTTATATATTTATCCATGGAAAGATACCTAGGCTGATTCCGCATTTTGGCTATTGTGGGAAAAAAAAGCAGCTGCAATAAACACGGGGGTGCAGATAACTGAAACTGATTCTCTCCTCTTTAGATATATAATTAGTAGGGGAACTGCTGGATCATATTGCTGTTCTATTTCTAGACCTATGAGGAACCCATCATTTTCATAATTGTGCTAATTTGTGTTCCCACCAACAGTGAATGGGAACCCCTCTAGCTTCATGCACTTCCAGCACACATGGGGACTCTTGACAGTCTCCAAATCCCTCATTTTGTCTTCTTTCCTTCACGTGACTTCTTGTGCCCTGTACTCAGAGTCCCCAAAGCCAGCCTCCTCCTTTGCACTTCTCGGCCTTGTGACTCCTACGGCCTTGGCCTGCTCAGTGTAGCAACTCCCTGCATCATGCTGACTAAACCACCATCCCCCGTGGAGGCTTCTGTAATGGCCTTTTGTCTCTCTGCTTCCACCCTGCCCTCTACAGAGTCATTTCATATAAGATCCAGAGTAAATCGCTCATGCACACTTCCCAGTTATTTCTCTTAGCTGTGTCTTAAATGTCAGGCTCAATGTGTCAACAATCTACTTAGTTTAAAGCTAGCATCTTATCTCTGGATTACTTGAAGTTGGAAAGAAATAAGAATGCTTTTGATTAAGTGGCAAGCGGTTGACAGCGTCACTTTAGCAGATTAGAATCTGGAGGATGAAGTCAGACAGGAAGGCCAGGTGCCAAGTCCTTCTAGAGGAGCCCCTGAAAGTCACACATCTGTCCCAAGGTGTTGAGGGAGCACTGACATAGAAAAGCTGTCCTACACACCCAGTCTAGCCCAACTGTGCCGTGTTGTTTGCTTTTGCTAAGCCTCGAATACACTTTTTTAAATTATTTATTATTGAATCGAGGGAGGAACATATACCACAGTGTGTGTGTGTGTGTGTGTGTGTGTGTGTGTGTGTGTGTGTGTGTTCCAGGGGTGGGACAGGTCTTCAGGCATGGGTGGCAAGCCATCTCAGGGGCACTACATCGGACAACTAATTAAATCATGCTTAAGGCCAAAATAGGTGGCCTTTGAGTTTCATCTTAAATCAATACTCCTCTCTCATCCCCAAACCTGAACTCTGTTCCTCATGAAGTCCCTTATGATTCATTTGCCCAAGAGAATGCTGTAAGAGAAATAAGACAATCCGGCCATATTTTTTAAACATAATTTAAACCTCTGTTTAATCCCTGAAGATGTCTGTAAGCTACAACGTCTGAGCAAAGTAACCCCGAAAGCCACACAAATTACAAATCACATTTTGTTGAGACATTCAGGCGAGTCTCTCCGGTTACCCAAGCTTAAGAATACACTATGTACAACCACTTTCTCAATATATCTCAAACTTGGCTTCACACAGACAAGAAGCCAGCTCTTGTGAGTGCAGAGTGTCTCAGGCTCCAGTTAGCATTGTCTGCTTGGACTGTTACTGAATTCTATTTCCCCAGCACAGGCAGAATCTGGTGCTTGACAGTCACCAGTGTTGGTGAAATAACAAAGACACTCACAAGCCCACCCCTTGGTGAACAGTTCAGCCAATCGGGCGACTTGGGGAGGCAAGAGAATGGTCAGAGTGCTGCCATAGTCCTGATTCTGGGGACTCTCAACAAACCAAATCCAGCTGTTCGCCTCCAAAAAAATCAAATGGAAAAATACAACAGCGAAGAAAGGAATTTGTTTAATACAGGCTCTACTGGAAAAGTGGGGCCAAGTGCGTTCAGCTTCACTGGTAAGGGACAGTTGGCACTCTATCTTCCTATAAGGGCACACTCTGCTTCATATTGTAAAAAGGAGTCTGCATTGCCCACTGAGAACAGTCTTCATTTGAGTTCATCTTTAACCCAGATGTGATCCAGGTGGTAACTTGATTCCAGAGGAATGCAGGGATGTGAGATCCCGTACAGGACACCGCCCCCTTGACCTGGTTGATATAACCTCACGTCAGGCTCTGAGTGTTCCTGGAGACATCTTCATGACGGCAGAGGTCAATTCCCTTAGCCATTACAGGACTACATACTACATACGGAAACAGCTTTGGTCCTTCATAGGACACGGCCAATAGTTTTACCACACACGGACATTCTGTCTGCAAGGCTACTCTTGGAATCTTGTTGGGGGGAAAGCTCTCTCACACCTTACTTATGTATTTTTTAAGACAAGGTTTTATGTATCCTAGGCTGGTTTTGAACTTGCCCTGTAGCTGGAGATGACCTTGGTCTTCCTGCTCCCACTTCCCCAGTGCTAGGATTACAGGTGCCATTATGCCCAACTAATACGGCCCTGGGGATCAAACCCAGCGCTTGGTGCATTCGGGGCAAGCAGATGCTCACTGAGCTTCGGTAGCTATTATCTATTAACACATTCCTCCTATGTAGCCCAGGTTAGCCAGAACTCTCAATTCTCCTGCCTCACTCTTCCCTGTGTTTCTTAAGATTACAGGAATGTATCCCCAGGTTCTTTTCCTAAGTGTCTGGTCCCTAGCATATCTTACTAGAGATAAAAGTTAGTCTTATGTTGGTGTTTTCAGTCCATCTTGTATTACCGGTTTTGGGGCATAGACCCCTTAACAACACATGTAGAGCTGCTCAGAATCTGGTCCAAAGTATAAAGGAGACAGAAAAGAAATGAGGCGGAGGTGACCAAGCCTGGAGCCTGCTGTTAGCTACCCACGGAGCCCAGCCTAGGAGCTAGAGGTTTTAGCCGTGTGCCCTTAGTCACAGCCGCACTGCTAGAGCCCTGGTCTTCCGCACCTGCGTGCTTCGGCGACGTGGGAGCGCGCCCTCTGGTGGCGGCGGCGGCGCGCTGCACCCGGCGCGCCCGCGCGCGGGAGGAAGGCGCGGGGGCCGGGGCGGAGCCTCTCTGGGGATGGCCGTGGACTTGCCGCGCTTCCTGCAGGCGCTGCCAGCCGAGAGCGGACCCGAGGCGGTGCGGACGCGGGTGCAGGATCAGGACTTACAGCAGTGGGGCCTGACGGGTGAGCGGCCGACGAGGCCGGGGACGGGCGGGAGCCGGGAAAGCGCCGGGAGGCACAGGCCCACGCGGAGAGCGGCCCGGTAGCCTGGAGCGTCCCGGCCGCTCCAACTCCTCCCAGTTCGCGGTTCCGCCCCCCCCCCCGCCAACTGTGCACGCGCACTGACTTGTTGCAGCTCCATAATTAACTCTCAGAGCTGTGTAGGACACCGAGCCTCCCAAAGTGTGTCCTGTCGTTCCCTCCTGTGCGTTCGTGTTAAGCCCGCTTGTCCTTACGAGCCCCATGTGTTCGGAGCCCAGCTGTGTAGGCTCCGGGTGTGCAGACCCCAGTTGGACCCTGAGCCCCCGCTTCCCAAGGCTCCCACTCTGTTCCGCGCCCCCAGCATCCTTTCCTGGGAATGTGGCTGGCTTAACGGAAAGTCAGAACGGCTCATCAGTCGTCACACTATGGCCATTATTTATTTCTGTCGAGAGCAGAGCGAACTGTGAGCTGTAGGGTGCAGAGAAGCAAAATTAATACCGGTCCTCGGACCCAGTCTCTTAACTAGCGGACAAGGGCTTTTGAAAGTTATAAAGAAGCATTGACTTAACTTATTCGGTGTGCCAAGTACCACGAACATGGGAAGGGCTTGTTCTGGAAAAGCAACAGAAGGAGCCTTTCTGCCAGGCGGTGGCGCACGCCTCAGTCACTCCTGTGTCAGAGACTAGCCGATCTCTGTCTGGGCCAGCCTGGTCTACAGAGCGAGTTCCCGGGCAGCCAGTACTGTACAATAGAGAGACCCTGTCTTAAAAAAAATAAAATAAAATAAAATAAAAAGTGCCTTTCCTTCGGCTTAGAGGAAGGACAGGTGCAGATGATGAGTGAGCTGTATGTTTTGGGAATCTCTTGGACAGCCCTAACCAACAACTAAAAAGAGGGCTTCTCATGTCTGATTTTGGAGTTTTTGTTAGGTGGTCTTGGCTCTGAGAAGGAACATTGTCAGCCCAGAAGAGGTTTGTTAAAGATATATATATAAGATATATATATAAAAGACATATATATATATATATAATTAATGTGTATTATAGGTTTGTTTTGTTTTTAGAAAGTTAACAGTATGATTCTTTGTGGCTTTTTCAGATATCTGTTGACTGAGGTTTCTGTCCCGCCTGGTCCCACAGTCATTCAATCCCAAAGAAACACACAGAGACTTACATTAATAATAAACTGGTTGGCCTTTTAGCTCAGGCTTCTAATTAATTCTTATAACTTACATTAACCCATAATATTTGTCTGTGTTAGCCGCGTGGCTTGTTACCTTTTATCAGTGAGGCATTCTCATCTTGCTTCCCCTGTGTCTGGATGACAACTGCAGACTGAGTCTTTCCTCTTCCCAGAGTTCTCCTGTTCTCTTCTTCCCGCCTCTACTTCTTGCTTGGGTACTGGCCAATCAGCATTTTATTAAACTGGTACAACTTGTAAAACTTTACAGGGTATAAGACCATTGTCCCACAGAAGATACCCTTATTGTTTTTTTTTACCCTCCTCTCTCCTTCTAAGTAGTTAGTTAGCCAGGTTTCCAGTACCAGGTTTGGTTTTTCTCTGGTTGAGCAGGTCTTTCCTTCCCACTGCCCTGGCAAGACTTCCTCTCCTGTTACCTTTCCTCCATTTGTGTATCTAATTTAAATCTGGCTTTGTGAACTGGCCTCTGTGTGTTCAGCATATCTTGATTCTTGATTAATGTTGTCTGTGTGCCTATTTGCTTGCCAGTGGCCTTCAGAATGTTACTTTACCTCTTATCTCTCTCTCTTTTTTGTATGAGTACTTTGCATGTCTGCATGCAGGCCAGAGAGGCATCAGATCTCATTACAGATGGTTGTGAGCCACCTTGTGGTTGCTGAGACTTGAACTCAGGACCTCTGGAAGAGTAGCCAGTGCTCTTGACCGCTGAGCTATCTCTCCAGCCCATGGGAATGATACTTTAAATTATGCGGAAGGCCCAGAAATAGGTGCAGATCAAATCAGGCTGCATTTAACACACCAGGAGGGGCATATATGTGTAGGTGCATTCTTGGTAAAAGGAAGTGAGAAGACGAGAAGTTGCAGGTTTGAATGCATGGGATAGAACACCAAATGCAGAAGCGTGTGTTGGGGTGTGTGCTTATGAATGCTTAGCACAGGTAAAGAAGGAAACAGATAGATAGAGCCAGTACTGAATATTAAAACTTATAGTTGCTCTTTCTGTTTGCCAGAATAAATGCAGTATTCTAAGTTGTCAATCCATTGAAAACATTCAGGCCTTTCCTTCCAGTATGAGTTCATGAAATAATTTATGCTCACGAAAAAGAAATTTTACTTTACAATCCTTCCAACACATCCTCTGTCCTGCCAGTATCTGGTCCTACATGCCCATGGTTAGGGAGGTCCATAACTGGGGTTTCATATGGATATGTTATTGAAACCATAATTTTGAATAATTTCATATATTGATCCATAGTTTAGGCAGCCCTTCTTGGCTATTAAGTTATTTTTAATTTTTGCTTTCATAAGTAACACTTATTTTTTTATAGCTGTGGATTTAATATTGTATTAGATTTATTATTTTATGTGTATGCATGTTTTGCCTCCTTATATGTCTGCAGTTGTGTTCCTGGCATCCATGGCAGTCAGAAGAGGACATTGGATCCCCTGGGACTGGAGTTACAGATAGTTGTGAGCCACCCTGTGGGTGCTGGGAAACCCAGGTCCTCTGTAAAAGCAGCAAATGTTCTTACCCCCTGAGCCAACTCTCTAGGCCACAACGTGGTTGCCTAAGTACTCTAGATAGTGTATCTACAATACAGAGGGCAAAATGTTTATATATTTCCATATATTGAGCATCAGTTTCCAGTTTGAGAATATAAAATGGCTATTTTTATTGTTCATTAGAATTTTGTTTGGTTATGTTTGCTTATTCATCTTTGGGTTCAAAAGGCACCTTAGGAACTTTTTTGGTGTGATAACTATCCTGGAACTCACTCTGTAGACCTGGCTGGCCTTGAACTCAGAGATCTGCCTGCCTCTCCCTCCTGTCATTTGGTTGGCTGGTTGTTCTGTCACTTTGGTTCTCTGCCTAAGACACCCAGACCATAAAGGTTAGAAAACAGAATGTATTTCCCAATTCCTGTGGTTTTGCTATGACCTAGCTGTAGGAAGGCAACCATATGATTTGGCGCCGGACAGCCACAGGACAGCTTGGAGTGGCATGCCTTGATATGTGCTCCAGGCAGTGGTTTGTTTCCCCTCCACAGCTTGCTTCCTTAAAGGGGCACACCTCTCTCTCTCTCTCTCTCTCTCTCTCTCTCTCTCTCTCTCTCTCTC
>JABTXL010006431.1:843734-866086 GCA_025134845.1 Neodon shergylaensis
TGGGGGAAAGCCCCTTGTGTGCACCCACTCCCGCAGCTGTTGTCCGTGCACACGGCTGTGTCTCAGTGGGGAGGTGATTCGGGCGTGCTTCTAAGGCCAGGCCTGTGGTTAGTCTAACAGTAGCTGTGGCTTCATAGCGAGGTGGTTGGGAGACGCGAATGAGTCACACGAAGCTGAAAGTGGATTTTCTCTCGCAGCTTCTCTTGGAGCGTTCTGGCTGTGGACGAAGCTCATAGATTGAAAAACCAGAGCTCCCTGCTGCACAGGACACTTTCAGAGGTAAGTCTGCAGGGCAGCCTGGGCTTTCGTCTAACTGCCTGCTGTTGGAGATAATCTTTACAGAGTGGTTTTAGTTTTACAACAGAATTGAGCAGAAGGTACAGAGTGGCCCCTTGTCCCCACTATATCTTCCTCGTTGACCAGCACCCATCAGAGCAGTGAATTTGTCACAGGTGTCGGAACAGTGTCGACATTGTCGCTCAGAAGCTGTAACTGACAGATTCACTTTTGATGCTGTAGACTCTGCTTGGTTGGGAGAAATACATAATGACGTCTGCCCACCACTGCAGTGTCACGTGTAGCGATTTCACTGCCCTGACAATGCTCAGGAGCCCCTCTTACTCATCCCTCCCCCTATAAAACGTTAGCCAGGGCAGTGGTGCACCGGTACCCAGGTGGCGGAGGAGGCTGCACAGTCATAGCCTTTTACAAGATATTTTAGGCCTGAATAGCGGAGACTTAATTGAAACTTTTCTTTTTAGTGAGATTGCTGCAGGGCTAAATGAACATTCATGGGGGGCCACCAGAAAGTATGTACTGTCTTTCGTCTTATCCTTCATAAGGTAATGGTTGTTAAAATCTGGTTATCAAGTGGGACCCCACCCCAGTAAAGTGCATTGTACTTTTGGAAATGTTTCAGCTTCCTTTGGATCGTCTTGGATCTGTTTACAGAGATAACCTCACTGTAGATCCATGTGGTAGCAGATAGATTGGGCATATCGTGCCTCTCCCCAGTTCACCTGTGCAGAGAACTTAATAGCTCACACGAAGACCAATTCCACACATCGAGTGTCTCCGTCATCCTCTGTGGTCTTTGTCTCTTATAAATATGATATGTTGTCCTCATCCTCTCTTGGCCTCTCCCACTGTTCTGAAAACATGGGAATGATTTTCTGGGTTTTTTTTTGTTGTTGTTTGTTTGTTTTGGGTTGTTTTTTCTAAGATACGGTAAGTGGGCTGTCTTCCTCCTATTTGAAAGGCTTCTTCATTCACGAGACTGCACATCGGTTTTGTGGGGATTAAGTTTGGTCCCATCCCATAATAAATCCCTTACATCTAGAGGGCATTTGAAAGGAGACTTGATCTGAGTTCTGTAGTTACTGGCCTGGAAGTTGCAGCTTTGGGAGTTTGAAGGCAGATACATTCTCTGTAGATTCCTGTGCCCTTGTAGGGCATCCTCTTGCTTTTTGGTGCCATCACCTTCTCTTCGGAACCCTTATTGGTATCTCCTTCCCAGGAGGTCTGTATATTACTCCACTGGTGCTACTTTAGGGAAATACCACAGGCTGGGTCATAATGAACAGATGTTTGTTAACCTCAGCTCTGAAGGCTGGAAACCAGGTCAAGGTTGTAGGGACTGTGTGGTGGCAGAAGGGCAAGAGAAAGAAGAGAAAGCTCGCTCATTGAGTCTTTTAAAAGGCCTTTGATCCCCCTCAAAAGGAACTCCTATGGCCTCATTACCTCTTGGAGGAACACCTCCTGATACTTGGCATGTTAGCAACACCTGTGCTTTGGAGGGAGCACATTCAAGCCATAGCAGTGGTCATATCTAGGTATCTCTCCTTGTAAGAGAGTTCTTAATAAACTCATATGCAAATTACTGATGTACATTGAGAGGAGAAACGGATACTGTAAAGGGACCCTAGGCTTGTGGGTTTGAAACGGGAAGCCTGAGTTTTATAACCATCTTCAGAGCCTGCGTGTATTTTTCATCAGGAAACTCAGGCTCAGAGGATGGAGTGAGGAGACTGCTATGGACAGGTCAGCATTCCTTTCTAGGCAGTTTGGAGTGCAGATCACTAGCATTTATTTAGGTGGGCGGTGGTGGCGCAGGTCTTTAATCCTGGCACCTGGGAGGCAGAAGCAGGTGGATTTCTGTGCGTTTGAGACCAGCCTGGTCTACAGAGTGAGTTCCAGGACAGTGAGACGTGCCTCTCCTCCCCAGCCCCAAAAGAAAGCAAAAAGTCCAACAATCAAACAAAACCATTTATTTTTGGACTGCACAGTGGGAAGGGGGATTCTTTCTGTTTTTCCCCCTAATATTGTTTATGAAAGTTGAAAGTGACCTAAATATGAGAATGGAGAGTCGGTGCTGGGATTTATGTTTCATACCCACAGTGCATTTACAACCAAAGCTGCCATAAAAAGTTATGTGGAAGAATTTTTAATATTTAATGAGGAATGTGCTTATACAATATTTTATATACTTATAAAGTACTATAAAGACAGATTGTCTTTGATTTTTTTCAACTCTTAAGTTTTGATGCCAAACTTTGAATCAGAAACTCAACTCATATCCTAGGAAAGCTAAATATTGTGACTAGTGGCCACCTTTGTAGCCTTCTGTTCTTTGACCACCTCGGCTCTTCGCTGAAATACACTTGAAAGATTCTGGTTACTGAACTAAAAGGACTTAGTCCATGTAGCTGAAACACTTGAGAAACATTGTCCAGCAGGCAGAGCAGGCACAAATGGGTGGATAATGAATGAGCATTTCAGGAGGAGCAAAAGGAGATGGCTGGAACTGTTGCAATCAGTTTCATCGGTTATATCACATTGCCCTTTCGTCCTGCAAAAGCAGTGTGTTGTCTGATGATTCCTCCCCAGCCAAAAGATAAGCAAAGACATTGCACCACTCCTGCATTAGTGCTCCAGTATGTCCTCTGTGTGTGTGTAGTCCCCTCTGTGTTTTTTATTTAAAATAACATACATATGTGGTATATGGCTCTCCTATTTTGTTAAATTAATTTTGTTGGTTATTGTTATGTCAGTTCAGAGGTCGATCATCCTTGATCTAATTTTTAAAAAAGATTTTTAAATTTTTTTATTTATTATGTATACAATATTCTGTCTGTGTGTATGCCTGCAGGCCAGAAGAGGGCACCACCAGACCTCATTACAGATGGTTGTGAGCCACCATGTGGTTGCTGGGAATTGACCTCAGGACCTTTGGAAGAGCAGGCAATGATCTTAACTGCTGAGCCATCTTTTCAGCCCCTCCTTGATCTAATTAATATCTTTTTCTTTTCTTTTTTTTTTTGGAACATGGAGAATTTATTTTATTTTCCTTCAATCCATTGAATATCTAAGTAGAAATAGCGCACGCGTGCACACACACATCAAAAGAGAATACTTGCAGACTTTAGTCCTAGAGCTAGTAACACGACAGAGACCAGAACTCAGATGGAGAACATGACAAACACTGATGGTTCCTGAAGAAAAAGAACATTAAACTTGACTGTCTTGAAACTGTGTAAATCAGAGATTCAAAACGAACTTCTTATTTAGTAGCTTGCCTTGTCTTTGCTTAGGAAGCTAACAGAGACTTCTCTGTATTTTATATTCATAATTGTTCTCTACTACTGTAGAGGCCAATGCGGCAACCAAATACTAAAGAGAAAATTTTATTCTTGAGTTTAAAACCAGTTGGGTTTCTTAAAGCAGTTCTCTCTCAAACCTTGGTGAACTTCCTAAAAACACAGAGAAAGAGCAGTGTAATCTTGTCTTCATTCCCTATGGGTTTTGATTTTCCACATCCAACTGTTGGCCTTTCCCTAAAATGAGTTATTTTTTTTTTATTGAAAGAAAAAAAAAAGAAATTCCCGCCTCCTCTCAGCTTCCCATTTCCCTCCCCCTCCTCTCACTCTTCTCCTCCTCCCCCCACTCCTCTCCCCCTCCCTCTCCAGGGTTCCCTGCCCTGTGGAAAGTCCAAGGTCCTCCCCCCTCCGTCCATGTCTAAGAAGGTGAACATCCAAACTGGCTAGGCTCCCACAAAGCCAGAACTTGAAGTAGGAACAAAACCCAGTGCCATTGTCTTTGGCTTCTCATCAGCCCTCATTGTCCGCCATGTTCAAAGAGTCCAGTTTTATCCCATGCTTTTTCAGTCACAGTCCAGCTGGCCTTGGTGAGCTCCCAATAGATCAGCCCCACTGTCTCAGTAGTGGGTGGGTGCACCCCTCGTGGTCCTGACTTCCTTGCTCATGTTCTCCCTCCTTCTGCTCTTCATTGGGACCTTGGGAGCTCAGTCCAATGCTCCAGTGTGGGTCTCTGACTCTATCTCCATCCATCGCCAGATGAAGGTTCTGTGGTGATATGCAAGATATTCATCAGTATGGCTATAGGATAGGGTCATTTCAGGTTCCCTATCCTCAGCTGCCCAAGGAGCTAACTGGGGACATCTCCCTGGGCACCTGGGAGCCCCTCTAGGTCCAAGTCTCTTGCCAACCCTAAGATGGCTCCCTTAATTAAGTTATGTGATTCCCTGCTCCTCTATCCAACCTTCATTTCTCCCAATCATCCAGTTTCCCCAAGTTCCCCCCATTCTCCCCTTCTTACTTTTCTCTCCCCATCTCCCCTTACCCCCGTCCCACCTCACCCCCAAGTTCCCAATTTTTTACCCGGCAATCTTGTCTACTTCCCATACCCAGGATAACAGCTATATGTTTTTCTTTGGGTTCACCTTCTTATTTAGCTTCTTTAGGATCACAGATTATAGACTCAATGACCACTATTTGTGGCTAGAAACCAATTATGAGTGAGTACATCCCATGTTCCTCTTTTTGGGTCTGGGATACATCACTCAGGATAGTGTTTTCTTTTTCTTTTTTTTTTTTGGTGTTTTCGAGACAGGGTTTCTCTGTGGTTTTGAAGCCCGTCGTGGAACTAGCTCTTGTAGACCAGCCTGGTCTCGAACTCACAGAGATCCGCCTGCCTCTGCCTCCCAAGTGAGGATAGTGTTTTCTATTTCCATCCATTTGCATGCAAAATTTGAGAAGTCATTGTTTTTTACCGCTGAGTAGTACTCTAATGTGTATATATTCCACACTTTCTTCATCCATTCTTATATTGAAGGACATCTAGGTTGTTTCCAGGTTCTGGCTATAACAAATAATGCTGCTATGAACATAGTTGAACAAATGCTTTTGTCATATGATAGGGTATCTCTTGGGTATATTTTCAAGAGTGGTATTGCTGGGTCCAGGGGTAGGTTGATCCCAAATTTCCTGAGAAACCGCCACACTGATTTCCAAAGTGGTTGCATAAGTTTGCATTCCCACCAGCAATGGATGAGGGTACCCCTTCCTCCACAACCTCTCCGGCAAAGGCTATCATTGGTGTTTTTGATTTTAGCCATTCTGACAGGTGTAAGATGATATCTCAAAGTTGTTTTGATTTGCATTTGCCTGATTGCTAAGGAGGTAGAGCATGATCTTAAGTGTCTTTTGGCCATTTGAACTTCTTCTGTTGAGAATTCTCTGTTCAGTTCCGTGCCCCATTTTTTAATTGGGTTAATTAGCATTTTAAAGTCTAGTTTCTTGAGTTCTTTATATATTTTGGAGATCAGACCTTTGTCTGTTGCAGGGTTGGTGACGATCTTCTCCCAGTCAGTGGGTTGCCTTTTTGTCTTAGTGACAGTGTCCTTTGTTTTACAGAAGCTTCTCAGTTTCAGGAGGTCCCATTTATTCAATGTTTCCCTTAATGTCTGTGCTGCTGGGGTTATACATAGGAAGCGATCTCCTGTGCCCATCTGTTGTAGTGTACTTCCCACTTTCTCTTCTATCAGGTTCAGTGTGTTCAGATTGATATTGAGGTCTTTGATCCATTTGGACTTGAGTTTTGTGCATGGTGATAGATATGGGTCTATTTTCATTCTTCTACAGATTGACATCCAGTTGTGCCAGCACCATTTGTTGAAGTTGCTTTCTTTCTTCCATTGTATGCTTTTAGCTCCTTTATCAAAAATGAGGTGTTCATAGGTTTGTGGGTTAAAATCCGGGTCTTCTATACGATTCCATTGGTCGACTTCTCTGTTTTTATGCCAATACCACACTGTTTTCATTACTGTAACGCTGTAATAGAGTTTGAAGTCAGGGATGGTAATGCCTCTAGAAGTTCCTTTATTATATAAGATTGTTTTGGCTATCCTGGGTTTTTTGTTTTTCCATATAAAGTTGATTATTGTCCTCTCAAGATCTGTGAAGAATTTTGATGGGACCTTGATGGGGATTGCATTGAATCTATAGATTGCCTTTGGTAGAATTGCCATTTTTACTATGTTGATCCTCCCAATCCAAGAGCAAGGGAGATCCTTCCATTTTCTGGTATCCTCTTCAATTTCTTTCTTCAATGCCGTAAAGTTCTTGTCAAATAGATCTTTCACTTCCTTGGTTAGAGTTACCCCAAGATATTTCATGCTGTTTGTGGCTATCGTGAAAGGTGATGCTTCTCTGATTTCCCTCTCTGCTTCCATATCCTTTGTGTATAGGAGGGCGACTGATTTTTTGGAGTTGATCTTGTATCCTGCCACATTACTAAAGGTGTTTATCAGCTGTAGGAGTTCTTTGGTGGAGTTTTTGGGGTCGCTTATGTACACTATCATATCATCTGCAAATAACGAAAGTTTAACTTCTTCCTTTCCAATTCGAATCCCCTTGATCCCCTTATGTTGTCTTATTGCTATTGCTAAAACTTCAAGCACTATATTGAAGAGGTATGGAGAGAGTGGACAGCCCTGTCGTGTTCCTGATTTTAGTGGGATGGCTTTGAGTTTCTCTCCGTTTAATTTGATGTTGGCTGTCGGCTTGCTGTAAATAGCTTTTATTATATTTAGGTATGACCCTTGTATCCCTAATCTCTCCAAGACTTTTATCATAAAGGGATGTTGAATTTTGTCCAATGCTTTTTCAGCATCTAATGAAATGATCATATGGTTTTTTTCTTTCAGTTTATTTATATGATGGATTACATTGATAGATTTTCGTATGTTGAACCAGCCCTGCATCTCTGGGATGAAGCCTACTTGATCATAATGGATAATTTTTCTAATGTGT
Organism: Neodon shergylaensis; assembly: GCA_025134845.1. Taxonomy (NCBI): domain Eukaryota; kingdom Metazoa; phylum Chordata; class Mammalia; order Rodentia; family Cricetidae; genus Neodon; species Neodon shergylaensis. The sequence goes on from JABTXL010006431.1 coordinate 850,844, forward strand.
TCTTGGATTCAGTTTGCCAGTATTTTGTTGAGGATTTTTGCGTTGATGTTCATTAGCGAGATTGGCCTGTAATTCTCTTTCTTGGTTGAGTCTTTGTGTGGTTTTGGTATCAGAGTAACTGTAGCTTCATAAAAGGAATTTGGCAATGACTCTTCTGTTTCTATGTTGTGAAATACATTAAGGAGTATAGGTATTAGGTCTTCTTGGAAGATCTGGTAGAATTCCACATTGAAACTATCTGGTCCTGGGCTTTTTTTGGTAGGGAGGTTTTTGATAACAGTTTCTAATTCTTCGCGACTAACAGGTCTATTTAGATTGTTCACCTGTTCCTGGTTTAACTTTGGTATATGGTATTTATCTAAAAAAGTGTCCATTTCTTTTACATTTTCCAGTTTTGTGGCATACAAGCTTTTGTAGTAAGATCTAATGATTCTCTGAATTTCCTCTGTGTCTGTGGTTATGTCCCCATTTTCATTTCTGATCTTATTAATTTGCAAATTCTCTCTCTGCCGTTTGATTAGTTTGGATAGGGGTTTATCAATCTTGTTGATTTTCTCCAGGAACCAGCTTTTTGTTTCATTGATTCTTTGGATTGTTTTCTTTGTTTCTATTTTATTGATTTCAGCCCTCAGTTTGATTATTTCCAGTCTTCTACTCCTCCTAGGTGAGTCTGCTTCTTTTTTTTTTCTAGAGCTTTCAGGTGGGCTGTTAAGTCTCCAACGTGTGCTTTCTCTGTTTTCTTTAAGTGGACACTTAGTGCTATGAGCTTTCCTCTTAGGACTGCTTTCATAGTGTCCCATAGGTTTGAGTATGTAGTTTCTTTATTTTCATTGAATTCAATGAAGACTTTAATTTCTTTCTTTATTTCTTCTTTGATCCAGGTGTGGTTCAGTAGTTGACTGTTCAGTTTCCATGAGTTTGTAGGCTTTCTGGGGGTAGCATTGTTGTTGAATTCTAACTTTAATCCATGGTGATCTGATAAGACACAGGTGGTTACTAATATTTTTTTGTAACTGTGGAGGTTTGCTTTGTTACCGAGTATGTGGTCAATTTTCGAGAAGGTTCCATGAGCTGCAGAGAAGAAGGTATATTCTTTCCTATTTGGGTGGAATGTTCTATAGATGTCTGTTAAGTCCATTTGATTTATTACCTCCATTAATTCTCTTATTTCTCTATTAGGTTTCTGTCTGATTGACCTGTCCATTGGTGAGAGAGGAGTGTTGAAGTCTCCTACTATTAGTGTGTGCAGTTTGATGGCTGCCTTAATTTTTAGTAATGTTTCTTTTACGTACGTGGGTGCTTTTATATTAGGGGCATAGATATTCAGGATTGAGACTTCATCCTGATGAATTGTTCCTGTTATGAGTATAAAATGTCCCTCTCCATCTCTTCTGATTGATTTAAGTTTGAAGTCAACTTTGTTAGAAATTAGTATGGCCACACCTGCTTGTTTCTTAGGTCCATTTGCTTGATAAGCCTTTTCCCAGCCCTTTACTCTGAGTAGGTGCCTGTCTTTGTGGTTGAGGTGTGTTTCTTGTAAACAGCAGAATGTTGGATCCTGTTTTTGTATCCAATCTCTTAGCCTGTGCCTTTTTATAGGTGAGTTGAGTCCATTGACATTAAGTGATATTAATGACCAGTGGTTGTTGACTCCGGTCACTTTTTTAGTAGTAGAGTTTGTGTGTTTCCCTTCTTTGAGTTGCGCTGGTGAAGGGTCTCTAGATGTCTGAGTTATTGTGGTCATTGTTGGACTCCTTGGTTAGTGATTTTCCTTCTATTACTTTCTGTAAGGCTGGATTTGTGGCTACGTATTGTTTAAATTTGTTTTTATCCTGGAAAATTTTGTTTTCTCCATTTATAGTGAATGAAAGCTTGGCTGGGTATAGTAGTCTGGGCTTGCATCCATGGTCTCTTAGTTTCTGCAGAACATCTATCCAGGACCTTCTGGCTTTCATGGTTTCCATAGAGAAGTCAGGTGTAAGTCTGATAGGTTTACCTTTATAAGTAACTTGGCCCTTTTCCTTTGCAACTCTTAATATTCTTTCTTTATTCTGTATGCTTTGTGTTTTGATTATTATATGGCGAGGGGATTTTTTTTTTGATCCAGCCTATTCGGTGTTCTGTATGCTTCTTGAACCTTCATAGGTACTTTTTCTTTAGGTTGGGAACGTTTTCTTCTATAATTTTATTAAATATATTTTCTGGACCGTTGAGCTGCACTTCTTCTCCTTCTTCTACTCCTATTATTCTTAGGTTTGATCTTTTTATTGTGTCCCATATTTCCTGAATGTTTTGTGATGAGAGTTTTTTGGACTTGCAGTTATCTTTGATCAGTGCGTTTATTTTCTCTATGTTATCTTCAGAATCTGAGATTCTTTCTTCTATCTCTTGTATTCTGCTGGTTATGCTTGTTTCTGTAGTCTCTATGCGTTTACCTAGATTTTCCATGTCCAGCTGGTCCTCTTTTTGTGTTTTCTTCCTTGTCTCCAATTCAGTTTTCAAGTCTTGAACTGTTTCCATTATCTGTTTGATTGTTTTTTTTTTTTTTTTGGTTTCCTAGGGTATCATTCACTGCTTTATTCAGTTCTTCAAACTTTCTGTTATACTTCTCATCCATTTCTATAAGGGCATTTTTTTACATGCTGTTTAAGGACGTCAATCACTTTCATAAAGTCCATTTTTTCTACTTCTTCTTGATTAAGGTGTTCATGTCCTCCTGTTGTGAGGTCGCTGGGTTCTGGTGGTTTCATGTTGTTTTTCAGATTGTTGGGTGAAATCTTGCATTGGCGCCTGCCCATCTCTTCCTCCGAATGCTCCCCAGAGGATCTTCTTTTACAGGATCAGGTCTCCTTGCCCACTGATGTACCTTCCCAGTGATGGCACTCTCCCGTGATGGCTCTTTAGGTACCCCAGTGATGGCTCTCCTAGTGCCGAGATCAGATCTCCGTTCTGGTTGGGTAGCTCATATACAAAGCACCTACCTTGCTTGCTGCAGGCAGGCTATTGAAACAAAGGAATTCCCGCCCTCCTGGCTGCCCTCCGAATTCGATCCCAGCACCTGGACAGGCTGAGCTGGGTGATGTTATGTGCCCAAAGACGGCAGGGAGGCAGAAGTGGGGAGGGTTCTGGATGCACGCTGGGTGAGATAGGAAGAGAGAGACAGTATGCAGGAGTATAGGCCCTGCAGGAAGTAGTTCCTTGTCCCGGGCTGCTGCCGCGGGTCAGCAACTCACTCACCCCAGAGATGGTTCTCTTAGTGCCCAGATCAGATCTCCGTGCTGGTTGGGTAGCTCATAAACAAAGTACCTACCTTCCTTGCTGCAGGCAGGCTATTGAAACAAAGGAATTCCCGCCCTCCCGGCTGCCTCCGGATTCGATCCCAGCGCCCAGACAGGCTGAGCTGGGTGATGTTATGTGCCAAAGACTGCAGGGAGGCAGAAGTGGGGAGGGTTCTGGATGCACGCTGGGTGAGATAGGAAGAGAGAGGCAGTATCTAATATCTTTTTCTTAAGTCAGGGTTTCTCTATATAGCCCAGGCTGTCCTAGAACTTGCTCAGTAGACTAGGCTATCCTCAAACTCAGAAATTTGACTGCCCCTTTCTCCTGAGTGCTGCGATTAAAGGCATGCGCCAACACCTAGATCTAATATCTCTTGTCAATGTTGTTCTATTCTTTTTTTTGAGCAAAGCAAACAGACTAAGGAAGATGAGAAAGAACTCCCAAGAGTACAAGGTGTCTCAAGGGAGGAGTAATCTGTTGTTCCTGTTCTCCTTAACTTGTAAATTTCATTACTAAGTACTAGTATGTATTCACTGATAAAGGAAATTCCTTGTTTTTGGATTTCTCATTTGTTTCTGAAAGTTTAAAGAAGTCTCTTCTGTTTGGGGCTGTCATGTGGCACAGAGTCCAGAAGCATCCAGAAGTCTTGGTTTTGCAAAAGGCACTATTTTAGTATTGATCTTGCTCTTTCCCTGTAGTGGAGTGTTAACGTTTTCCTTCCTCAGCTCCATGTGCTCATACGTTCTTGTCTCAGTTGTTTTGGTAGCTTCCCCATGTGAGGAGCATCCTGTAATTTAACTTTCCAAGGTTGAGTAGCAGGAACGGATTGACCGCTCTGTAACACTTGCTTGGGAAGTGATGTGACCTACATCTTTACAGCACTATCTTCTTGTAGGACCATTTTCTGAGTCGTTTCCTTCATCAAGTAAAACACACAACCTGCACCCAAGCTTCCCAGTGTTCTGTACTGTGGCCATATTGCTCTTCGTTGGGCAACCCAGTCTTTCCTCCTGCTGTGGCAGACTTCTGATCTTGTTGGTCTGTGTTTAAGTTCTCAGTGGTCTTCCGCCTCCTGCTCACCGGAACGCCCATCCAGAACAGCCTCCAGGAGCTCTACTCCCTCCTCAGTGTCGTGGAGCCCGATCTCTTCTGCAGGAAGCAGGTGGAAGACTTTGTTCAGCGGTACCAGGACATTGAGAAAGAGTCCAAATCAGGCAGGTTCCTCTCTTCCTGATCATCCCCAGGAGGGCGTGACACAGAAACTGCCTTCGTGTCTAACAGATATAGATAGAAGAGATGACCAGAAGACCAGGGAGCTAAGGAGCCAGAAGCCAAAGGGCCAGTGCTAGGTGCCTCGTTGGCTTCGCTTGTCTGCCTGTGCTCTGCTGTCTGGACTCATAGTTCATTCTGGAAGAGGTAGGAGGGTGCTTACTACAGGCCCTGCTGTCAGTGTTCTGCGGCACGGGTGCCTCTTTTAAATCGTGCACCAAAGCCAAGAGTTTAACAGAGATGGGATGGAGACGTGTGTGTGTGTGTGTGTGTGTGTGTGTGGCGGGTGGGGAGGACTTCATCATCCTTAATGGCGGTGGCAGCTTTCTCTTGTACCTTTGCCCCTCTGTCTCACAGAATTATCTGAATATCTGGATATCTCTGATATTACCCTAGGATGCTTATACAGTGTTTTTATTTTGTATGTATTGGGTAAGAATGAGTTGGAAGAGGTTTCCTAGTAGAACACGCTAGGCTAAAGATTTCTCCCGCAGAACTCCCATCGTTAGAGTTGCCAGGTAAGTTTCAGATATCCAGTCAGATATTACATGAGCATACTGTATGACAATATTGTTCGTTGTTACGTGCAATTCCAGGTCAGCTGGCTACTTGTCCTGCGTGTTCTATTTTCTGTATCTGGCAGTCTTAACATGGAGTGTAATTCTGATTTAGGATGGTTTTAGAAGTTCCATATACCTGGTGAGGGAACAAGCGATTTGACGTCAAAAGAACCAAATTTGAATGCTGACAGCCTTGGCGGTCAGCTCTGTGGCTTGTGTCCGAGGCTTGGCTCGTGCGCTGCACCTGACTTTGCTATTGCAATGGGCAGTTACACCTTTCTAAGCCGCACTGCTGAGCAATAAGAATAAATGCAAAATCACCCCGGGAATAGGAGAGCCTCCGAGAAACAGGACTGTTAGTAAGAGGAGAGTTCGTAAGTGTCACCAGTTCCTGGGTTCAGAGCTGTGACAGGTGGAGAGGGAAGGACAGACAGTGCCCCACTTGTGCCGTGACTTGGCTGTTTTATGTTGTAGAGAAATGCACATTCAGAGAAAATGTGTGTGAACTTTGACCTGCTCTTGACACCTAGCGTTTTCACAGAGTTATGAGGTGCAGTGCAGTGTTTCAAATTGAGTCTTAATTGCATTGGGTAGTGATCAGCTCAGGTAGTTGGCATATTGTCAGTTGAACTTTTATCATTTCTTGACGATGAGCGCTTTCAAATGCTTTTTCTCTACCAGAGCACACTGCAAATGTGCACGAAGTTGTCAAAGAAGAAAATCAGTAAAGGCTTATTTTGAGCTATACAGCACAGTATTATTATTAAATATATATGTATATGTAAGTGCTCAGTATTGGTAGTTGTTAGGGAAATGTGAATCAAAGCCACAGTGAGGACTGGAAGTTGGACTCTGGGTAAAATCACTCACTGCTCTTTCAGAGGATCTGGGTTGAATTCCCAGCATCCACATGGCAACTTGCAACATCTGTAGCTCCCGTTCCAGGGAAACCTGCTGCCCTCATCCAACCTCTGTACGCATTTCACACAGATGGTATCTTTATAGACACACCAGCAAAACACTAATACACATAATAGTAAATAAAATAAATATATGTAAAAGTATTAAAAAAAGACAATGAGGTACTATTTACCCCAGAGGGATGGCTATTATCTAAAAGACCCTTCCCCTCCCCCCCCAAAAACCCCCTACAAATGCCAGTAAGGATGTGGAGGAAGGGAAACCCACTGATGATGGGGTGAATATAAACTAGTGTAAACAATACAGTACTGATGTACCTCAGAAAGCTAAAAATGGAACTGCAGTCCAGTATAGCAGTCCAAATTGGGTCCAAAGGAAATTAAACGATACCCATGTCACTCTGTTCATAGTAGCCAAGGCAGAACTGTCCACCATAGATGACTAGATAAAGATCACATGACACAGATCTGTAGGATACTGCCTAGCGGTACAAGCCCGTGAAGGTTCTCTTTCCCTGGGGGAGGTGATGTACGATTACCTCTTGTCCAGCTGGGTGGCATCAGCACTTACAGGTTTCCAGGCAGCCATGAGAGTGAGACTTGACAGTGCCCCGTGCTACCAGACCTGTTTGAATAGAGCTGACAGTGAATGATAAGAATTAGTCGGCTTTTGAGTGATATCGTTCATATTTACTCTCTCTCTCTCTCTCTCTCTCTCTCTCTCTCTCTCTCTCTATTTCTCTCTCTCTCTGTATGTACTATAGCACGTGTGGAGGTCAGAGGACAACTTGTGGGAGTCGGTTTTTTTCCTCCTACCGTGTAGATTCTAGGGATCAAGCTCTCTCACCACACGTGACAACAAACACCTTTGCCCACTGACTGGCTTGCTGGCTCTCAGCACTGTATTTATTTTATTTTAGTAAGTTGGGTTTATTTTGTCCCACTGAAAACTAGTGAAGTGTTCAGACCATTTTTAAGGTAGACTAGGATAAACTACAATGTTCGGTAGATTAAGTATATTAAACACACCTTTCAACTAGCAGTATTTTCAACTTGGGATGAATTAGCAGGGACCTGAGCCCTGCTGTGAGTCCAGGAGTGTCTGGAATATGAAAGATCACTGTCCCGACTCAGAATTCAGATTGCTGAATACCTCGTTTGCAAACCCCAGTTTTTCTTCTTATGCAGCAAGTGAGCTACACAGACTCTTGCAGCCATTTCTCCTAAGACGAGTGAAAGCCCAGGTAGCCACAGAGCTTCCCAAGAAGACAGAGGTGGTGATATACCATGGCATGTCAGCGCTACAGAAGAAGTATTACAAGGCCATCTTGATGAAAGACCTAGGTATGGGGATGCGTCTGTTCAGAAGCCGAGTGAGTGTGGTTTTCATGTAGGAAGTGTGCAATAATCAGGCGCTCTCCCCTCTACAGCAAGGAGGGAGTGGAGATGCTGGGTAATTCTCAGGTCTGCCGCAGTGAGTGTGGCAGTGTCTCAGACTCCAGTTTCCTCTGGCCCCATTCCCCTTGCTGCCTTGAAGCAAGCACTCCTAAGTGCCCTAGTCCTGCCCTCTATCTTTCCAGCCCATTGGATACTTAACGAGCTGCAAAATGCTGTTGGCTCAGATTCACTGAGAAGGGAGAGGCAACAGCATGATCTCTTGATTTCCATTTTATAGTTGTCCCTCACCTCCGTAACAGTTACAGTGAGAAGTTCAGATCTCTGAAAAAAATACTCAAGTTCACTACATCCAACTTATGGTTTATTGTTCCTTCTTAAAACGATGGCTAAGCAGTTTCACACCAGGTGTCCAGTCCAGTCTGAGTCCAGTTGAGAGTGAGTCTCAAACACAGGGTTTGAGGTGCCCGTGATTAAACGTGTGAGGCTCTGGACTTGGGAGGGTGGGTTGTTTTGTAATCAATCTTTCTTGTGGTCTTTATGATTTCAGATGCATTTGAGAATGAGACAGCAAAGAAAGTCAAGCTGCAGAACATCCTCACACAGCTTCGCAAGTGCGTGGACCACCCGTACCTGTTCGATGGTGAGAGTCGTAGCTCTGCCCTGCAACGTTACCGCTTTGCTTACAGTCCGTGGCCCAAGCCACGGTGAGGCATGCCCTCCACCCTTGTTCCTGCTCAGTTTATTTTTCTTTTCCTTTTCAATTCCAAGATCCAGTCATAGATCCTGCGTTGTGTTTGCCCTGTCTCTTTGTTCTCCCGGAAGGTGGACATGTTCTTAAGATTTTTTTCACTGACTCATTTTTCTCATGACATTGACGGTTTTGGAGACTCGAAACCAGTGGCTCTACAGACCACCATCATGGTTTATCTGAGTGTTTCCTCACAGTTCACGTCTCCTTGTCTTGAGCCCACTCAGTCCACCCTTCTTCACCACATGATGGGTGTACCGGACAGCTCCATGCTGTCCCGGAACCGGTGGTTGTCCGATATCACGGTCCAGTTAGTCCTTCAGAGACTGTGGCATGGGTGTCATTGCTTTCTGAAACACTCTTGGTCTCTATGTAACACTTCATCTTGCGTGCCCTGCCTTATCTGTTCCCCTGCACTGCCCCTGTCCTACTGACGTCCGTGTTTCTAAGTGCCACCTTAGGCCTCCACCTGTAGATTTTAATTTTCATTTAAGCTGGAACCTTTGTTTAAATTTTTTTCTTTCTTTCTTTCCCTTCCTTCTTTTTTCTCTCTTTAATTTTTTTCCTCCCCCTTCCCCTCTCTGTTTTAAAGTAGGTCTCACTGTGTAGTTTAGCTTGGCCTGAAGCTTATTCTATAGACCTGACTGGCCTCAAACTCGTGAATAAGTCTGCTTGACTCTGTGTTAAAAGTGCTGTATTAAAGGCCTGAGCCAGCACACCCACCAAAGATGGTAATTTAAAAATATGCTCTTATTGGAAGCCCAGGGACAATCCTAGGACTTCTGGGCACGGAGTCCCTATTGTAGGAAGGCCTAGTGCAGAGGTTTGTTGGAGTCAGGTAGGGTTCCTAATGCTGCCGCTGTTTAAACAATTCACGACTCTTAATCCAGTGCACATTTGGGTTTTGTTTGTTGTAATGGATGGGAACTTGTAGATTTTAAAAGCAACTCTCAGGTAATGTAATTCTGACTGCTGCCCCATACCTCGGAATGTATATGCCATCTCTGAACTCTTTTTGGTTCACTTCTCTAGAGAGCCTGGACTCCAGTTTAGGTTTCTTGCCTATAACATCAAGGTTGGTTTGTACCTTAGATAAGCTTTTTTTTTTTTCCTTTGGGGGTATGTTCGCCTTTGTGATTGGTGTTAAGAAGTACTGAGGTTATCATACAAACAGATAATCATAAAATTCCTCAGCCACAGTTGAGCCTCGGCACACCCAGTGTAGGGAGTATGGGGTGCTTTGCCGGCGGCCGACAATCAGCGTTTCTCCTCAGGGAATCTGCCCCAGTGTTGCACGTTAGTGGAAGTGGGTTCTTTCTTCCCTAGGTGTGGAACCAGAGCCCTTCGAAGTTGGAGAGCACCTGATTGAGGCTAGTGGGAAGCTTCATCTGCTGGACAGGCTGCTGGCATTTCTCTACTCCGGGTAGGCAGTGGGTTCACACCACTCTGAGCCAGTAACCATTGAAACCCAAGTTCTGAAGAATTTCTCGAGAAGACCCAAGTTTTCTTTCTTAACCAACCTTGATTAAGGTTCCCCTTCCATGGAGGATGCTCCCGGCTCCTGCTATCCCATCCCACACTTACCCCCATGGTCATCCTTTTGTTTGGATTCCTATAGCTGCCAGGATCCTAATCCAGTATCGTCTGTGTCCTCCTCTGATGTGTGGTCTGAGTCATCAGTGTTTGGCCACCTTATCACCCCAACCTTGTCTGTTTCACCAGAACAAAGATGGCACTGATCTTTCCCTCCACGATTGCCTGTTGGCAGCCCGTGTTGAATCAGTATCTATCATAGGTGCTCAGTTAATATTCCTTCTTTAACCTGTGGGTCTTGGTCTAACCTCAAGAGGATCTAAGGGGACATTTTTCCAAAGACACTGAATTAGGCAACAAAAGATCTTGTGTAGTAGTGTTTGGCTGATTCCTCCATGAAAAAGGGGGAATCTAGACAAACCCCAGATTCTTGAGGATTTTAGTTCATCCCTTTCAGACCCATCCCAGATATGGCCTGAGATTTAGCAAAATTGCCCACTAGGAATATGCAGGATTAATAATTGCGTATTAAATGATTATATGCCATGCGGTATCTTATTGGTTAGAGTCAATAAAGTATATCTATTTGTTGTACCCAAGGAATTTCTGAATTCTTTATGCCTGATTTTTTTCTTTTCATGGACCCAGAAAGGTTATATGTCCAAGGTCACTACATGGCAGAGGTGAGATTAGAACCCCCCTTCCCTCACACACACATGCACACATTTGGGGCTGAGTCTTCCAGGAGTTCTCTTTAACTGTTGCTCTGAAGCACACAGAGACCAGGTTAATTCTCTCGGCGAGAATTTTGTTTTGATGGCATTGTGCTTTATTCATGATGTTTTAAAGTCGTGCCCAGTTAAAAGGCTTGACTTCGTTCATTCCTTGTCATTGTTCTATTCGTTATTGTTGTTTTGAGATGGTAGCTCACTGTGTAGCTCTAGGTGGCCTGGAACTGTCAAGTGCACACCGTGTAGACCCTGTTGGCCTTGAACTTGAAATGGTCCTGCTGCCTCTGTCTGCCAAATGCTGGGGTTTCAGGCATGAGCAACCACAACCACACCCTTGTTTGTTTTTAGAAGGGGTATAATTTTGATTTTATTTTTTATGCATGTGGGGTGTGCATATGTGTGTGTGTGTATGAGAGACACACACACACATTCGGAAGTACATTTATACATACATACATACATACTGAGGCCAGAGGATAACTTCATGTGTTATCTGAAACACTGTCCACATCCTTTGAGACAAGGGCTGTCACTGGTCTGTAGCTCGCTCACCAGTTAGGCGAGACTAGCTGTGCAGCAAGCCTAGGGATGCTCCTGTCCCTGCCTCCCAGAGCTGAGATGCTACACATGCCACCACACCCAACATTTTTTAACATGGGTTTGAGATAAAACTCAGGCCCTCATCCTTAAGAGGCAAGCAAGCACTAAACTGACTGAGACACACACGCCCCAACCCCCGGCCCTTGACTTCATGAATGTCAGTGTCAATATACCATGTATGGGCAGTACCCACAGAGGCCAGAAGAGGGTATTGGATGCCCAGAATTGGAGTTACTGCTAGTTATCAGCTGCCAGTTGGGTTCTGGGAATGGAACCCAGCACTCTGAACTGCCCAGCCATTTCTTCACCCCTTGCTTCATTCGTAATCTGTCATCTTATGTTGTCCCTTTTCTTCTTTCATCATGTATCTTGGGAAGTGAGATGCCATTCGTCCCTTTCTAAAGTAATGCGTCTCTGAATTTTCAGCCAAAGTAGCTGTAAATAATAGTAACTTTCTCCTCAAGTAAGATTAGGGATAAGCAGCTGACTGTGGCCATCAAGGTCTTGAGAGGTGTGTGTGTGTGTGTGTGTGTGTTTGAATTTTGCATTTTATTCTTTAACGTGTGTGTTTATCTTGCTTTTGGCATGAATGCTTGTACTTCAATGCGTTGACTTTCAGTGAGTGCTCTGGCCTTTCTGGAGCTTCCCATAGCCTGTGTGATTGACAAACACCCCTGGGATTTCTCCACTGTAGTTTAAGAACTGCCACTTTGAAAGGGACAGCGCCAGGTTTACTTGCATTCTTTACATAAAATACTTACGAGTTTCTGAGGAAGTCTTTAAATTATATTTCTACTTTAGTATTTCATTTATTTATAAACTTGGATTCTTTTTTTTTTTCAAAAGAATTTTGCTTGAGGGAAATATACCTTAAATATTTCCAGAATTGTCACTCTCTCCTTTCTTTCCTTACCAGGGGCCATCGGGTTTTACTTTTTTCCCAAATGACCCACATGTTGGATATTCTGCAAGACTACATGGATTACAGAGGTGACTCCCCTTGTGCACCACATCTCCTGAATCATTTGTAGCTATACCAGTCACGTATGTAACATATGTGACAGTCATATGAGGTGTGGCGATTACAAAGGAAAAGTACGCCACAACATGATTCAGAGTCAAAAGAAGATGAGACATGGAGAGTGGAGTGAAAACTGGCAGCGTGGAGAGATGTATGGGCAGACACAAGCAGCCACATTCCCACTGGCTATGAGGTTTCTGATTATGGCACTGGGGCAAATGCCATGGAAATGTTATCTGTATAACAGACATATTTCAGTGACAACTTTCCAGTCATGAAACATTTGCCTCAGCAGCCGAGCCCTTGCTCAGACTCGCTGGACAGATGAAAGAGTAGAAAACCCACAATCAAATGGCAGAGAGGCTGGGCCGGTCGTTTCCATTAACAATAAGGAGTGGGGTTATTATATGAGCACTTTGCTTAATATGCCATACACTTCATGTGAGATATTGGAAAAACCTGTGCCTTTGGTTGCTCTCAAGGCCCCTGGAGACGTGCCAGCTCCAGACCTTGTGGTTTAAGTTAGTCCAGACTGGGCCTCAGAGCTATACTTAACGCTCCTCAAATGCTGTGGGAAACCTAATTCAGGGCTCCCTTGCAGGGCTCTTGGAGCACAAGAAGAGCTCAAGTTGAGAGCTCTCTTTGGGTCCGGAGCATGATGACAGGTGGGAGACCCTCCAGCTCCAGAGAAAGGCAAACACCGGGCCACCAGACACCCTCCTCACCAGCTTCTGTACTTTTGCTTGCTTCTCATTGAATGCAGTTTGCCATGGAGCTGGCTTTCAGGATTGCCCGGGAATGGTTCAAAACCACATACTAAGCACCACTTCAGCTGCACTTAAGAGTAACAATGTATTTGTGTTAATGCCTTCTTTTGTAAAATGATAGCATTGCCCCCCTATAAGTTTAGACTTTTCCCCCATGGAAATTATTGAAGGGGGATCCTGCCTGTGTATGAAAAGGGTAAAGCTGATGTGTGCTTTTGGACTGACTAATTTGTTCCCCCAGAATCCTTGAAAAAGAATTAAGGTTGTCCATTTTCTCCCCTCTTCAAGGCTACAGCTATGAGCGTGTGGATGGCTCCGTGAGAGGAGAAGAGAGGCACCTGGCCATTAAGAACTTTGGAAAACAGCCCATTTTTGTTTTTCTGCTGAGCACCCGGGCAGGTAGGCAGCATGGGTTCTGATGAAAGCAGGCAACGATCCGGGAGAACGTTTACACCCCAACCATTAGTGCGTTTCCCCTAATTCTCTAAAAGACAAAGTTATTAGCAAGGAGTTAAAAGGAGGGGATTGAGGCCATCGCCATGGTTGGTTAAGAGGCTGGACTTCGGAAAGCATGGTGACCATTTTATGGTTCCTACCTAAGCTACCCGCTCATCAAGGAACTTCAGCTGAAGTCTTGAGTTCTTAGAAACGATCCTAACCTGCTTTGGCTCCTGGCCTGCAATGTCCGGAGAGAGTTCCATAGGAAGTTTTATTTATACTTAGGGAGTGCAGCTCTTCCCCCAACTGTGATTTGGGGGATGAAATAGCTTCTCTGCTCGTTACCTTCCTCCAGAAATACTTCTCTAACACAGCACATGCTTAGTGAGTATTTAACTGCTTTAAAATGTGATTATAGTAAAATTGCCAGCTACTTAGAGTTTGACAATGTCTATATATAACTTCAGTCATCAATATTATCTCACGTTTGGGATATGTTATTAAGAGGGTGATTTGTTTTATGCATTATTAAACAATTTGATATTAGCTTCTGGAAACATTTCTTTTTTTTTTTTAGATTCTGGATCATCCTTAAATCACTTTTTAACCCATTGGCTAGTCTTATTAATTTATTTCTTTAAGAAAACTTTTAATTTATGTGCATATGCCTGTTTTGTTTCTATTTGTAACATAAACATGCAGGTGTCCTTGGAGGCAAGAAGAGGTTATCTAATCTCCTGGATAGAGTTGTAGGCCATTGTGAACCACCAGATAGGGGTTTTGGGAACCAAATCCACGTTCTCATGCTTTTACCTACCTCTCCAGTCCCTCATTATCTTATTTTTTATAAATTGAAATCCTCCTGAAGCAGACAGGGTGAATACAGAGATGTGTGTTCCCCTATTAAAGAGAGATCAGCATCTCCATGGAAAGGGTTCTGTCTTATTAGGAAGCATTCACCGAGTGATTAGTGTGATAAGGGTGAATAAAAGAAGCTCTAGATGTAATCCTAGGTAAGGGGATTATTCTGCCGGCGTCTGCCTTATCTGTCTAATAAAGATAATAATGCATGATGTAATCAGCCTCTCAGCCCTTCGCTCATGTCATCCTCTGTCTCCTGTAGTCTTAGACAAAGCATAGGGTCAGGTCAGGTAGCCTCGGAAGAACAGTCAGTTCTATTTGTGATACTTTAAAGATTCCATCATTTCCCGACTCACAGGACAGTCTTTTGTTTGAAATGTCTAACATTAAGAAGGACGAGCCGTCCGCATTTTAGTTAATTTCCCTGGGGGACCCAGGGCAGATCCTGGAGGAGCAGAAGCACTGGGCACTGCCTTTTCCAGAAGCGTGCTTGCCGGCCGCTGTGTGTGCCTCAGGTCTCTGTGTGCCTCAGGTCTGCAGCACTTCAATTTGTTCAGCAATTCGCCCTGTGTTCAAGGGTTTCTGTGAATGAATCATATCGCCACCAGAGGGCAATGATAGCTCATGAATATGTCTCAAACAGTTCCGAGCAGAGCTTATTAAAAAGATACCACTCATGGGCTGGAGTGTAGCTCACACATGTGCCTGTGTAGCATGTACAAGGTCCTGGGCCCCTTCCCTGGTCCTGCAAAGAAAGTGGGATCACCCTTTGGACAGAGCCACCTTTCAGCATCGTGTGACTCCTAACCACCAGGCCACAAGGGCAGGGTCGCAGTGGGGTGGGGGTGATGCTGCAAATTTTTGAAGTGAAACAGGCACCTGGCAGGTGTTAGAGTGTAGTGAACAAACAGGCGCTGGAGCTGGTGTGGTGGAACAGCCTGCCGTACTGGCTGTCAGGAAGAGTAGTGTTAAGGACTGCTCCAGCCCAGCAGTTGGAGGTCAGTCATCCTGGGCCACACAGTAGGACCCTGTCTTGAACAAAAAAAAGGAAGGAAGAAGGAAGGAAGGAAAGAAGGAAGGAAGGAAGGAAGGAAGGAAGGAAGGAAGGAAGGAAGGAA
>JABTXL010006431.1:866096-950884 GCA_025134845.1 Neodon shergylaensis
GAAGGAAGGAAGGAAGGAAGGAAGGAAGGAAGGAAGGAAGGAAGGAAGGAAGGAAGGAAAAGAAAAACTATAACAGCAACCACAAAAGCCCAGGAAATGTAGCTAACAGGTTTAAGAACCAGACATGGACACGGGAGTCTGAACCTTAGCTCCTTTACCTTCTAGCTGTGCAATTTCAAATGACGTCTCTGTATTTCCATCTCAGTATCAGCAAAAGAGGTGAAAATGAATAGTTAGTGCCCATAAGTTTGTTGCGTAGGGCATAAGAGTTGATTTTTGTAAAATGCTCAGAACCTCGCTTGCAACTGGCAGGTAAAGCTTAAATGTATTAGCCCTGCTAGGTAACATAGCCCCGCTCGGTAATCAGTCATTATTAGCTCTTTATTCCAGATTTAATTTTAAACATTCCTGCTTGTCTTGAGAGCCAGCTGGGCATCAGGAGTCCTTCTGAGAAGTAACCTTTAATTTAAGCTCCTGGAACAAGCCCTATCAGGCCCCCTTGTTTCAGCAGCGATCTCTACTGACCCTGGCAAGAACCAGTCCGTTTTGTATTAGTTTTTACATTAATCAAAGAAAAGACTGTAATTTGCCTTCATGGTTCTTTTAATTCCCGAAACCCATGGTCTCACCTCTCCCCTTTTCCTGTAGCACCAAAGAAAACCTAGAAAATTGCTGCAGGAGGTGGTTGGTTTTCTCACGCTGTGCCTGGTGGGTATGGATGCAGTTACAGGCGCCTGGCTAAGGCTTTCTGCAGAGCAGGGGAGGCAGTCTCCTGTTCTGCCCTCCTCCATCAGCATGTCAGCGATCTTGCAACCTAGCCTGGTCTGCAAGTGTAAGTCAGGGCTCTTCCCTTACAAACACCCTCACAGATTGTCCCATGCTCACCGTCCTTTTCTGAAGGAGCGTGCACCCTTTTCCTTGTAGACTGTCCTAGGCTAATGTAGTCAAGTATTTTAGGTCTGGGAGAGCTGAAACTGCTTCACGCTCCTGACTTGAGCATCTTCCTTTGCTGCTTGTCCCTACTTCCCTGTTCTATTCTATGTGATGATTACATCCTCCCAAGTCAGGCAGTAGGAGGCTAAGGGAGCAGGTGTGACCATGCTGGGCTCTGGAGTTGTGGACGAGTGACGTTTGACTGACCAGTTGTTAGGGTTCCCCTGTCTGGACCGTCTTTATTCTCCAGACTCCTGTGTGTGCCTCGGGTGACTCTCCCTTGCCTTATTTCCAGGTGGAGTGGGCATGAACTTAACGGCAGCAGACACTGTTATTTTTGTTGACAGTGATTTTAACCCTCAGAATGACCTGCAGGCGGCTGCCAGAGCTCACCGAATTGGCCAGAACAAGTGAGTGGGTTCAGTATCAGTGATTTCCACTTCCTTGGTTTGCTCGACACTCCTGGATTGGGAAGAACGGAGGAATGTAGTCCTGGTAACAGCACCAAACAGGAACTGAGAGGCCCCAGTACAAGCCCGGCGTTGCTGTTGGCTCCTGCAGCAGCATTAGTGGGTGGCACCATAGTCCAGACTCATTTTGTTGAATGAAAAGCCAAATTATGAAAGGGTTAGAAGGAATCTTTAGAAGCTATTTAATTCAGTGAGCTAGGACCCACCTCACTAAACAAAACAAAACAAAACAAACAGCAGCAATAACAACAAAAACCGGTCAACACCAATAAGAAATGAGCTCAGTGGTATTTTTGTAGATTTGTCTCATATTGCTTTGTTTGGATTTTTTTTTAATCTTTTGGTCTTTTGCTTATATATTATGTTTCCAATTTTTTTTTTATGAGTTTTATTTGTGTGCGTGTGTTTCTTGTATTTGTTCTTTTTTTTTCTGTTTGTTTTATTAAGAGAGAAAGAAGGCCTGGAGTTGGAGGGGTAGGAAGGGCCTGGGAGGAGAAACAGGGGTCAGAATATATTGTATGAGTTGCCCCTGCCCCTAACACATGGCCACTTGATGTTACCGAAATTTACCAAAAATTATGTGCTTGCCTTGGGCCTGAGGATGACATGTGCCTACAAGGTTTTCCTTGGCACAGATGACACAGTTCAGGTCACTTCCGCATCCTTTCGTCCATATCTGGAAGGCTGGATCAGTCTCCAGCTGTGCTCACTTGGTGCGTCCTTTCCTGATGTCATATGCACTCATCACATTCTTCTGTCACTTGACTGGCACATAGGTCTGTTAAAGTCATCCGTCTGATCGGCCGGGACACTGTGGAAGAAATTGTGTATAGGAAGGCAGCCTCCAAACTGCAGCTTACCAACATGGTCATGGAAGGGGGCCATTTCACCCTAGGAGCCACGAGACCGTCCGCTGAGGCCGACTTCCAGGTTAGAATCTCTTCTTACCCATAGGCTCATCATGACTCGTTCCTGCGTTGGTGCCTGCTATGTGCAGGGGACTGCAGGAGTCAAAAGTAGGCTTGATAGGTACAGAGTAAAGGGAACAGGTGCTGTCTATCTGTCTTGGATTTAAATCTGAGCCTCATCACTCCATCACTTCAGAGGTCTTTCTTTGCTTAAAACAAAGGTTCCATTAGTTATGTCTGAGGATGCTGAAAACAATTAGAGAATTAAAAAACAAACTAAGGTTATCATAACAGTTGATTCTGTACCTCTGTCTTGGTTTCTTTTCTTTCTTGCTTTGAAAAATACCAGACAAAATCAACTGGAGAACGGGTATATTTTAGCACGCAGCTCAAACCCAGCATGTTTGGGAAGTCAGATCCACAGGAGCCTGAAGCAGCTGGTGACATCATATCCACAGTAAAAAGGCAGGGAGCCAAGAATATTTGGGCACAGCTTACTTTCTTCTTTTTACACAGTGCAGGATCCACACTCAGGAAGTGGCATCCCCACTTCCGTGCCGCCTTCCCATCTCAATCACCCTAATCAGCATGAGTTTCTGGTGTGCCTGGAGGCGTGTGTCCAGATGCTCTCCTCCAGTGTGGGCAGACCCTATCACAAACTCTTGGCTTTCTTTGGGCTTTGGTACCAAATGCAGAGTCAGTTGCATTGGTTATATATAGCAATGTTAAATATGAACGTACCCAGATGTTGGTGCTTCAGCGAGCTATGTAAGGAGTTTTGACACTGTTAACAGCCTACCTTAAAGGTTTCCAAGGTCTGAAGGTAGAATATCTAGAGTCCAATCCAAAAGAGCAAGATGCAAGTGAGCCTGAGCTATTGTGTGAGCATTTGCAGAGTTGGGAGCTGCAGGTGAGCGCTAGGAAATGCCACCTGAGCCTTCTGTGCCTCCAGTCATCACAACTAGTGGATGAGAGGCTCAGGGAGGCAGCGGAAGTCTCTGGGGAGTGCTGGTCTTTGCCAGAGTGGTGTCCATGGGACACTGCGGTGGGAAAGCAGATTGCCAGAGGAGCCAGCCAGTGCTGAGATCAAGAGGCTTAGCTGAGAGAGTTGGGAAACAGCTGAGTCTGACTGCTCTTGCTGCTCCTGGAAAGCCTGTGATGATGAGTTGGTGAGAAGTGCTATAGGAAATACTTGAAATTACCATTACTCTTAGCAAAAAAATAAAAATAAAAATCAGACACTTATCTGTATTGTATTGTTGCTGAGATTGTCAGAGTCAATAACTGTGATAATCCTTTATCCCCATCTGCTTACCCATCATTCTGCTGTTAAAAGCTTGCTTGCTGTCAGCTGTGATGGACAGCAAATACTGGGTGTCCGTCAGAGAAGGAACGTCTGAGCCATTAGCAAGTCTCCCACATCACCATGGTTTTTTTTTTTCTTCATCAGAACTAACTGGACTTTTGTTTTCTCCATTCAAGTTAAGTGAGATACTTAAATTCGGCTTGGATAAACTGCTGTCCTCTGAGGGGAGCAGTATGGATGAAGTAGACTTGGAATCCATCCTGGGAAAAACCAGAAATGGGCAGTGGGTCCCTGATGCCTTGCCTGCCGCAGCAGAAGGAGGAAACAGAGAACAAGAGGAAGGAAGTGAGTTGGGAACCAGATCTTACCGTCTGTGATCCATTTTGAGTTGATTTTTTTGTGCAGGGGGAGCAATGTGGATCTCATTTTATTCTGCTACCTGTGGGAATCTGTTTTCCCAGCACTCTTCATTAAATAGACTGGTTTTATTTTTTGTTTTCTTTGCCCAAAGTGTGTTTTTGACCTCTGTCAGAATAAGGTACCTTTAACTGTTCGGGCTTCTTTCTGGGACGTCTTTTGTGTTCTATGTGTCCACACATGTGCCATGTTGATTTGTATCTATGGCTTTGTAGTATGGTTTGAATTTGAGTATTTTGTCACCTTTGGCATTTTTTCTGCTATGCTAAGGGTTGCGTTAGTTATCTGGGGTCTGTATGCTTCCACATAAGTAAGAAATGTCTTTGGAATTTTGATGGGATTTTAGTGAACACATCAATTGCTAATGTAACCATTTTTACAATATTAATTCTACCAATCCACGAGCATAAGAGGTCTCCCTCCATCTTATAGAGTTTCTTGAATTTCATTCCTTAGTGTGTATATGATTTCATTATAGAAGTCTTTCACCTTTTCATTAGATTTGTTTTCCTGGTTTCCATGTATTTGTGTGGTTTATTTTTCGTCTAGGCTGGCAGCCAGCAAGACCCAGCCATTCTCTTCTCTCTGTCCCCAACAGTACTAAGGTTACAGGCATGCAGGGGATCATGCCCAGCTTGCTCTTGAGTGCTGGGATCCCAACTTAGATTCGCCATGCTTGAACCTAGTGTTTCTTTTTAAAGGTTTGCTTATTTTTATCTCATGTGTTTGGGTGTGTGTACCACATCCTTGTGGAAGTCAGAAAAGGGCATCGGGAGTTAGAGATGGTTGTGAGCTGCCGTGCGGGTGCTGGGGATCCATCTTGGGTCTTCTGGAAGAGCAGCTACTGCTTTTAACCCCAGAGCCCTCCTCCACCCCCTTATGTAGTGTTTATTGATCTTGTCTGCCATCTTTGATATTCTTTCCGTTTGATTATTTTGGTTCTGCTGTGTTTTTTATTTGATAAATTGAAATTTTCGTTTTCAACATTTCTTTATTGTTTCCTTTTTCGAAATTTCTTTCCTCATTTTTTTTTTGAGCCATATTGCTGCTTTTCTCATCTGTTAAAGCTTTCCCTCTGTGTTGCTGACTTTTCTCCAGGTCTTGAACGCATCTATCTGTTTGTAGCCTCTTTCAGGTCACAGAAAACCTTTGCAGTCTTGGTCTGGCGTTTGCCTTAGTTCGGTGGCTGAGCTGTGATTGTTAGGAGAGTCAGGTTGCCTTGCTTGCCCATGTCTCTCATTTCTGCGTCCAGATCTCTCGGGCCATACAGCTGAGGATGACCAGTAGGTGGCTTCAGAGTTTGATCTGCTAGCTGGCCTCAGAGCTGTCAAAGCCCAGGGTAATCTCAGTTGATGAGATCTGTCCTGGGCCACCAAGGGCAGGGCTGTCTCTTCCTGTGCATTTCCAAGGCTGGACCCGTCTTCTGCTACTCGCCTGCTTCTGCTGTCAGTGATGGCCCTCCTGCTGGCCACAGCTGCCCCTTAGGGCTTTCTCTCCTCTGGGTTGTGGCTGGCAGGCCACACTGAAACTCCCCCGCCTGGGTCTGTTCCTTGATCTCAGACCTGTGGATCCGTTCCTTTTTGATCAGTAGTCTTAACATGGCATTCAGGCTGCTGCCTTCCAAGTCATACAATGTGACATGGTGGGCTTTCTCTCTGAGGCTACGCTGTCGGCTGGAGGAATCACTGTCTCACCAAAGCCTGCCGTTGGATTTGAGGCTCGTGAGGACTGTGGTCTTGTCCTGAGTGTCCGCTAGCTCACCTTGATGAAGAGGTTTCTGCCCTCTCCCACCCCCACTCCCACCTGCTGGGGGACCTGCCACACTGAGGTGGCCTGCCATCCTTCGCTCTTCTCTGCTAGGCCTGCACTTCATAAGTTTCCAGAGCTCCTCCTCCTCTATTTCTGTCTTTGGGATAAAGTCTTTCCCCTTCCTGTGACCACAACACAGAGGCAGCCTCTAGTCTGCCATCTTACCCCAGAGTGAACAGCTTACCTCTGAGTGTTTTAAAGATTTGTTTTTATTGTATGTGTGTGAGTGTCTTGCCTGCATGTCTGTCTGTGCAGCACATGCATGCAGTGCCTGAGGAGGTCACAAGATCCCCTGGAACTGGAGTTAGGGACAGTTGTCAGCTTCTGCGTGGATGTTGGGAACTGAAGAAGGTCCTGCAGTTCTTTAGTGCCGAGCTGTTGCCCCACCCGAAACGGTTTACATTTTAAACCCAGCATATATGATAAACAGTGCAGGTTGTGTTGTGCATTTGACATGTGTGTAGATGTTTCCCTCCCCCCTGGATTTGGCCAATGCTCTGAGGTTTTGAATTTGAAATGTTTGTTTGTGGTCTTGTGTATCCCAGGCTGGCCTCAGATTCACCACGGAAGCTAAGGATCATTGGCTTTGAAATTCTGATCCTCCACATCTGCTGCCAGAGCTGGGATTAGAGGCATGCGCCACTGTGCTGTTCTGTGGGGCACTGGGAACTAGGTGCAGGGCTTTGTGCTTGCTGGGCAAGTACTCTGCCAGCTGAGCCACACCCACAGCCCACTGGAGTGTTTTTGCGTGGAGAATGCGCCCCGTGTCTCGTGGCGATTGTCAATGATTGTTTTCCTGTCCCAGCAGCCACAGGAAGTCGGTGATTCTAGCTCACCTGCCTTCTGCCTGAGAAATGGTACATTCTGTTTTGGGTGGCAGGTCGGCTGGGCACGATGTCTGCTTTTGGCATTCACTTTCGTTTATCCAGAAGCGGGTTTCCCATCACCTGCTTACTCTTTCCCTTTGCCCTGTGGTGAGAAGGGGAAAGTTACCCCACATCCCCAGCACAAACACAGAGCACGGTGTCTTCCAAAATATCTGGCTACCTCTTTTTTCTGGTCCTTTCTCTTCCTTAGTAGTCATTGCTCTGGTGCCCCGGTTCTCAGCCCATCCTCACTGCCTGCTTGCCTGTTCAGTGTGCGTCTGGCCTTCTAGTAGTGTGGGCATTGGTGCTGACTCCACTGGTCCGGATGCCCATTTCTCTGTTCACTTGCAAATGGGAGTTTATAGTATTTCCTGACTCTTCATTTTGTAATAGGCATGGACCGGCGAGATTTTTATGGGATGTGTGGAGAAACTGGAATTCTGACAGCTGGCCATTTCAGGTGCTCTGACGTCTGCCGTGTTTTATCTTTAAATCTCCGCATGATAGCAACGCATTAGTGGTCTTCAAGATGCTTTCCGGTCTCTGTTTTAATTGTATGCTGCTGTCATTTCAGGGGCATACTAGTGCCCCCGATTCTTCTTTGAGAACATTTGTTATACATTTAGAATGAATATTACAGGAAGGGCTTTTGAAAAGATTCCCTGCCCCCAATATTGCTTCTTTTTTCTTCGTTTTTTTTTTTTTTTTTTTTTTTTGGAATCTTTTGTTCTCATTGGTAGTTTTCTAGAAATGCCTGGTGTCCCGAGGCTAACAGGCAGCTCTGCTGTGAGCAGATTGGTGGATAGGTGCTCCAGGGGCCTCACTCCAGCGTTAAGCCTGGTGAGCCAGATTTTGCCCTGAGGGAGCCTTCCTAAGACTCCTGTTTGAAGTCTTTAATTGGCCAGTGTCAGAGACAAATTCTCCCCTACCGTCCATGGGAGAGTGAGGGGTTGAAATAAGCTCAGTGGTTTCAGCTGAAGAGGAGGCTGTGTTTCCAGCATTTGGTGGCACGTATTCTCTGAGGTCTCCGCCTGTGGTGCTCTGCCCTGTGAGTCCCGAGCGTTGGCCAAGAGGGTCTGTTCTCATGGGTAACTTGGCTGAGCACCCGTGCCCGCTCCCATGGCCCCTTTTATCTGTTGTTCCTCCAGCCACTGTATGTTCTGGGGAGAGTGCTGACCGTTTCCACGTCCTCTTGCCTCATTTGTCTTTCTTAAAACCCCGTTACTGTCATTGAAGGTTTCAGGTGAGGGGGGAGTAGATGCACGTGGCCGTATTTTTAAGTTATATTTGATACCAAAGCTTACATCCATTTCTCCACTCACTTAGATTAATTCCAGCTTATTTTTTTTCAACATTTGCCAGAACAAAATAAAACTGCAATGTTTTCAGAAAGATCATTACACTTCTAAGTCAACCCGACTGCTAAAAAAATTATGTATTTTTAGACAGGCCAACTGCCAGGAGAAAAGAAAAAAAAATCCCCCATAGGATTAACATTTGGAAACTTGTCTTTGATGAACGGGTCTAGCCTCCCTGTGTGCTAGGTGACTGAACAGACAGGGCTTTTGTGAGGGTCTAGGGCAGTGATTCTTAACATTCCTAATGCTGCAGTCCTTCAGTACAGTTCTTCACATAGTGGTGACCCCCAATCATAAAATTATTGTCATTGCTACTTCATAACTGGTTTTGCTACTGTTGTGAATTGTAATGTAAATATCTGATATGGAGGATATTGATATGCAACCCCTGGGGGTCGCCACCTACAGGTTGAGGACCACTGGTGTGGGGTACGGTTTCAGCCTCTTGGCTGCGGTATGAGGGTGCACGATTTAAAACAGCATCCATCCATGGGTTTGAAAGACTAGTCATTAGTGCAGCCCCAGTGCAAACCCAAACACGACTGGTTTATCTTGAGTGCCAGGGTTTTGAAAGGCACATTTCCGTTAGAAGTTAGAATTTCGTGGCGTATGTAGCGACATACGTTGATGGCGTTTTGACACTTCTCAGATCTTTATTTTCTTTCCCACTTGTTGATAGAGCGGCTCATTGGAAGCCCCCCGCTGATTTAATTAGCAAATGCCAATTAGAATTACAGCTGGGTAGAGTTTGGTACAAGTGTGAGGCAATTGATCTCTTGGGAATGAAAATGTTTTGCTTTCATGCTCTCCAGGGAAAACATACTTATAGCTGACTTCACAGTGCTCTGAAAACACATTACGTGGTAATGTGTGCTGCTAGGCTCACTTCGGTTTTCGGCTGTTCTCATCTGTTTGTGGCTGCTAACCATGGATGGTTCTCGCTGGATTCCTGGTCTTAACTGTCACCACCCTCACCGAGCCTTTGTCTATCTGCACATGGTCTTAGAAATGTGTGCTGTACCGTGCCAGTGCCGTGCTGGGTGACTCACAACCACGTGCAGCTTCAGCTCTGGGGTGTTTGACACCCTCTTCTAGCACCCCCAGGCCCTGTACTCATTTGTACAACCCCTCCCACACAGATACACACAATTAAAAATAAAAATAAAATCTTAAGAAACAAAACAGTGAGATCTCACAGAGGCCAGAATCCTCCTTCACCCTTCAGCTGTGGGAGCTGAGGAGCGCCTCCATCCCTGTGCATGCTCGGTTAGCCAGGGCGCAGGGGAGAGGCAGGAAGGTGCAGCGTGGGAGCTTCAGCGCTGTAAATGCAGGGATCATCTGTGATGCTTCATTTTCTCACACGCTGCACCATTTGTTTCTGTAATATAGAAAAGCAGGGAGCGGGCTGAATATTAAATGCGCGCTTGGCATTAAGAAGTGGGATTTATTACGGAATCTTCAAGTCAGTGAGATTCATGCTGAGGAGCAGAGTCGGGTGAATGAGTGAGTGGTTGGGGATTGAGCAGGGTGAAGGAATTCTCCAGTCATTGGTCATCAAGGATGGACCGACTGGGTTATGAACCATGTTCTGTTCTACGAAAAGAGGAATACAGGACTCCTGTGTAGAACTTAAAGATGTTCATGACATGTAATAGGCTGGTCTTGGCTCATTTTTAGAATATGGGCCATTTCCTTGTTCACCTGCCTTGAATAGCATTAATCCACTTCCCTGTGTCTGACATTCCTTTCTTTGGTTTTGTGTTCTTAGAAAACCATATGTACTTGTTTGAAGGTAAAGATTATTCTAAAGAGCCCAGTAAGGAAGACAGAAAGTCATTTGAACAGCTGGTGAATCTTCAGAAAACTCTTCTAGAGAAAACGAGTCACGGGGGCCGGTCTCTCCGCAATAAAGACAGCGTAAGCGACATTGCCTTTCTATAAAACCATAAACTCTGGGGCCACTTTGTTCTCTGCGGATGGGTTGTTAAGAAACAGGAGTGTGATGACTAAATATAATAAGCGACTGACTTTAGTATAAAAACGGAAGTGTTCTAAAAGCACTGGTCAAGCCGGTGAGGGCTGAGAGATGGCTCACTGCTTAGGAGCCATTACTGTTCTCAGGAGGCCCCAGGTTCCCAGCACCTACATGGCGGCTCACATTCTTGTGTAACCCCAGTTCTGGGGGGGATCCAACACTGTCTTCTGGCCTCCGTAGGCTCCTGCGCGCGCACACACACACACACACACATATATGCAAGTAAAGCACTTATACACATAAAATATAAAATCTTTATTTTGCTTTTTTTTTTGGTTTTTCGAGACAGGGTTTCTCTGTAGCTTTGGAGCCTGTCCTGGAACTAGCTCTTGTAGACCAGGCTGGCCTTGAACTCACAGAGCTCCGCCTGCCTCTGCCTCCTGAGTGCTGGGATTAAAGGTGTGCGCCACCACCGCCCGGCTGAAATAAATCTCTAAGACATTAAGGACTGACAAGACGTTTCAGTAGGGAAAGCACTTGCTATGCAATCCTGACAACCTGAGTTTGACTCCTAGAACCTGTAGTAGAAGGGCAGAACTGACTCCCAATGGTTGTCCTCTGACCCCTCACTCAAGCCATGACTGTTTCTCTCTCTGTCTCTCCCTCTCTCTCTCTCACACACACACACAGACATACACACACAAATGACAAAATAAAAACTTATTTAAAAACATTAAGAAATTGAGCATAGTGGTGCATGCCTATAATCCCAGCACTTGGAACTGGAGGCAGGAGGATCAAGAGTTCAAGACCAGACTAGCTCCATAGCAAGTTCAAGGCTAGCCTGGGCTACATGAGACCCTGTCTCCAAACATACACCCAGAAGTGAATATATGGCTTCATGCAAGGAAAAGCAGCTCGCGGTCCTCTTGAGCCGCCCCTGTAGGGATCGCGTTGTTACAAGAAAATAGCACATCTGCTATTGGCATTCATTACAGTTAAGAGGATGGCAGTCACAAATGTCATATGATGTTCCAGTGCCTGGCACTTCATATATGTTCTCTAGAGCCGTCACTGGGTCTGAGCTGCCGAAACTGACCTGTTTCAAGGGGAATCGTGTGATGCATTTGTAGACAGAGTTGTGTTAAAACTGTTTAAACTAAAACCGGCTTCCTACAGACTATGACTTCAATCAAGAAAGGAAGGTTAGCTGGAAGTACTTGTTGCTCATGAAATGACTGACTGCCTCAGCAATGCATTGACTGAGTTTAGTGGCCATGGTGCCTGTGAGGGGTCATGTGAACCCGTAAATTACAGCGACATACTGTCAGTGCCCACCACACAGGCAGTGTGGAGATGTTTTGTTCCCCTTGCTTCTGCACAGAGTGCATCAGAGGAAGCTTGCAGAGAAGCAGGCAGGCCCTGACCTTGCTGACTGTGAGTCTTTGCCTTCCTAAGGTTCTTATCCCAGGCCTGACAGAAGGGCCCATCAAAAGGAAGAAGATCCTGAGCCCAGAAGAGCTGGAAGAGAGACGGAAGAAAAGACAGGAAGCAGCAGCCAAGAGGAAGAGACTAATGGAGGAGAGGAAGAAGGAAAAGGAGGAGGCTGAGCACAGGAAGAAGTGTGTCTACAGTATACCAGGCTGGGGTCCCTGCTGCTGGTGGGGGCATCTTGTGTAGTGAGCCCACAGCTGACATGGTTTTAAAGCCAGAAACCCGTGACCACTCCAGCAGTTCTTACGGTAGTCAGAGTATATTTGTAAAGATTAAATTTTTATGTTTAGTCCTCTGTGCCAAGGTAATGGTGCATTGCGTTAAACAAGAATTTAATTACTTACCTATTTGTTTATTTTGTGTGTGTCACAAACCACGGCGCACACACATGGAGAGGTCCGAGGAGAACTTGCAGGAGCCCCTTCTCTCTCCTCACCCTGTGGGTTCCTGGGATTGAACTCAGGTTCTCGGGCTCTGAGGCAAGCACCTTTACCTGCTGAGTCCTCGCGCTGGCCCTGGACTGGGAATTTAGAAAGGTTTTGTTGTAGCTGTGTGGTGAGGAATCGTTTAGTTGAGCAGCCCCTTCCAGCTGTGTTCTTACAAACAGGCTCCTTGTAAGCGTAGCAGGGTAACAGTTAGGCAAGTCACTAAAACTCGCTTGTTTACACATAAGTAGAAAACTTGAGTGGGGGCTGGGAGATGCCGTTCACAGAGCCACTTGTCACTGCCTGTGAATAGATGGCCCCAAGGGGTCATTAATTGCTTCCCTTTCTGGTCTGATGAAGGATGACCTGGTGGGAATCCAACAGTTACCAGTCCCCCTGCCTGCCCTCGGAGGACAGCGAGCCTGAGGACCTTGAGGACAGAGAAGATGAGACTTCTGGTGAGCTGGATGCTGAAGACCTAGACTCAACCTCCATCCAGTATGTTAGCGGTGACGTCACCCACCCACAGGCTGGCGCGGAGGATGCTGTCATTGTGCACTGTGTAGGTACGAAAGTGGGACCCTGAAAGGGTAAGGTCAGACGTGACCTACGAGTGATGACCCCAGGGCAGCATTGTATGGTCAAGGGGCGTGGCTTTTAGCTGTGAGACTTGACTCTGTCCTTTACTGGCTTGAGTTATCCACCCTCTTTGAGCCGAAACTTCCTTACTCCGTATCGGCTCTTGGTATGAGCTTTATCCTCTGCATAGTATATTTAAGAGGGTGAAATGAGGAAAATTCTCTGAGGAAAAGCAAAATTCCAAGTGTGTCCCTGCTTGTGATCGTCACACTAACTCCCCTCGGCTGGAATCCTCTTTCGTCAGCAGCCACGTGAGCGCCGTGCAGATGTCTGCTCCTCAGGGTGCTCTTCCAGGTCCCTAGGCAAAGCCTCTTCATCGTTTCTATCTTATCCTGTCCCGTTCTCCTTCACCGTGCATTTTGTCACCTGACACGATAACATATATTTGTTTATTTGACTATCTCAGTGCATTAGAAAATTAGCTTCCTGGAGCAGGGACTTTTGTTATGGTTGCTCACTGGTATAAGCCTGGTGCTTAGAACAGTGCTTGATATGTAAGATGCATGAGCCAATGTGTGTAGAATAAATGAGTATAAATACAAGGTTTAACCGGCTGTGCTGGTTCCAGCTTGAATTGAGTCCTATGTTTCCTCCTCCTTACTGTGTACGGGCGTGTGTGCTAAGGCCTTCCGGCGCCCACTCCACTGCGTCGGTCTCCGCTGTAATCTCCGCCTCACGTCTCACCTCCAGTAGGTCTAGACACGCCGGAGCTTCTGTTCTCGCGGAACGCTTCATTTCTGAGATTCCTGTTCCGACTCTTTCTGACACAATGGCCAAGTACAATCTTCTAGGAGATTAGATAGATTTCCTTCTCTAAGAACTCGTTCCTCCACAAGCCTGTCTTGTGTGCCTTTGGACTGGACTTGCCTCCTGTCAACAAAAGCTTTCTCTCTCTCATCAGATGATTCTGGCCGCTGGGGCAGAGGGGGTTTGTTCACGGCTCTGGAGGCACGATCAGCCGAACCAAGAAAAATCTATGAGCTGGCTGGGAAAATGAAAGGTAAGAAGCGAAGAGACGAAGAGACGGGAGGGTCAAGGACAGCATAGGACAGGAGAGGACTCTCAAAATCCTGCGTTGGATGGGTTAGTAAGCCCTGCAGGATAGAGAGGAGCTGGCTGAGGCCTGGCTTCTGCCGTCATCAGTGTAACTCTGAGGCAGATCTCCCTTGGTGTCCATAGTCCGCATGCATAATTTGTGGCTGACATTTTCCCCACCTTCTTTGGGGCTGTAATAAGGAAAGTGGATTCAAGTTGTCTCTTTGTCACACTCGCCATTCCCAGCACCCCATGACTAGAGAGGATCTAGGCAGTTCCTGCACAGTTCCTGCACAGCCCCAGACAGCCCAGGGTGGAGCCGTTGTCCCAGGGGAAGAGGGAAGTTAAGCTTAAAAGGAAGTTTAGCCACATCATGAGACCATCCGGGAATAGTCTTCTGGATTGGGAGAACAGAGCAGCAGGACTGCGGGTGTTTTAGGATGCCTTAAAAGATTAGGGCACGGGAGATATTTATCATTTTTGTTTTTTATCATTTTTGTTTGAACAAAAAAATTCAAATTGCTCTGTGAAGCCCAGCACTAAACCGGCCCATTTGTCTAGAGCATCAGCTTGATTTGATTTGGGGGTGGGGAGATCTACGGATAGAAACAGTAGAGTGCAGCGTGTGAGTGATTTAAGACAAACAGGAGACTCCTAAGGATGCTCCGGCTCAGAGCGCAGCACCGCGATGCCACAGGGGTTCTAGGCTGGTAATGTGTGAGGACCACTGAGTTCAGAAATTGCAGGAAGGCCGTAGATGAGTCCCGGGCCAAGATGAGGACAGGTTGGGAGACGGAAAACAGCCATGAGAAATTCAGAGGGCGAGGGAGTGCTAAACCCGATTGGAACAAGCCATGGTGGCCCACACCTAAAGTCCTGATGCTGGGGGAGGAAGACGGGAGGATAGCTACAGAGTGAAATCATATTTCAAAAGGCAAGAAAATAGCAAAAATGCGGTTGGATTTAGACAATGAACACATAAGGAAGATTGAGAATAGCCCTTCGGTGAAGTTAATGATCCTTTGTCTCAATTTAAAACCTCAGACTTGAGTTTGGGAGGTGTCCTTTTGTTTCCCATTGATGATAAAGAATCAAGAGAGAAAGGACAAGATTTGGTAAGTAAAAACCTGTCACATATCAGAACGAAAGCTTCCCTTGAAAGCCCCATCCACCCCTCAGGTGCTCGCTGCCCAGTCTTTGTCTTAGCGCAGTTAGGGCTGCCACACCTGTGCCACAAACATTGCAAGTGTTGCTGGAGACTTCATGACCACAAGGGGCAACAGTGCGTTTGGCTTCTGTAAGTGGTTTTTCTTCTCAGCGTGTGCATGACCAGCCACCCTCTCTCCATGTCCTCACAGTCTATCATCTGGGGGTGCACATCCTTAATGTCTTTCTTTGTGTGTGTGTGTATGCGTGTGTGTGTACACCCATGCAAGTGCATGTGCGTGTGCATGTGGAGGCCAGAGATCAACTTCCTGTGTCTCAGGGGCCACCCCGCCTTGTTCGCTTCAGACTGGATCTCTGTCCTGGATCTCACCAGTAAGCCCTGGGATCCAGCTATCTTCAGCACCCCTATTTGGGATCGCAAGTGCATGCCACTACACCCAGCTTTTTATGTGGGTTCGGGTCTGTGTACTTGAACCCAAGCACTTTCTGTCCTGAGCTATCTTCCTTGTCTTTCAAGGAAGTTTTCCTCCGCCTCCAAAGTTTCCTCTTAAAAGTATGAGTATAAGCTTGGATTAGTACCCAACCTCATTTTAACTTAATCTCATAAAGACCGTCCATATGTAGTCACAACTTAGGTTCCAAGGGTTTGACATTTCAATATAGCAGTTGGGGAAGGGACATGATCCATCCTCAACAGACAGGTAGGTCAGGCCACTTCTGCAGGGCTTTTCCAGTACCTCAAACACCGCCTTGCTCTTTCCCTGGCCTAAACAGTAGGCCCTTCATGTACAGGCATAATTTTTTTTAATCATTTGTGTCAATTTAATTTTTATACATTCTTACTTTATTTTGTGCTGTGCGAGTGTGCTTGCCTGTACATGTGTGTGTTGGGTGAGAGGACAACTTGCAGGTGTCTGTTCTCTCTTTCCTCCATGGGGGTCCTGGAGATCCAACTCGGGGTGTAGGCTTGGCAGCCAGCCCCCTGTTTCTTTTTATCATTAGTACTCCACACAGTGCTGGCTCATAGAATATGCCCGAAAACATTTTCTGAGTAGAATAAGAAAATATGATGCAAGATTCTGGAGCTTCATCATTTGTATTTATATGAAAATTTGTGTGAAGGATTATACTTTCTAGCCGGCAGAATGCAGGAAGCAACCCACACCTCCCCTGCTTTGCATCTTAAAGATTTCCTGCGTGCCTGTCGTTTGGAGTATCTGTAGTGAGTTTTATTTTTTACCACATCCACCTGATTGTCTCTGAGGCCCAAGCCCATATTTGATTTTGAGCCAGATCATTGCTGACTTAGAAAAAGCGTTAGACAGTGAGGCTGAGAGAGGCTCGCACTCAAAGACCTGGTGGTCTGTGTGGCTAACACTCAAGTGTTTTCTGCTTCCTCACTCACTAAGACATTGCACAGAGTGTCTGTGCATAAGGAACAGAGTCGAGTGACTCAAGCTGGAGGCTACAAGTGTGGCAGTGTCAGGACACTTGCTTAGCTTGCACTGGGTCCTAGGTTTGATCCCCAGGGCTGCTAAAGAAAGCGGGGTGCTCGCAGTGTACAGCAACATGCCCAGGTGGGACCCCGTTGCTTTGACCTCAGCAGTTCCCTCGAGGACCTCTGGGACTTGGGGACACTGTCTTCATAGGCCGTTAGGACGGGATGACTCTTGGCCTGGGGGTGTGGAGTTGCTGAGCACCAGCTAGAGGGCTGGAATGTAGGACGCCTGTCATCATATCAGCTGAGATTCGGAACAGTCCTCTTTTCCCTGGAGAGCATCTAGGAAAGTCTGTGTCTCCTCTCTGGCCCGCTCACTTGCTGGCAGTGTGACTGCCTTGTACCATGTCAGTTCTTTACCGTTTGTTCTTTCTAGTTGGCCTTGATTGTGGCTCAGCACCGCGATAGCTCCAATGTCCTGTCTGGCATTAAGATGGTGGCCCTAGAAGATGGCCTCAAGAAGGTATTTTTAGCAGCAAAGAAAAAGAAAGGTGAGCCCTTCCTTCTGTGCCCAGGATGAGAAAAATTTCTGTCCAGATGTGTGCTGTGACTTTTGAAGGGAGGCAGTAAATGCTAAGAGTCCCCTTGGTTTGCGTGGTAAAAGCAGGCCTCGCCCACATCACTTTGTGCCCACGTAGCCTTTTCCTTGTGTACTGTGCCTATCCAATGGGCATCGCTCTCATCGTACAGATTCGGAGGCGTTCCTCGGCTTCCCTGTCACACACTGTAACTGACAGTTCTTTTCTGCAAGACTTTAGTCTGTCCAAGCCCAATGTACCTCAGTGTTTGTGGAATTTCTTGACTTTTTGGAGACTTTATGCTTGTTTTAATTTATGATTCACCCACCAGTCACAATCTGTCCATCATCATATCTGCTCACTTCTAGAACCCGTGGGCTCTTGTCTTTCACAGAAAAGCTTACTTTTCCCTCGTTTGTTTCCTCCCCTGAACGTTTTTGACATTGTAATTATATACTTTGCATGAAGACATCAATAATTATTCTCTTCTGTATGTAATTTTCACTGATTATCATAATCTTTTCAATAGCAAGTGTTCATCTTCCACGCATCGGACACGCCACAAAGGGTTTTAACTGGTACGGGACTGAAAGACTTATTCGGAAACATTTGGCTGCAAGAGGCATCCCAACTTACATGTATCCTTTGTGGTCTGAATGGTGTGCTCGCCAACAGAGGAGGAGAACTGTGTGTGTTTCCTGACACTGCTCTTAGTCCGAGGCTAAGTCTTGTGTTGTGTTCCTCTCTCTGACACAACTAAGAATCACTTTCTAGCTTGTATATTCCAGAGATGCCTAGAAGTAGATTAAGATAAGGCTCAGCAGACAAAGATGCTCACTGCCAAGACTGATGGCCTGAGCTCAGTCCCCAGAATCCACATGGTGGAAGGAGAGAACCGACTCCTGCAAGTTATCTTCTGACCTACACGTGCGGACACATGCACACATAAACACACGCCAGTGCGTGCGCGTGCGCACCCCCCCCCCCACAAATGAATATACTTAATAAGAATTTACCATTAAAACAGGATATATGAGAGCTGGGTGTGGTGGCGCATGCCTTTAATCCTAGCGCTCAGGAGGCAGAGGCAGGTGGGTCTCTGAGTCCTAGGCCAGCCTGATCTACAGAGTGAGTTCCAGGACAGCCAGGCTACACAGAGAAACCCTGTCTTGAAACCACCCCTCCCTGCAAAAAAAGAAAGACAGGCTAGGCATGGTGGCGCACGCCTTTAATCCCAGTACTTGGGAGGCAGAGGCAGGTGGATCTCTCTGAATCCCAGGTCAGCCTGGGGAAACCCTGTCTTGAACAATAGATGGTGATGGTGATGATGACAAAGATAAAAGGGTAGCAAGGGAGAGCTCACTGAACAACTGCCGTTTGATAATATATCGTCTTGCCTCTTCTCTCGAGACCCTTCAGGTCTGTGGTGGAGGCCGGGCTCTAAGAACTTCATTCTGTTCACTACAATAGGTTAACTTAAACAAGTGAAATTTTTTTTTTATTTTAGAGCCTTTTTGAGGTATTCTTCTTTGTGTTTTGTTTAAATTATGGGTTGTGGGGATTGACCCTGGGTCCCAGAGATGCTGGGACAGCACACTCCACTGGGCTCCCCCTACTCCTTTGTGGAGCACACTTAAGAGACACTGAACTCACTGTGAGCTTAATTTACATCACATTTACATTTGCTGGACTGATTTTTTTTTCAAGACCTGGCTCTATAAATCAGCATTTTTGAGCTGTAACTGCACCTAGAAAGGCTAGGAGCAGCTGATTTAACCTCCAGGCTCTATGTACAGAAGCCTGCATCTTTTTACCTCAGTCCTCAGCGAACTATGTGCACCCCATGTGGTCTCTGAAGCATTTATGGCCCTATAAAACTTTAATAAAGAAGTCACATTTTATGTGCTTGCATAATGTCAAGAATTTTAGTACATCACATAACAATGACAGTCACACGTTCTAACAATAGTAGAAGTCTTTCTAATGTGAAGAAAGGCTGTTAAGATGTAGAACCTGTAGAGTGTTTTGCAGTGCTTACCTGAAAACCAGAATTGATAAAGTTAAGAGTGATGAGCTGTCTTCCTTAAGCATCTTTGCAGATACTACTTTCCTAGAAGTAAGGCTGCTGCCTGCCATTCACAGTCTGCATCCCCCTCCGCAGCACCGCTGGTTCCTTAGCAACCAGCCCAGCATCAGCATTGGATCCAGTTTTCAGCGACCGGCTAGAAAATCCGTGCCCCAGAGTGACTGTTAGTTTTCAGGGAAAACGCCGTCTTTGGCTGGAACCTCAGGGATAGTCTTCAAGGAATTTGAATTTTGTTCCCCTGGAATTGTTACTGTGATACAGTCCCTGTAATATGGAAATGCATAGCTTATCTGGGGAAGCCCTCTGACTTCAGATTGTATAGCTTTGTATAAAAATAAATTTTCTGTCATTAATAGTTCCATTGTTTGTTTGTTTCCCCATGAGTCTAGTTTTCTGACCCGCCACCAGACTGATTTACAGAAGGAAGGACTGGCTGTGTGATTAAGGAGCACTCAGTGATTGACAGGACAGGGAGGCCCTGGGGGAAGAAGCCATCTCAGTCAGCTCCTGCCTTCAAAGATAGCACTGGGGCCGAGGACAGGCTCCTCGTCCACACTCTGCAGAGGGGTTCCCCTGCCCTTCTTTACGCAGTCTGGGGATCTTGAAGAAAGCCTAAGGGGCTGGAGAGATGGCCAGGTGGTTAAGAACACTGACTGCTCTTTCAGAAGGCTGGGGCTTCATTCTAGAACCTACCTGATGCCTCACATTTGTCTGTAACTCCAGTTCCATGGGAGCCAATTCCCTTTTCTGATCTCCTTAGGCACCAAGCACATGTGAGGCGTGTGTAGACATATATCCATACACATAAAACAACAATTGTAAAAGTAGCATAAGTTAAGGCAGTTACTAAAGGAGTACCACACACAGAAGAAAAGGACAATTTCATGCATGAGAACATAGAAAAGAGTATACATCACATGAGAAGAATGACCAGAAGACAGATGGGAAGAAATCACATCCAACACAGCCAATGAGAAAGCCCCCAATACTAGCAGGAACAGAACTACCAATAAGCCAGAAAACCTGAACAAGCAACATGAGGACCATCAGTTATCACAATTCTCTCTCAATTGTGACCTTGAATACAAATACCCTTAACCCACAAAAGACACTTACTGGATTGGAAAAACTAAATCCAACAACTCCATCCTCAAGGCTAATCTTAGAAAATACACAAATACTTAGAGATTGAACAATACGCTTTTGAATGAACAGTGGGTTGTTGAAGAAATTGAGAGAATTCTGAAAATCAAACGAACACACGATCTACCAGAACTTGTGGGATGTAGCCAAGTCAGTCCCAAGAGAGAAGTTTATGGCTATAAGATGATCAGAGAGATTTCAAACAACCTAGTGATAGACCTCAGGCTCTAGTAACGATTACTGCAGGAATGAATGAAACAGAATAAATGCATTAGAATTAACCAAAGAGCTGTTTCTTTGAAAATTAAATGAGTGACAGACTCAGAGCTAAACTAACCAAAAGAAAGAGGAGACCAAAATGAATAAATTTAGAGGTGAAAGGAGAATTGTGGGCTTGGGAAATGGCTTGGTGAGCGCTTGTTCTCCAAGTGTGAGCTCAGATCCTCAGCAGCCAGATAGGATGGCAGACACAGCTGAACATGCCAGTACCTGGGGTGTGGAGGCAAGCAGATCCAGAGAGCTCACGGGCCAGCCCATCTAGCTCAGAATGCTTAGCATCAATGAGAAACCCTGTCTCAGTGGCTACTCAGTGCCCTGCTCTGACCTTCATGTGCGCGTACACACACCTTTACACTCATACACTTTGCTAAGATTCCTTCCCGGGGGAGAGTAAACAATGTCTAACCTTCCCCCTAAGGTTCCAGTAACAAACAGGTACAATTACATTCTAGGAAACTAGTGAGTCTATGGGTTTATAGGGCATAGGAATATACCTAACCGAGGCGGGGAAATACCCCTATAATGAGAACTTTAAGACACTGAAAAAAGAAAGTGAAGGAGACACTAGATCAGTGGTTTTCAACACGGGGGTCACAGCCCCTTTAGGGATTGCATATTAAATATCCTGAATATCAGATATTTTCTTTATGATGCATAATAGTCACAAAATTACAGTTATGCAGTAGTAATGAAATAATTTTATGGTTGGGGGTCACCACGGCATGAGGAACTGAATTAAAGAACTGCAGCATTAGGAAGACTGAGAACACTGCTCTAGATCATGCAAAGGACTTCCATGCTCCTGGATTGGCAGAATTAGCATTGTGATAATGGCTCTACTACCCCAACTTATCCATAGAGTCAATGTAATCCTTACCAAAATCTAATGGCATTCCTCACAACATTAGAGAAAACCATTCTAGAATTCTTGTGGAACTAGAGCCATACCAATCTTGGGCAGAAAGAACAGTGCCAAAGGTGTCATAAGAACTGATGTCAGACTGGACTTAGCAGGTTGTTGTGACTCGTGTGTTTAATCCCAGTACTTAGGCAGAGGCAGACAATGTGTGAGTCTACCGGCTACATAACAAGTTCCAGGCCAACCAGGGCTGCCTAGTAAGACCATGTCTCAAAAACAAAACAACAAAACCATGCTACAGAGTCATAGTATAGAGATAATATAGTGCTGGAATAATGCAGACATGTATAACTCGGTAAATGGAACATGACCGAGAATAATACCCAGAAAGGACCCCACATAGCTATGGCCACCTAATTTTTGACAAAATTGCCAAAACATGCTGGAAACAAGACAACCTATTAAATAAATGGCACTTGCAAGACTGTATTTACACACGCAGAAAAGTGAGTTTGTATTCATATCTCACCTTCAAGAAAGTCAGTTCAAATGAACAAAGGAGCTTGATTTAAAACTATAAATGCTGAGCCAGGCATGATGGCGCACGCCTTTAGTCCCCAGCATGTGGGAGGCAGAGGCAGGTGGATCTCTGTGAGTTCTAGGCCAACCTGGTCTACAAAGTGAGTTCCAGGACAGCTAGAACTGTTTCACAGAGAAACCCTGTCTCCAAAACAAAACAAACAACCCATCAATGCTGAAATAACTAGAGGAAAATAGGAGAAACACATGGGCAAAAACTTTGAGTAGGACCCAGTGCACAGGATTGACAGATGGGATTACATGATATTAAAATGTTTCTACAGAGCAAGGCAAACTATTAGCAGAGCAAACAGCCTACAGAATGGAAAATACATCTTTTCCAGCTATACTTAAGATGGTGCTAATATCTAAAACAAGAGCAACAAAATTAAACCCCCAAACCCCAAAATGCCAATCAGAAAATGGGACAAGAAGCTGAAGGGACAGATTCACAAGAGCTACAAACAGCCGGTAAGTATTTTAATGTCAACATCCTTATCCACCAGCTAAAACTGTGTAGAGGGGGCTGGGAAGGTGGCTCAGTAAATAGAATGCTTGCCACCCAAGCACAAGGACCTAAATTCAATCCTCATAACAACACCAAACCAAACCAACCAACCAAACAAACAAACAAATCAGGTGTGTCATATGCTTAGAACCCAAGTACTGGGAGCATAGAGACAGTAGGATCTCCTTGGAGCTTGCTGGCCATTCAGCCTAACGTAATTGTTGGATCCAGACCAATGAGAGACCCTGTCTCATAACAACAACAACAAAACTCTTAGGCCAATCAGAATGGCTAGCACTACAAAACCAGTTGACAATAACACTAATGAGAATGTGGGGAAAGAGGAACACACTTATTCACTGTTTATGGGAACATAAACTGGTACCACAACTAAGGAAACCAGTGTGAAGAATTATCAAAAAGAAAAATGGAAATACCCAGCTATACCCTTCTGGACGTAGACTCAAAATCCTCTGTATCCTACCCCAGGGACACTTTTCATGTGTGTTGCTACTCAACCACAATAGTTAGGAAAGGAGATCAGCCTAGATGTCCATCAACCGATGAATGGATAGTGAAAATGTAGTGTACATAGACACAATGGAATTTGATTCATGAAAAATGAGCTTTGCAAGAAAATGGATGTAACCGAACTATATTAAATGAAGTAACGTAGGCTCAGAAAGAAAGATAAAACATGTTACTTCTCATATGGATCCTGTCTTCTAATGTGTATATATGTGTACGTATGTGGGATTGACTATGAATGGAAGACATGAAACTGGCAAGTGTCCATGAGAAACAGTAAGGAAGGAAGATGGAGAAGGGGGCCAAACACATGTGAAATCAAAGTCAAAGGGAACTAAGGGAGAAGAATGATACAAACAGGACATGGTGAGCAAGGGGTGAGAGGGACACGTGGTGTGGGACTCAATTAAAACGAAGTGTGCATGAGAATGTCATAAGGAATCCTGTTGCTTTAGTGGCTAATTAAGAAATAAATTTTTAAAAATCTATCTTCATGGTTTACCAGTCATTAGAGCTTCAAATTTATCTACTGAGTACACTTCCCTAGATTTTTGAAAGAACATTATTTTAATTTATTTCTTGAGAATTTCATGTATGTATACAGTGAATTATGATTATATCTACCTATTGTTTTTCCCCTCCAACTCTCCTGGACCCCTTCAACTCATCTCCCTCCCAACTTCATGTTCTTTTTCTTAATGGCCCTTAGAACCCACTTAGTGCTACCCATATGTACATGGGAAATGGGCATGGGGCCATCCATTGGAGCAAGGGCAACCTACTATTGGTCATAGTAGACCAGCTTGACTTCATTTTAAGATTAGAAACCATCTTATTACAAGGTCAAAATACGTTCATTCCTGTTTGCTGTAAAATTAGGATTTGACTAGGCCTTGACCCATTTTCTGGCACTTGGCATGTTCCATGCCCTATACCCTAACCTCCACCCTCATAAGAGAAAACCTGCCCAATAATTTTGAAATGTTCAGCCAAGTTTCTATCTTACCAAAATTTGTCTGGAACTCCCCCAACCCTTGAATAGTCTTGCGGCTATTTTGATCTGTATAAACCCCACTGTCTCCTGTGTTCAATGTTGTTTCCTCAAACCTCACCTTAGGGAGATAGCCCTGTCTGACAGAAAATAAAGCTTGCATACTTTGACAAAAGAATTTGGGTTGTGGTTTTCAGTGGGATTAACACGCCCTCAAGGAGCAATGGCTCTCCCTCCCCCATCAACTGCCAATAGCTTCTCAGCTGTGGTGAGTCTTCATTACCCCCTTCCTCCTCCATGCTGGAATTCTGGCTCTCTCCATCTTTGCAGGTCTTGTGTAGGTAGCTACAGCTGCTTTGAGTGCACAACTTCCCGTGGCCATGCCGTGTTCTAATGATAGCATTTCACAGCGCTTCTTATTTTCCAGCTGCTAGGTCCCTTCTGCCCCTCTTCCAGGATCTTCCTGAGCCTCTGGGGTGGGGCTGATATTCGTGCCTCCATTTAGGGCTCAGTCCTCAACAGTCACTTACTCTCAGCACTTTAAGCAGTTATTTGTCTCTGCATTAACCATTGCCCACTGCAAAAAGTTCTCTAAATAAGGCTGAGAGTAGCACAGATCTATCTTCATCCACGTACCATTTGACAACATGACCATTTAGCAAAGTAACAACAGTATGTTCTCCACTAGGACCCAGGACTTCCCAAACCATGGACTTTTGACCAGCCTTACAATATTGTGTATGGTTTCCCTCCTTTGGAGCAGTTCTCAACTGCAATCAGAAAATTGGTTACCCCTATAACTTTGATGTCACTATTACACTAGTAGCACCATCTTGCTGAGCAAGTTGTTATAGCTGAATATAAGGTTCAGTGCTAGCTAAGACCACTAATATCCTTTCTCCTCCTGTGGTCTGTAGAACACCTCCCAGTAGTATGAAAACTACTAAACAGGTAGGAAACTTTCCAGTCAGTTCAAGATTGATTTCTTTATGTCATGTAACCAAAGTTTGTGGTGTCTTCAGCAGTAAGATCTAGCTCTCTAGTTATCATGGGCAGCTAAGACCAATGGCGATAACTTGTTTTGGAGACCTCGGATGCCTCCCTGACTAATAACTCACAGGGATAGATCCCATGCCTGGCACTGAGATTTTCATTTAATAATCTGTCTTCTGGGAGCAGCTCTGTTCACATCTGCAGGATACTTCTGTTTAAACTCATGTGTGCACATGTGTACATGCAAGTGTGTGCACGCGTGCATGTGCATAATATCGTCAGTCTTCGTTAACCCACTCCCTACCCCATCCTCTGTCCCATCTCCTCAGCCCTATCCCTACTTAAACCTTTAATCCCCCGGATTCTTTGTTCTCTCTTCCATATCCCATGTATTCTATCTCCTATTTTTAAGAAAACAATCTCCCCCAACTATATTGTGCATATCTTCTCTATTTACAATTATAGAAGAAGATGTTACTCGTCTTTAGTGAACCTTCATAAGATACCACCATTCTCTCATTTTTACATTTTATTGGTTTGACATTTCTTATTGTAATACTGTGTGCAGAGTTGCTGATTCCCAGCTGGTACTCTGTACAGTCATACTATTTGTTAAAATTAAAATTTCCACACCAGTTAGTAAAGGCTGAAGCACAGCCTCCTGGGAGTCCTTATAGACTTATAGTCCATAGTGAAATAAATGTGCACTGTTGCATGCCACTGGAATTTGCTGTTGTTTGCTAGGGAGCAAAAGATGACTAACACAGCGAGAAAACAGACATTTCACTGCAGCAGTATAGATGTTAGGTATAATCAAAATGGGATATCTGGTTGGGCAACTGGGATCATACCTGTAATCTCAGTACTCAGGAGATAGCATCATGAGCACAAATTCAGACTTAGCTACCAAGTGAAATGCTGGCTCAGAGAGGGAGAGAAGGAGAGAGAGAGAGAGA
Organism: Neodon shergylaensis; assembly: GCA_025134845.1. Taxonomy (NCBI): domain Eukaryota; kingdom Metazoa; phylum Chordata; class Mammalia; order Rodentia; family Cricetidae; genus Neodon; species Neodon shergylaensis. Next base: position 891,837 of record JABTXL010006431.1, read on the forward strand.
GAGAGAGAGAGAGAGAGAGAGAGAGAGAGAGAGAGAGAGAAAGAAGGCGAGCAGAAAGAGAGAGGGCGCTAGAGGAATATCCAGTTATTCCAGAAGCATAACATGGCTTAGACATACTTTGGGTTTGGATTATCACCGATGAAAAACTGCACAGGTGTCAGACATCACTGTATTAGATGGGAAGCCACTGCTCTTATACAGTACTAATGCTCACAGCAGGGTACAGGAGTTAGAAAATGGTAACCACACAAAGTAAAATTCATAGCAAAACATAGGGAATATCACCTCACATTTACAAAAAGTGTAAGATATATCTAATTATTATTAGCATTTTTGTATGTATAACTGTGGGTTTAAGTAGGTTTATCATCATATGATACTGTAGTTGGCTCTTTTACTACTAACATACCCAAGGGACAAATTGTATTATCACTGTAGATTTCGAAAAGGACTTCAACAAACTAGGAATCATTTCTTATTTCTAAAATAAACATGAATCCTAAATGAAATAAAATAAAAACACCTTGCTGCTATTAACATTTTGCTGAGGATGTTTTAAAGCCGCTTCCATTATATCAGGAACAAAACAAAGAAACCTATGAATAGTCCTCCTGTGATTTTATACCATCCTGGAGGTTTCAGCTGATGTAAAAGGAAAGAAAAAATTAGAGCCATAAGGATCACAAAGACAACAAAATGATCTCATTGTAAAAGGAGAATCATTTTTATGTCTATTGTGAGATTCAGCAAAGGAGAAAATTTTTACATTGTTGAATAGCAGGGCTCCCTCTAGGAGAAGAGAGTTACAAGCATGGATGAAAAAGAACCTTACAACCTTAGACTGGAATTAGAAGTGAGTTTACAGGGTTTTTATTATTAAGTTTTTAGGTGTTTAATTATGGCACTGTGGTATATATGACATCACACCTTGTTCTCATTTGTTTTCTCTTCCCACCTCCCTCCCCCATATCCACTTTCTTCTAGTTACTTTATTTTCTTGTTCCATTCTCTGTGAGTGGGAATGGCCCCCATAGGCTCATACGTTTGAATATTTGGTCCCAGTTGGTGGAACTCTTTGGGAAGGATGAGGAGGTGTGGACTTGAAGGAGGAGGTGCATCGCTGGAAGTGGCTGTGTGGTTTCAAAAGCCCACACCAGGCCCAGTTAGTTCCCCCTGCTTACTACTCGCAGGTGCTTTGTAATCTCTCAGCTGCTGCTCCAGCGCCATGCCTGCCTGCTTGCTGCCATTTTCCTGGCTGTAATGGTCATAAACTCACCCTCTGGATTCTTTAATACAGTACCTCATGTTGTGATGACCCCAACCATAAAATTATTTTGTTGCTACTTTATAACTGTAATTTTGCAGCTGCTATGAATTGTAATGTAAATATCTGCTGTGTGATCCCAAAGGGGTCATGACCACATATTGAGAACCACTGGATTAGAGAATGATGGAATTCCCAAAGAGTTTTAACTAGCACTTCTCTGGTGGCTAAGAGTGTTGAACATGTTTTTAAATATTTATTAGCCACTTGCATTTCTTTGTGGAGAACTGTCTATTTAATTCATAAGACCACTTGCTGATGGGTGATAGGGTGGGGGTTGTATTTGGTTTTTGCAGGTCTTTATATATCCTGGATATCAGCTCCCTGTCTGGTAGTAGTTGGCAGAGATATCTTCCCTTTCTATAGATTGTCTCTTCACTAGAGGGATGGCTTCCCTTGCTGCTAAGAGCATCTTCATTTCACTAGGGAGATGGCTTCCCTTGCTGCTAGGAGCATCTTCATTTCATGCGATCCCATTTGTCAATCTGGGGCAGAGGGTTTCCTATAGTATTGGAGTCCTGTTCAGAAAATCCTACCCTGTGCCCATATTGTGACATGTTCTCACATGCAGTTTCAAGTCTGACATTAAAGTCTTTGGTCCATTTTGAATTGGTTTTTCTGTAGGGTGAGAGATATGGGCTTGTTTCATTCATATCTACATTTGGAAATCCACTTGTCCCAGCACTATTTACCAAGGAAGCTACATCTTACATTTATATATTTGACAGCTTTGGAAACAAAACTGAGGTTGTTATAGCTGTGTGGGCTCATTTCTGGATCTTCTCCTCAACTGGCAAATGTGTCTCTTTGTGCTGGCGTCCTATCACGGCTCTACAATAAAATTTGGACTTGGATATTATTCCTTCCGTAGCTTTGGTTTTCTCTGCTAATGATTGCTTCAGCTATTTGGGGCATTTGAAATTCATAGTTTGAAAATATTTATACATTTGATTTTGAATTATATACATAAAATTGAAATGTATGTAAAACTGTAACATTGCCTCAGCATTGTGAGGCCTATAAATAATGTATTAACAGTGAATAACTGTAGAGCTCAAATTTTGGTTTCTAAATATTCTCCACTCGAAGGCTCCAGAATACAATTTGAAATAGCTCCCAATGACCACAGTCTGAATTTGGGCATCAAAATAAATAATGGTAGCTAAGGATATATCCTACTTAAAAAATGTTCCCCTTTTTTTGAGCCACCAATGATAGATGAACTATAGAAAGATTCCTTCAGAAACATTTCTGTTTCTGAAACAAAAAAAAACATCATTTTTTGAAAATCATATAAATAAGCAAATCAAGCATAAATTAAAAATGCTACATAGCAAGTTCCAGGTCAAGCAGGGCTCCATAGTGAGACCTTATCTCAAAAATAATCATCCATTGCCATCAAAACTAGTCATTTCAAATTTTAAAAGGAACAGCAAATAAAATTATCTACCAATGAAATTACCATAATTACTTATTAGTTACAAATCAGGAAATGACAATTTTACAGCTTAATAATCTAGCAGGCATCATGATTGTTACACAGAATCAGCAAGGGAAGGAGAGCCGAGGTGTTGCTAAGCATCGCAGACGAATGCTTTCCAAACTTAAGGCTGGGAAATTCTAAGAGCAGGAAGAGAGACATAAGGTGCCTTGATGGGAGCTGTCATACAAACTGCGCCACCAACACACAATGACAGGAGCCTTCTTGTCTCATGTTCCTCCCAAATCTTCCACCCATGATGTCTGTCCTAGGGCTTTAACTACAGCCTTGGCACTTTGTAGAGCATCCTAAGAAGGAAGTCGCAACTGAGAGATTGTTCAGATAACACTTGCCTTTGGGCATGTCTCTGGGGAAAATGTCTTGGACACTGGAGGACCTAGATCATGTGACAGCATCCATTTCATGGGCCCAAGGTCCTGAGACTATAAAAAGCTAGCTAACCATGAGCCTGTGTGAAAGCCAGCTACACAGCATTCCCGCCACAAGTTCCCACCCTGATCCCCCTCACTGATGGACTGGAACCTGTAATATGAAAAGGCCCTTCCCTCCCCTAAGTTGTTCTCAGTCATGGTATTTATCACAACCACAGAAGGAAGCTAGAATAATAGCAGAGGAACATAGGCTAGTTTCAGGAGAGCAGGGCAAATAAACAACACTCTGACGGGGGACCAGACGTCAGAGGAAAGGAAGAATATACAACATTCAGAAAGGGCCATTTATTACCACAACTAGCCAAAAAAAATAACAGTTTGAACACATAAACTATACCTCCAAATATTAAAATAAAAATGTCGTGAGGTAAACCCAGAAGAGACCAAAACACGGGCACTCTTAAAGCCAAAGCCGAAGTCTTTATTGCCAGTCAACAGATGCACCGGGAACGTGCCCAGATCATGCAGCCACAAGCCTGACAGCTCTTTGCCTTTTGTGCAGGAAAACGACATCCTGGTTGTCACACTTCAGTTAGCATCCAAGTCATCCACTTCAGCAACACCTCAGGTACTTCTGCATCGCTCGTTGTCCCTGAGTGCTAGCTATACTGGGCTATACTGGGCTAAAATAAAAACCCTCCTTCATTTGCTTTGGTCATATGCCTTTCACAGCAACAAGAAACACAAGTAACATATAAAATTGATTGTTGCTGTGATAAACACGATTATGTGGTTCTGAGGACTTTTCAGTACATTTGATGAGGCATATGGTAGAGTTTGTAACATTGGAATGAAACAGTCCTAAGAAGCCATAAGCATTGAGCCATTCTGGTGAGGCTGGGAAGATCAGAATACAGAAAGACATGCAGACACTGGAGGCTTGGATGCTGATATTTCCGAGGGAAATAAGGATTCTCTCAGGAACTAGACTTTGGAGGCATTCATGTGACATTCTGGTAAAGCATCTGGCTACCTTCCACCTGTGTTCGGAGATCTTGAGTGAGGTCGAATTAAAAAGTAACGGGTTAGTTTGTTTGGTGGAGAAAGTCCCAAGATAAGATAGCATTCAAGCTGTGTCCTGGTCAGTTCTCGTTGCTCTTATCCAAGCCATCAGGGAGAGAGCAAGTGGAGGAAAAGCATATGAAAAAATATGCCTCGTTAAAAAGAAACCGCTATTCTACACTGAGACCTCAGGAAAGGTAAGCCCCAAACTACTGAAGACTCCATCTATTGAAAACTCAAATTTATTTGAAGGGAAAGAATCTCAACTGAGTCTGCCGCTTAAAGAGTTTCCTGATTGTTTAGTCAGCTTTCCATCAACTTGACACAAGCTATAGTCATCTGGAAAGAGGAACTCTCAGTTGAGAATGTGTCTCCATGAGATTGGCCCATAGACGGATCTGTTAAGCATTTTTTTGATTACTGAGTGATGAGGGAGGGCCCAGCCCACATTGGGGGTGTTACCCCTGGGCAGGCAGGCCTGCATGGATAAGAAAGCAGGCTGAGAAAATGATGAAGAGCAAGCCAGCAAGCAGTGTTCCCACATGGTCTCTGCATTACTTCCTACTTATAGGTTCCTGCCTTCAGTTCCTGTCCTGACATCTTGATTTCAGCTACAGACCATGACCTGAGAGTTATCAGATGAAACAAACTCTTTATTACTCAACTTGCTTTTGGTCATGTTATTTTATCACAGCAATAAAACCCCAACTAAAACATTGACTAAAAACAACTCCTAGAGAGTGGCTTTCCCAGGCCAGCAAACAAAACCATGACAGTTATGGTCCAAAGGAGCCAGACTTCCACCCTGAGCTGGCAGCAAAACTGGCATTATGATCCACATGATTTTATAGACATGGAGATCCTAGAGGCTTGATCATGAATGCGGCATGTGACAGGCTTGGAGACCTGCATGGAGTCCTTGAGAAGCCATTGTGTGAAAATGCAGCCTAAGTTGTGACAGAAACCCTATGATATCGGAGACCTCAGAATCATGGAATATCTGCTGAAGGAATCTGCAAGAAAAGAGTGACCCAAGAGAGGCTACGTGCGTTATAGGAGTTATAGTGGGACAGCAGGAGAGCCCTGGCCCATGGGAGCCCAGACGCTTCCATCAGGAGTTCCGGATGACAGACATGGAACTGCGGAGTTTTGCGGTTACCCTGCTGAAGTTCAGGCTTGCTTCAGTCTGATCTCTCCTAGTTATGGCCCCATTCCTCGCTTTAGGAACTGGAGCATTTACTCTGTGCCATTATATATTCTTTAAGACACTTCCAGAGTCTCAAAAGAGACTTTGCACTAACATTTTTGAACTGTGTTGGAACTGGTACAGACTATGGGGACTTTTGAAGTTGGACTGAAGACATTTTGCATTGTGAATTATCCCTGGCCCTATGAGGACAAAGTCGTGGCTTAAGAGCAATACGCTTTGGTATGAAGTTGACAGGGAGCAATAGTGTTTGTCATCTTGACAGGAGCTAATATGCCCCAGGAAGCAAGCCTCTGGGGATATCTATGCAGATGTTTCTAGATTAGTGTCTTTGGGGTGAGAAGTCCCGCACTAGTGTTTGTGGTTTGTGTGGACTGGGGTCCTGGACTGAACAGCAGGGAGAAGACAAGCTCAGCTTATCTCTCTGCTTCCTGCTGTGGGTGCAATGCGCAGGGCAGTTCTTGCTGCCATAGCTTCCCACCATTACGTACTAGATCTTTAAGCTGTAAATCAGAGTAAACTTTTCCTTCCTAGAGCTGCTTTTGTCGGGCATTTGTCAGAGCAATGAGAAAAGTAACTAATACAGATGGGAAAAAACAATGTAAGACTATTCTAGAATTGTATTTTCAATTTGAGAGCTATAGATAAATCTTCTCAACGCCCAAAGAAAAAGATGAGAGTTTTTTTCTCTGTACTCTGTTTTGCTTTGACACACTCTCACTATACTGCCTAGGCTGGTCTCGAACTTGAGAGGTCACCTCCCCCACCTCCTTAGATCTGGGATTACAGGTGTGCAACCCCATGATTGGCATAAAGTTATTTTCTTTTTATTCTTAACAAACTAATTTATTTCAGAGTCTAAAATCTGTGAGCAGGTTCCCTAGTATGGATGGAGATCCAGCTTCTTAGGCCTCAAACTCAAAGTACTGTGGGTCAAAGTAGCAGATGGCGGTGTAACCATCTTCACCAACACTGCTGTAGCTCTTGCCATCGGGATGGAAGGTAACACTGTTGATAGGTCTGAAGTGGCCCTTGACTCTTCCAAACTCTTCTTCAAAAGCCACATTGAAGAATGTGGCCTCAAATTTGTCGTTCCTGGTAGAGGTTGCGGTTACATCCATGGCTTCCTGACCACCCCTAGCACCACGTGGTTAGAGTTGGGAGGGAGGGCATGCTCTGTTTCCAGTGAATCTTCTGATGTTCAAGATGCATGGAGTCAAAGAGCTTGGATGCAGTGACAAACGTGGTCACGTCTCTACGCAACTGGCTATCATTGACCTGCCAGGAGTGTTCCTTAACATTCATAAACTCCTCTCCAGACTTGGCACTATACCGGTTGGGCTCTTCACAGCCTGCGATGATGCACTCCCCTAGGAGCCCCCAGATGCCACTAGTGAATCATTGCAGGGGATCTTCATGTAGGGCTCATTGCTGTTGATTTGACTTGGAACCCGTAGATCAGGGAAGCTCCCACAACACTGGTATCCCTTCTGCTTGTCTGTGGAGAACATGATGGTGTTGTCCCCAAAGTCAAAGTCACAGGTTCGGGCGGCTGAGTTGGTCTGAGTAGAGCCAGCTGCTTCCCTGTTTCACAGTCCCAGGGATGACAGCTATTGTCAGCTGAGCCAGTAAGGACATGGTTTGTGTCCCGGTCAGCATCCACACACAACACAGCTCCAGTATGGCCCATGCAGGGCTCAGCCTCTCGCCATTCACAGATCATCCCACACTAACAGTAGGGTATTTGGCCACAGTGAAGAAGAGGTCTCCTTTGTGGCTGGACTACTCATGACCCTGCAGCAGGATGGGCTTCATCCCGGTGGTGACATGAGGAGAAAAGCACTGTGAGGAGGATCGAAAGAGGACTCAGCTCAAAGGTTTTCATTTTTTCTTTTCTTTTCATTCTTTCTTTTTAAGATAAAGGTGAAATAATTGCATCAGATGTCCCTTTTGCAGCATGGTAAGCTAAAGGCAGTGGTCTAACCATGGCAGACAACTAAGGAAGGACTGTGGTTTGAGACTTTTGCCTGGCTAAGATACTGCTTACTTATCAGGCAGATGCTTACAAATGCACAGGGTTCAAAGGTCATGTCATCCTCATCACAGACCTAAGGAAGATGCCTGAAGAAGGTAATGACAGAAAGCTTATGTCCCCACAGCTCCTATGCTGAAATATCAATTGCCAATGATGACATCAAATCTGAAAGGACAGAATCCTTAGGAACAGAATTATGAAAGAGAACATAGAGACATTCCTGTCTTTTTGCTACATAAGATCACAGTGATCTTCTTTCAATCTGGTCCTTGTCTTCTCTCCCTCCAAGAATGGAGTAAGCAGACAGCAAAGGAAAACAAACAAGGGGGACCTTTATTTGCCACTTGGGAACTTTTTACATGGATTAGGAGAAACTTGAAATAGGGAAGGAGAATCAGGTTGGCGGGCAGTTGAGAGAGAGTGGTAGGGGGACACCTCTAAGTTCTCGGTGGCCTGGGGTGCCTGGCTGAGAGGTGTTACAGTGCCAATGGAGGGCAGCCCCTTGCAGAGCACGCCCACAGATCTGTGGAGGGTGATAGGGCTTCCATCTCCATCAGGTGCCGACATCTTTGGAGGCAGGGTTCTGTCTCCAAGGCTTGAGCAGTTTCCCCTCTCTTCCCGTCCTGATAAGTACTCTAAGAAGTTTGGCTCCAAAAGTTTCATTCCTCCTCCTCTCGAAAACACTGAGAGCTCGACTAGGGCCACAGCTAGATTAGCAAAACTGCTACGTGGGTTTATATAGAATCAGGCGGGCTCTGATTGGCTGTGTGAGTATGCAAATGAGGTACGAACAGAGACCAATAAAGAGCTGTCAAGCCTGGAGATGAGAAGCCAAAGCTCCCTAAAATCTGGGAGAGGTATCAGTCCTGGAACTAAGAACCAGGGAAAGTGGAATGAGAAATGCATGAAACCCCAGCCTCACAAGGGCCACAAGAGAGAAGCAGCCTGTTGGCTGCAATGAGGTGTTAGTGTCTATGTGAGTTTGTTTCCAGCTGCCCGAGGCCTTCACTCCAAGCTGACACAACCAAAGTCCAGATCTCCCTGGGCCCACCCATTAGATGCTGCGGGTTGTCAGAGGCCGGGGTTGCGGGGAACTCCTTTATCTTTCACCAGGAGGAAGTCAGACCCTTGAGAGACACCAAGTGTGAATGCACTCTGATCTTGCATTTCCCAGCCTTCGGAGTGTTAAGAAATGGTTTTCTGATTTATCTACCTCTTTCTTAGTATGCGATGATGCATTGTGGGTGTCATCTTGTCTGGAAGGAAGGATGACCCGAGGCTTGGTAAGAAACTTCTGACTGTGACTATGAGAACATTTCTAGAGGAGATTGGCATTTGGACCACAATTGGAATGGGGAGACCCACTCTGATGAACTGGTGAGCCAAATGGAACAAAACCCAGAAAGGAGATACTCATTCTCGCCTATCTAACCCTTTCTTCCAGAGCAGGTACAGTTTCCTGCAGCTCCTATCTTTGACCATCAGACTCAAGTTCATCATCGTTTAGACTCCCATGGCACTAGCTGCCTTGGGGTTGGGTGGGAACTCCTAAGCATTGAGTCTCCTGCTAGGCAGCATCACTGGTCTCCCCTCATCCTGTGTTCTTGAATGGGGCTGCAGCTTTCCTTTGCTTTCCAGCTTGTCCACCATTGTGGAACTGCTTGGCTGCTGGTCATGTGAGCCAATCTAACCCCTTCTCAACACAAGCTCCTCTATTCTGTAGATTCTGTTTCTCTGGAGAACCTTTACTACTAAGTATTTCTGCTGTATCAGCTTGAATGGACTAAGACAGACTCTCATGATCAAGTGTTTTATTATTTACTTATTTACTTATTGCTATTATTGTTGCTTTAGTATAGTTGCAGTGGGATAAGAGTCCATGAGGGCAAAGTTGGGGCATGGTGACCAGAGTTGGACGCCAAGAACTCACATCTTCAACTAGAAGCAGGAAAACGGAGAGTACTAGAAATGCCATGAGTCTTAAAGCTCTTAAAAGTCCACCAGCATGCTTCTTCCAGCAAGGTTACACCTCCTAAACCTACCCAAACAGCATCACCAGATGGGGACCAAGTACTCATATCCCTGAGACTATGGCGGGGGGGGGGGGAGCATCTCATCCAAATCGCAAGTATGTTGAAAAGAAAGTGGATAAACAGTGAAGTTTGAGTTCTACCTCTAGGTCTTTGTGTCTTTTTCCCCAGCTACTTCCCCTTCCTTATTACATGCATGTATGTTTATGTCTAACTGGGCTGAGTTATGTCTAACTCTGGAAATGTACAGTTTAAGTGATAAATAAGGACACGAGATAAGAGACATGTTGCAAGGAATTCTCAAGCCATCGTAGCATATAAAACATTCTAAACAGTCTCAGTAAATCAGAGGGTGGCCTACACAGGTGCTGGGAGATGACGGCAGCAAAATCATTTTTCATCTTATCTGGGGATAAGATTAAGGAAGAATCTAGAATGAAACACTTTATTGGGTATCAAAGAACAAAATTATGATAAATTGAGCTTCAAAGGATAATTAGCTTGTATTAGTAATTAATTCATAATTGAAAATATCTTGCCTACAAGGTAGAACTCCAGGGAGCTGCATGAAGGAATAAACTTTTCATGCAAAATAGGCTGAACAAAGCAAAAACAGGGTGACATGGCTCCCACTCCTAACCTAGAAACTATCTCAACTGATATCTGCTTGCAAAGGAAAAATTAGTTCCCTTCAATGCATGCTCCATGGAATCCCCATGCAAGTAAATGGCCAATCCAAAATAAAATCAGTGATAATTTTGTAAATTTTTTTTTGTCTCATATTGTTTTGTTTGGGCATTTTTTGTATTCCTGTTCTTTTGCTTGTATATTATTATGGTTTTCAATTTTTATGTGTATGTGTGTTGTGGAATAATCTTTTTGTCCACTGTGAAAATGTGTCACTTTGATTGGTTTAATAAAAAGCTGACTGGCCAATAGCTAGGCAGGATTTTGGAAGCAGAGAGGATTCTGAGAAGAAGAAGGCAGAAATGCAAGGGAGATGCTGAGAGACAGGGAACAAGCAACACGTGCAGAGGAGAGGTAATAGCCACAAGCCACATAGCAGCACATAGATGAATAGAAATGAGTTAATTTAAGTTTTAATAGCTAATTAGAAACAAGCCTAAGCTATCGGTCAAGCCTTCATAATTAATAATAAGTCTCCATATTGTGATTTGGAAGCTGGCTGACTGAACAGAAGTCAGACTATATATATATATATATATATATATATATATATAGAGAGAGAGAGAGAGAGAGAGAGAGAGAGAGAGATAAGGACCTAAAAAACCCAAGGGAAACAAAGTGATTGACTGACCCTCTCTCCATGTTCTCAGGAACCCCCAGCATTGGAAATTCCCCTCTACTCCTCCCAAGTTTCTTCCTGTCCCCTCTAGCCACCCTGAAAACTCCTCCAAGAACTAACTTTATGGCTAATCCCAATCAGCCAATCGCTGACTCTGTCTTAGATTCAAGGTTGCATTATTGACAGAGTGGATTGGCTGTATGGAAAATTCTGCAATATGTATGTTTCTAGGTTTTTTTTCTTTGTTGTTGTTATTTTTAAATTCTGTTTTTGTGTTGTTTGCCTGTTTGTTTTCTAAAGAGAGAAAGAAAGGGCATGGATGTGGGTAGATGGGGAGCTGGGGAAGATCTGGTAGGAGCTGGAAGAGGGGAAACTGTGATCAGAATATAGTGTATAAAAATTATTTTTTCTACAATAAAAAAACAAGGGGAATAAGAAGATTGGTCCTTTAAAAGTTACTCCTTTTATAGATGGTATTATTTACTTTATGGAAAAGATTGTTAACTCCTTACTGATCTGTTACAAAGTAAACAATTTATATTTTAGTTAGGTGGTGCCCAACCTTAGGTTAGGCATGATTTCTTTAAACAGAGAAAATTAAGTAGAACATTAGGTTTTGATTACCAGTGCTGAGAAAGAGAAGATAATCATGAAATGAGCTGAAAAATAAAACCAATTAACACAGCACAAAAAAAGAACAAACAACAATTTGATAAAATTGGCAATATTAGCAAGAGGAAGATTAAAGCATATTGTTAAATATAAGAGCGAGGCAATTGCCTATATCAGCCATTATATTTTATAAGGATGGACTGCATTTTCCCATAAAATATACAAAGTGACAGATAAGATTTAAATTGCCCACCTATATACTATTTATATAAAGGTCAAAATTAAAGTCATCCACAAAGAAACGTGTGACACACACACACACATACACCACATAGATGGTCTTTGTCACCAATTTCCAGCACTGAGCTTCAAAACCCTTGAGCTTTCTGAGTAATAGGAATGTCTTTGTTATGCTAATGAGGCAACTCCAGGTGGAAGCCTTAGATAGCTTCAAAATGGTGACTGGCAGAGAAACCAGTCACATGATTAGAAGGCTGGAACTCTCAGTGACTTGACCTTGGGAGAAAGAAGGATGCTAGAGATTAACTTCAATCATAAGGCTAGTGATTTAATCAATCCTGCCTATATAACAAATGACAGATAAAAAAATACCAGGATTCTGAAGCTTGCAGGTGCTTCCTGGTTGGTGTACACTTCATGAGGGGGTGACATGCGCAGATCCCACAGGAAACCCCCTTTTCCTAGAGCAAGTCCCGTGTTTCTTATGTTCTTGAACTGTATCTTTTGTTTTCTGTAATAAAAATGTAACTGTAGTGTAATGTTTTTGGTGAGTTGTTTATTTTTATTTATTTTTTAATACATATATGTATAAATGTATGTGTGTGTATATATATGGGTATGCCATATATGGATACATGTATAGATGGATGTGAGTGGCGGTCAGAAGACAACTTTCAGGAGTTGATTAACCCTTTTCAGCATGGAAACTCCAGGGATGGAACTCAAGTTGTCAGGCTTGGTACCACTACCCACTGAGCCACCTTGCTGAATTTTGTTTTTGGTGAATTTTGTGAGTTATTCTCTTGAGTTACCAAACTTGAACTGGGTGTTTAGACACCCCCTTGTTTGTAGACAAGTCAGACAAAGTGTGGGTAACCATTTATAACTGGCATCTGACATTAAATCTAGTTTGTGTCACTCCCAGGTAGCATCAGAAGATCTGTTCAACAATTGAGGAGTAATAGTACTGAAATTAGAGGATGGGATTGAGGTTAAAGATACCAAACAAAATAAAGATAACACTGTAAACTTTAAGGTAAAAAAGATGAACCAGTGTGTATCAAAAATAACAGTAATTAAATATATAAAGATAAAAGAGACAAAAGAAATCCAGGGAAATGGGATAAATATATAATTGTAGAGAACAACAATGAAAATCTTTCAGAGTTACCTGAAGTTGCTAGACAAAAAAAAATCTGGAGAAATTCAGTGATATTATCAGTAAACTCAACTTAATAGCTATGTGTAAACAGAGACTGCTTGTTCGTTTCCTGGCTGCCCAGGCCCAAATAATCACACAGAAACTGTATTAATTACAACACTGTTTGGCCAATGGCTCAAGTGTATTTCTAACTAGCTCTTATATCTTAAATTTACCCATTTCTATTAATGTGTGAATTGCCACTAGGCTGTGGCTTACCAGTGCTGGCATGTTACTCCTTTGACAGCTACATGGCATCTCTTTGACTCTCCTACTCTCTGTCTCTATCTCTGTTCAGATTTCCCACCTGACTTTACTCTGCTAGGCCATTGGCTTTATTCATCAACCAATAAAAGCAACACATATACAGAAGGACATCCGATATCATCTCCCCTTTTCTGTCTAAATAAAAAGGTTTTAACTTTAACATAATAAAATTACATATAAAAAACAGTTATCAAGCAAGAATTACAGTTATAACATTTAGTCCATTTATATTTGGCAAATTAAGGAAAATACTCTATCATCTATTTTATTTTCGTGAGTCTAAAGTTTTATATCTAATTTATCCTTTATCATAACTAAGGAAAACTTTAACTGTCTTCAACTCTTTAAAGATGCCAGGAGGTTATAATAATACCTAAGTTAAGAGGAAGTGCATTATAAGCAACTTTCAAAACTCTAAAATTGACAAAGACATCTTGCTGCCTGGACAGTCACCCAAAGTTCTTCTATAACATTGGGGCATCCATCTTCAGCCTACAGGCCCATAGTATCTGGCAGATTTTTCCATGAAGCAGAAAATTTGAAAGACCGTTTTACCTATCTTGGAAGTTTGTCAGTCACTTTCTTCTGTGTTCTGCAGAATGTCTGGCCATTTCTTCTGTGAAGCAGGAATCCTGAAGGATCATCCCATCTTTTTGAATGTTCAGCAGTCACTTTTCTGTGGGTCCTGCATGTCCAGTTCATACAGCACACAATCAAGCAGTCCAGGCAAGAGTGGTTTCTTGTCCAAACGACTAGCCTTGTCACATAGAAGGCAAATTCCATAATGAATTTCTTCAATACCCATCAGCTCATGTCTCATGTCTCACTGTTGAGCAAAGTCTAAGTTCTTAAAACATTTTAAATGCAATATTTTGTAAGTCCTTGAAAAGTCTGAAGAATACCTATCCATCTGAAATATATCTCTGTACATCTAGAAAACCTAACTAGCATGACTACAAGTTTGACTATTATAAATGACTGTTAATTTATAATTTTAATTATAGATTACATTTTTAAATGGGCTGTATAAAAATAATACCTTAAACAAGAGTAGAAATATATATACACAGTGTAACAAATCAACCTTAAATTTGTATCAATAGACCAAGACCTCCTTAACTTTGTATTAATAGACCAAGATCTATACCAATGCAAAGTATTCATGTCTATATGATATACCTCTTTAAATGAAAACAAACATTTATAAACAATAACTTTGGGAATTTGGGTATAGTATTCTCCAAACTGCTTCCTGATATTTGTTGGGTGAAGTTTTACAGGGATCACGGAGACCTTTTGGGGGCTCTTTTTCTATCAAATCACATTAGTATGGAAGGAAACCACAAGTTCCACTCCTCTGTAGAAACAAAAGCAGAACCTCTTTTCTAAAGTAACATCTCCTTAGACTCAAATGTTGAAGTCACTCAATTTAAATTTATATGTTGGTTTAGCTTAGCAGCCCCCAGAAACAAATGTCTCTCTGCAGTCAAAAATTCAAAGAGAACACAATAATGTGCATAATCTAGACTCTCTGTGTATTTTCTATCTTTGTGTGGCTTATTTTTCTTTACTCCTTTAGTCCATGACTGTCTGTACTCTTTTATATTACTTTTACTGTCCCTTTTGGAGGCCTTACTTCTTTTTATAACTGTCTATACTCTTTTTCCTCTCTCCCAAGTTCACATACATTTTTAAATACACGGTGTCTCATTTAGAGGTCTTTTATGTCTGAATCTGTCCTATTGTGTTTCTGAAATCCTTTTCTGACAAGTAGCATTTTAAAATGGTAAGCAGCATGGTCAGAGCAGCCCTGGATGCTGGCTCCACCTCTCTTGGCCTTTTAATATGGTGGAGGTACATTCATTGCCTCTGCAAGATATCCTCACTGTCCCAGCTTTAGGGACACAGCAGGTCTATGTTGCCATTAAGCAACTTGTAGCACTCTGCTCACAAACCCCATTTAAGTGTTCCATAGTCAGACCTCCCGAAAGAGCCAGAGCTGTTTATGCTGCCAGTATAAACCAGGAAGCCTTCTAAAAGGAGCTGTGTCTCTGCTTGCAGTCAGCAAACAGAGCTCACCTGAAAAAAAAATGCTGCTACCAAGAAGCTGTGCTTAACTCTGTTCTTTTGTGTCTAGAATTCCTTCCCAAGCTCTCCCAGGTTTTATGTGGATGTAGTCAGCCCATGTTGGCGCACCATTTGTAAAATGAGACTGCTCATTCATTCATTTCCTGGCTGTCCAGACCCAAATAATCACACAAAACTGTATTAATTACAACACTTTTTGGCCAATGGCTCAAGCATATTTCTAACTAGCTCTTATATCTTAAATTAACCCATTCTATTAATCTGTGTATTGTCATATAGGTGCTGGTGTGTTACTCCTTTGGCAGCTACATGGTGTTCCCTTAACTCTGCCTACTCTATCTTTGTTCTAATTTCCTGCCTGGCTTTACTCTACTAAGCCATTGGTCCAAACAGCTCCATTCATCAATCAATTAAAGCAACACATATACAGAAGAACATCCCATATCAGATATGACTTATAAACTACAATGCTTCAAAAGAGAGCATATAATATGCTATGTAATGTCTATAGATTTTTATTGTGTAATTGACTCCAGAGAAAGCTGCAAACTTAAAATAAGAAGAGAATATAGAAAGAAGGAAAGAGAGGGGGAAAAGTGGAGGAGGAGAAGGAACGAGAAGTTGGGCATGGTGGTATATGTGCAATACCAACACTTGAGGGGTAGAAACTGAAGGATCAGAAGTTCTCCACTAACCTTGGCTATAGGTCACTCAAGATCATTCTGCGCTACCATGTTCAAAAAGAGACATGCAGAAATACTACATCTCCTCTGACTACTGCTGTGGAATTATCTTTCTGTACACTATGTGAATATATGTTGCTATGATTGGCTGAAGAAACAAGCTAGCTGGCCAATAGCTGAACAGGACAAAGTAAGATATGGAAACCAAACCAAGAATGAAGGTTGAGTAGGGGCAGAGTGGAAGGACTCACCAAACAGAGAATGAGCCTGACACACAAAACGGAATAGAGGTAAAAACTACAAGATTAATAGAAATGGGCTAAGTTGTAAGAGCTAGTTAGTAGCAAGCTGAGCTATTGGCTGAGCATTTGTAATTAATATAAGCCTCTGTGGGACTGGTGGCCAGGAAAGAAAACTCCACCTATAAATAGAACCCAAATATTCGGCACCTACATCCACATAAAAAGTGAGAGAGCTTGGAAAAGGGTTCCAGACACACAGAAATGGAGCCAGGCGCTGTTTCCTAATCTTGCATCTCTCATGGCAGACAGAATGTGGAGATGCATGACCCAGTGTTAAGCTTAAGTACCTTTTTCTTTCCGTGGATACCTTCTCCCGTGCTTGTTGGGCTTTGGCACATGCCAGAGAGAATTCCAAACATGCTATTAGCCATATGCTTCAGTGCTTTGCCACCCTTGGATTACCTAGCCAAATTAAAACAGATAATGGCCCATGCTTTATTGGTAAGGACTTTGCAGACTTTCTACAAACATGGAAAATTTCTCATTCCACTGGCATTCCATATAATCCAAGGGGACAGGCCATCATGGAAAATTACAATCAAACCCTTAAGTCTCAACTGCAAAAGCAGAAGGGGGAGTCCCTACTCCTGCATGATCAATTGAGAAAGGCATTATTGACCCTAATGTTAGAGAAAATAAGCTGTCTCCTTTTCAAAAACATTGGTCCTCATCAGTTACCTATAGTTCTATCTTGGTCAAATGGAGGGACCCCTTGACTGGAGCCTGGGGTGGAGCAGATCCACTCCCCCTCCCCCCCCGCAGGAAGAGGGTTTAAAGGCATCTTTTCCCAAAATGAAGAAAGGCTCATCTGGATGCTGGCTAGAGATCTTAAATATTTACGCCAACAAGGGGATGATGATAATAATGTTTCCAGGGAGTGTCCCACCCCTGAGGATTGCTTTTCTGCTTCTCCCCCAGAGATAGCTGGGGAAGTGGATGCTGCCACTCAACCTGATGAAAACCTAGAGGACACCAGAGCCATCCTGACCCGTCAGATGAAAGGGCCATAAAAGGTGCTGTTTTTCAAGCTGGTGACAGGTTCTACTCACCTGGTGACATGGGCAGCGGCGGCAGCAACAACGTGGTGTGTACCTGATGGCTGAGGAAATCACCTCTTGAGAAGTTGAGGTGCTATGCCTGGAAAAAAAAACACTGGTTTATACTGCAGAGTGGCCAGATGAGTGGCAACCTGGATGTGCTGGAATACTATAAGAGCAAACACTCCAAGAAGCCCCTGCGGATGATCAACCTATACTTCTGCGAGCAGGTGGCTTCAGGCCTGACTTTCAACACGAAAGAGCTGCAGGATAGTTTTGTGTTTGACATCAAGACCAGTGAGCGCACTTTCTACCTGGTGGCTGAGACAAAGTCTGACATGAAGTGGGTCCCCAGCATCTGCCAGATCTACGGCTTCATGAGCACAGACTCCCTGAGAGAACTTTCTTCAGCCAGTCACGGTCCCCGCTCTTCTCTGGCTGGGTTCAGCAGCTCTATGTCAGCACCTGCTCAGAGAAAGGAATCCTCCGCCCTTCCCACATCCAGCCTGCCTTGTTCATCAGTGCCCCTCAGGATTATTTCCACCTACTCCAATGCATCAGCCAAAGGACAGAAAATGCGAGGAGTGCCGGCTTCTCTCAGGGCGCCTGGCAGAAGAATGACAGAAAAATTGCCCAGGGTAATAGACACTGTATTAATGGAGCCAGTGGTCAAGTCCTTGGCTTCTACAGCCTTCCCAAGCCAAGCCGACACAATACAGAATTGAAAGACAGTACTTATGACCTCCCCCACAGTCTGGCTTTACACAGCCACACCACAGGCAGCCTCACGGGGTCTGAGACAGGTAATGAGGACGTGTACACCTTCAGGACACTCAGCAACACCCTGTGTCAGGAGTTTGGAGACCTCCTAGTGGACAATATTAATGTTCCAACCACTCCTCTCTCAGCCTACCAGATTCCTAGAACATTCACACTGGAGAAGAACCGCATACCATGACAGTGGCCTCTCCTGGAGACTCAGCCATAGCTCCCTGACCCTGGCCCCCCCAAGCCAAGTCAGCCAGAAACATCTTGGTGGGGCAGCCCTTAGCAAAGACCTCCAATCAGTGAAAATAGCATATCTGTAGCTGCTATCCCTCCCACAATGGATCACAGCTGACTCCACCGAGCTTCTTCCTGTGAGAACTATGAGTACCTAACACGAAGTGGAGACTGTGCAGGTTGGTGTGCCGAACCTCCAGGAAAGACTACCATGGGCCAATCAGACAGTACCAGCTCTGATGACAACTACGTGCCCATGAACCCAGGTTCTTCTGCCCTGTTGGCTATAGAACAAGCAAGGGACATTCCCATAAGCCCAGGGCCTCATCACCTTGACCCATTCACTGCCCTTCCTAAGAGGCCTTAGCCAAGGAAGTGAGATCCAGCCACCTCCAGACAATCACAGCCTCAAGCCTGACCGGAAAGCACAGCCAACACCCCTTGACCTGAGCCACAAAGTGGTCATCGATGACCTCCCCTTCAAGTCACCTATCACCAAGTCTTGGTACTGCTGTCCCATCTCCACACAAAGCATCACCAGCACAGACTTGGGAGCTGCATCTCTCGTTCCCAGCGGCAACAACAGTCCAGCAGACACCATGCAGGAGTGGACAGATGTGCAGCAGTCCTCAGAGCCTTCCAAGCTGTGATGTGGTGGGGGGTACCACGGCAGCTGCTCAGAGCTGGCTCCCTGTCACCTCCTTCTCCATCCCTTACAGAAAAAAAAGGTGGGGAGAGCCTCCTGCTTTGGATCAATTTGTCTGCTGCTTGGACTCAGAGAGAGGGCTAAGGCTCATGTCTCATGTCTGCTCACCGCTCTCTACTCTCTACCTGAGGGCTGCTTCTCTAACCCTCGAGGATGCTAACCAGGGCACTGCAGTGTCCCAGTCCTGCGGTTCATTGCATCATTACCTCCCGCTGGACAGGCAGCCGCCCCAAGAAGTCTGGGCCAAGAGGCTGGGGCACAGCTGCGAGGTCTCTGGAAGTCAGCATCCCACTGCAGCCAGTGCGCCACAAGAAGCGGGTGGACAGCAGGCCAGGCACGGGGTGATTTCATCCCCGAGATGAGACTCAGTGCCCTCTACACCTACTGGGTTCCGCTGGGCTCCATGCTGGCTGTCACCATCAACCGTGAGGCAGTGATGGAGATCCGATGCTACGCGGCGTGTGCGAGACAAGGAGGTCAACTCCCAGGAATCTGAGTAGTTAGCAGCTATGGTCACCAGCCAGGGCGGGGATGGTGACCCGGTTCCATTTCCAAGGCTGGTCGTCCTGGAGTAGTTTGCTCTCTGGCAGCCGAAGGCTCACAGTGTTCTCCAAGTCTGTCTACATTCTGGCCTTCGGGTTCTTTAAGGGGTGTCATATAACTGAATGCCTTTGTGTTGGGACCGGACACACTCCTGCCTCTGGCATTCCCCTTTCCTGTTTTGCTCTTGAGGTCATTCCTGGCATAGCTGGCTTACATCACAAAGGACCATAAACAGTCGTGTGCATGAGGCTGTGAAGGCCATTGTTGTGCCACAATGTGTTGCCCGCCCGTGTATAAGTCCAACGGTATGATAGACCAGGAGGAGGGCCTGGCTCCTGTGCGCATGTCGGCCCTGCGCCCACCCTCTCCGGGATTCCCGCTGCCTCAGGCTTCTCAAGGAGAGAGGGTTGCACCTGAGAACTCCCCTCCTCTAGCCTGGGCCCCCAGCACAGCCGGCTCTATTTACAGCTGCAAGGCAACCTCATCGTTGGAGCAGTGTTAGAAGAGACCTTTCACACAGCACAAGTACCACAGTCAATGGCGTTCTGGGCTGAACAAAGGCACTGCTTGTCACATATCCAGGACTATGGCAGTGGGGGTGCTCGGGTAGGTGCATCCCTTACATTTGCACTTGCCACAGTTCTCAGATGGGCGGAGTAGCGGCCGGCTGGAGGTGTGGGACACCATTGAAGGGGTGCCCTGCTGCAGCAGCAAGGAGGTCTCCTCAGGCACCACAGCCCTTGTCTTCCTGAACAGGCGGATTGTTGCTGCTCGGCTTAATGGTTCCCTTGAGTTCTTTCCCTTGGAGAGCCACACTTCCCTCAGCACCCTGCAGTTCAGAGGGACCCTAGGGTGAGGCAGTTCTCCTTCTTCATAAAAACAAAAGGGGGAGATGTGGGGTCTCATGAGGCTCAGTGTAACTTCGTGAGCCTAACTTGAGTTTGGAGAGGAGTGACTCAGCACAGCCCGACCTAGGCTCGCTTCTGCCCACCCACCGCTGACATAGCAGGATATGATTGGCCCTTCTTCCTCACTCCACCTCACCCCACCCCAAGACTCCAGCCTACTACCTCAGCACTATATAAGTTCCTGCCCTGATGCCATAAAGTGAAATCCTGCTTCAATGGACTCCCAGCTCAGTGTGTGTTTCTCCTTGGTCAGTGGTGAGGTCTGGGTCTACGCTCACCATCCAGCTCAATCCCAGGGAGAGATTGGTGGGACAGGTTCTGCCTCAGCCCTGTCTGCTGGAGAACCCGGCAACCCAGTCTGAGACTTGCCAGCACGCCATGAGCTAAGCCACTTGGCGGGTTCTCACAGTCTCTCATGCAGGCTGTGGTATAGAGAGGCATCTCCTGGCAGCTGTGGGAAGAGCCAGCTACCCTGTACCACCACACACTAAGCTAAGCTGCACTGGCAGCGGCTGACATACCAGTTTAAGATCCACCTCATGCAATCAAAAAACAATACAGATGCTTGGTGAAAGAGATCCAGACAGCAAAAAACTTTAAATGGGTTATAGTGTATTTAAACATATACAGAGGCTTGGGAGAGAGAAGACAAAGAGTATATACAGTTAAATAATAACAAATACAGTTTTAAAATAATAAAGTCCTTAAAAGGGAACAAAATATAAAAAATAAGCCATGTAAAGATGGGAAACACACAGAGAGTCTGGTTACTGTATGCTATCGTGTTGTCTTTGAATATTTTGACTGCTGTGGAAAGATTAATAGCTGCTAAGAGACATTTGATTATAAATGCTGCTGGATTAAACCAGCCTATATATTTTTAGAATGTCTTGATTTCAAATGGAAGTCAAAAGATACGTTACTCTGGGAAAGAGTTTCATCTTTTATTTCCATAAAACATAAAAGTTTATGGACTCATTCAAAGTTAAAGATAGTCACATTTGATCAAGGAATACAAACATAAATGAACCTAGGAGAACTACAAGACACACAATGTATATTTTACCTGATCAAACATAAAACAAAAAATCATCTTTGGCTGACTTGCATACAATGTAGTCTATACTTGTATTAATACAAATATATATATATATATATATATATATATATATATATATATATATATAGGCATGTGTGTATGTGTTACCTTTAAAAGTTCATGTATTTTCAGAACAAGAGGACAAGACACCAATAAAAACAATGACCCAGGTGATCCAGCATCCAGAACAGCTTCAAGGATGCTGACTGAGATGATTCAGTCTCACAGAATTTTCCAGACAAGACTTAACACTTATCCTGATTTTTCTCAACTTTCTCCCCAAAATTCCAATGCCCCCATACAATAGGAAGCAGTCTAGAGAACTATGCCTACATTTCCAAAAAGATGGATTATAGATATATATTATCATTTAAGGGGAGTTGGTAACACATTGCTATTGGTAATGGTTAGGAAAAATGCTGAACAAAGGAAATTTGATATAGATATGAATAATTTACATTGGTATGGATTTGACTTTATTGATATAAATTTAAGGTCAATTTTGTTATATGTATATGTATTTCTGATATTGATTAAGGTATTGTGATTATGTAGTTCATTTAAAAATGTACTGTATAATTAGGAAATATAGGTTGTTGATGGATAATCATAAATAATAGTCAAGCTTGTAGTCATGTTAGTTAGATTTTCTAGATATGCATAGATATAGTTCAGATAGGCATTCTTCATATCTTTCAAAGGCTACAGAATATGGCATTTAAATGTTTTAATAATTTAGGGCTTTTCATGACAATGAGACACGTCTGCTCCTGGCAGCACAAGCTACTTCAAGAAGAAGATCGGCATCAAAGAGGCTCCTTATGGAGTTGGTTAGCCATTTGGGCAAGAAACTGCTCTTGCCTGGACTAATGCATAAACTGGACACAGAGAACCCTCAGAGAGAAGACTGCTGAACTTGCCTAAAGGTGAGATGATCTTTCGGGGTTCCTGACCTATGAAAGAGTCTACGAGACATTCTGCAGGACACAGCAGAAAGTGACTGAACTGTCTTTGGAATTTCCTGCTTCATGGAAATATCTGCTGGAAACTATGGGCCTGTAGGCTGAAGATGGATTTTCCAATGGTACAGAGGAACTTTGGGTGACTGTCCAGGCAGCGAGATGTCTCTGTCATTTCTAGAGTTTTGGACTTCTTGTTTGCTTAGGTAATATTATATCCTTCTGGAGTCTTTGATAGAGTTGAAGAATGGTTAGTTATAGTTATAGTTTTCCTTAGTTATGATACAAGATAAAATAGATATAAATATTGTAACTGTAATTCTTGCTTGATAACTGTTCTGTTATATGTAATCTTACTATGTTAAAGTGAAAGCCTTTCTTTTTTGTTTAAACAGAAAAAAGGGAAATGATGGGGGAGAGTCTTCTGTTTTGTGTTAATTTCATTGGTTAAATAAAGAGACTGCCTTGGCCCTTTAATAAAACAGAAAATTAGGTAGGCGGAGTAAACAGAACAGAATGCTAGGAGAAAGAAGCCGAGTCAGGCAGTCGCCATGATTCTCCCACTCCAGACAGACACAGGTTAAGATCTTTCCTGGTAAGCCACCTTGTGGTGTTACACAGATTATTAGAAATGGGTTAGATCAATATGTAAGAGCTAGCCAATAAGAGGCTGGAACTAATAGGCCAGGCAGTGTTTAAAAGAATACAGTTTCTGTGTAATTATTTCGGGTAAAGCTAACCATGCGGGTGGCTGGGCACTGGGAACACAGCCCCGCCGCTCCTATTTCAACAGAAATTAGATTCAGGGATCTCATTCTAAAATGAAGTGGGGGATATAGAAATGACAAAAATAAAAGGGTAGATTATTGAATCTATTTAAATCCAAAACAACTATTTGTCTTAAGTATTTTACATTGGTATGGATTTTTTTTATTGATACAAATTAATTTGTTATTATATATATATATTTATTTATTTATATTTCTACTCTTGTTTAAGATATTGTTTCATGCAGCTCATTTAAAAATGTAGTGCACACTACTGGGCACACACCTTTAATCCCAGCATCAGGAGGCAGAGGTAGGTGGATCTCTGTGAGTTTGACGCCAGCCTGGTCTACAAGAGTTAGTTCCAGGATAAGCTCCAAAGTTACAGAGAAATCATGTCTCAAGAAACAACAATAAAAAAGTAGTGTATAATTAAGAAATGAAGGTTAATAATCATCTATAATAATCAAACTTATAATATTGTTAGATATATTTTCAAGTTCATACACAGATATTTAGATAGATGGTCTTCAAACACTTCAAAAAACTATATAATATGGAATTTAATGTTTAATAACCTAAGGCTTTTCATAACAGCAAGACACGTCTGCTCCTGGCAGCACCAATCTACTTCAGAGAAGATGATAGGCATCAAAGAAAATCTATATAGAGTTTGTTTTCTTTATGGCAAAAGCTAGTCACGTGGACAAAGAAACTCCCCTTGCCTTAACTGCTGACAATATACTATCCAACTGGACCAGCAGGGCACAAAAAAGGCAACTGCCAAACTTTGCCAAGACAGGTAGGACAGTTCTTCATAATTGCTGCTTCACAGGAAAGTCTGTCAGATATTCTAGGCCTGTAGACCAAAGTTGAATGCCCCAACGTTGAAGAGGAACTTTGGGTGAGTTTTTGGTCCAGGCAGCCTGATGTCGCTGTCATTAGGTTAACATTTCATTCTTCTGTAGTCTTTGATGGAATTAAAGACTAAATAGTTAAACTTGAGTTTCCTTTAGTTATGATAGAAAGAAAATTAGGTGTAAAACTTTAGACTAACAAGATAAGATAAATAATAGAGTATTTTCTCTAATTTTGCCAAATACAGATAGACTGGATATTGTAACCAGTAATTCTTACTTGATAACTGTTTTTGTTGTATATAATTTTACTATGTTAAAGTTAAAACCTTCCTTTTATTTAGACAAAAGGGGGAAATACTGTGGAATAATCCTTCTGTACAATGTGTAAATGAATATATGTCACTATGATTGATTTAATAAACAAACTGACTGGCCAGTAGTTGAACAGGATAAAGTTAGGTGGGAAAGCGAAACTGAAAATGATGGGAAGAGGAGGGGGCAGAGTGAGAGACTCTCCAGAGAAAGAATGAATCTGACACACAAAATGGGATAGAGGTAAAAGTCACAAGTCTCAGGGCAGCCCATAGATGAACAGAAATGGGTTAAGTTCTAAGAGCTCATTGGTAACAAGCCTGAGCTATTGTCTAAGCATTTGTAACCAATATAAGCCTCTGAGTGATTATATGAGAGAGGTTGCCAGACAGAAAAACTCCACCTAAAAAAACTGCAGTCCTCAGGAATTAAAAATAAAAAATATGATTAATTAAGAGCAGCCAGCCATTCTGGGCCCCAGAGATGGCTCAGTGTTTATGAAAGCACATGCAGCTCCATCTGAGGACTAGAGACCAGTTTCCAACACTCACACGGAGTGGCTTACACCTCCCTGTAGCTCCCGTCCCGGATCTTATACTCCCTTCTGGCCTCTGTTGGCACCTGAACACATGTGACATACATTCATGACCCACACACATACATGTAAATTAATACAAAAATAAATCTTAAAACAAACAAACAAGCAAAACCCTCCAGCCATGCTTTCGTATTTCAGAACAGTCTCAGAATCCCCATAGATACTAAAGTCCACGTATGGTCAAATCCTTTATATGAGATGGTATCATAGATTAATATAAGCCACACATTCTCTTTTTAAATAATTTCTAAATTTCATATAAAGTTTTGTATAATACCAATACTATGTAAATAGCTGTTATACTGTGTTGCTCAGGGAATAGTCTGTATTTGATCACAGCAAACAGTTTTTACTAAAAATACTCTGGTCTGAAGTTGGTTGAATATTTTGAACCCACAAACACACATGCCCAACTGTGATAAGAACTACATTTAAGGTAATCCTTGGATAAACACACACACACATCTAACATGAAACTAAGATTCCAGAAAACAATGAAAAAAAAACCATCCATTGTCCACTAAAATCTGTAGCACAGGGCATAATGAGTGCTCCAGATATAACTTAATATTAAATATCTTTACCACTTAAAAATTAAAAGTAAAATAATTTAGCATTCTCCTTAAGTCAAAGTAAACAAAAATAAGAAACGGAGTAAGGCAAAGCTGAACTATGAAATAGGATAAAAGTTGGAAAGGATAAATAAATGAAAGTTTTATATAGAAAGAAGGGAAACGGGTGTAAGAAAGCAGACCCAGCCTCAGAGAGGACAACCAGAATTATGTTCTTAGGAGGTGCCCACCAGAGAAGAATACTCAGACACAGGTTTAAGCCAACAGAAAGCCTTTATTAGCGAGCTGGATTCTATACTGGGGTCCTTTTTACAGTTTCTAAGTTGCTTACACTGCAGAAGAACCCAGTCTTTATGTCCTCGTGCATGTTATATCACAGGTTTTCATCTATAATAAACAAGAAAGGCGTGCCCCCCCAACGTAGATTCTGAGCCTCCCCAGGTGCAGCAATCTGTCCCCATTCTCATTCCCCTGCTGGTGGGAGCAGGTACTGCAGGCTCCACTGCCCTTGGAACTTCAGCCCTAGTTATGGGAGATAAAACTTTTAGGAACTCAGTGTTCAAGCAGACATAGACCTGAGCCATCTAGAAAGTTCTGCTTCCTGTCTAGAAGCTCAGTTAGATTCCTTAGCCAAGGTTATTCTTCACGATCAAAGAGGACTGGGCCTCCTCTTTAAGAGACAGGGAGGCCTCTGTAAGACACTGACAGAATCTTGTTGCCCCTATACCAGTCAGTCAGGATAGGTAGAGGAAGTTTAGACCTGATCGAAAGTACCCCTCAAGAAAGAAAAAGGAGACATCAAGAGTCTAACAGTTGCATCAACTTTGGTTCTTCTGCTCCCCCTGGATAACCACTCTGCTTACAGCCATGGCTGGGCCATTAATCCTTCTGCTCCTACTCTTGCTGAAGGACCTGACTTGCTCAATGGCGTACTTATTCAGGAAATACATTATATTGATCCACCAGTCCTAAGGAGATAATATATCCCCTGCCCCCATGAGTTCATAATTTAGCTCATGGACATAGAACCAGTGGAGGAATGTTACAGGTTCCCAGACCTTAGCACAATAGAAGCCATGATGGAAGTACCATTCGGGCCTTGAAACTCAGCACATGGGCAACAACAACTGACAAAATGACCTAATCCATCACAGTCCATAGTCCCTAAAGGACTAGCCTTGCTTCCTGTCTTCTGTAGCTCTGCTCCTGGCTTAGCTGTTCTTTCTAACTGAGGAGTGTTGCACCAGGATGTGCCTCTGTGCTTGAGAGCTCACCCCGAGAAAGGCTCGGGACTCAACTGAGGTAACAAACACCCAGTGTACCCACCGGCTGGATAAGAAAGACTTTCTACCAGCTTGAACTCCTGTCCAAGTGGTCTTCTTCACGGCAGTGCTGCTGTGTCGAATTTATGACAAAAAGGAGCTGGATGATTTTGCGAAAATGTTAATAATTAAAATCTCGACTTAAAAGAAACTGAGCACGTAAAAATGTATCTGTGGTGAATCTGTGGTGATTTGAATAAAACTGGCCCTCACCGTCACAGGGAGTGCACCATTAGCAGGTATGGCCTTGTTGGAGTAGGTGTGACTTTGTTGGAGGAAGTGTGCCACCAGGGGTGGATTCTGAGGCTTCAGATGCTCAATCCAGACCCAGTGTCTCTTTCTCTTCCTGCTGCCTGCTGATCTGGTTGTGGAACTCTCAGCTACCCCTCCAGCACCATGTCTGTCTGCATGCCGCCATACTTGCCTCCCTGACAATAACGGACTTAACCTCTGAACTGAAAGCCAGCCCCAATGAAATCGTTTCCTTTAGAAGAATTATTGTGGTTATGGTGTCTCCTCACAGCAACAGAAACCCTAAGAAGACAATATCCTGGGGGTGGGGGAGGGGGAAGTAAGCCCAAAGTTCTAGTAAACAGAGGTACGGCTAGTTGTCAAGGAAACAAATTAAAGTGACAAAATGTAATCCTCACTTGTGCTGCCAAATCTTGGAGTGCCAATGTCTACTGCAGACGAGAGGACAGCTGCTTTCCTGCAGTCTTGATGGAGAGCTGATGCACTGCAAACCCTTTTGGGAAGCATTTGACAACAGCAGTGAAAGCAGAATGTACAAGGGCCAGAGAGGTGGCTCAGCAGCTAAGAGAGCTCACCACTCTTCCACAGGACCCTCAGTTCCCAGCATCTCCATGGAGCCCCAGCAGCTACACGGGGCCCGTAACTCCAGTTCCAGGGGATGTGGTGCCTCTTACTGGCCTCTTTTGAGGACTGTGTGCACATGATACATATGCCTATATTCAGGCATACATACCTAGGAGAAAATGAATCATTTAAAAAAAAATAATGTACAAATGCCCTCTGATCACATTGTCTCAATCTGAGAACATATCATATGAATGTAAAATCCAAGCTTGCACACGTAAACACACAGATGATCCCTTCACTAAATATGAGACAAAACACACCATTTGCTATAGCTGCATCTGTACCGTGTCTCTCCAATAACTGAGGGTGGAAAGATGTGCAAGAAACTTTGGGAGCCCCAGAGCATCCAATAGTGACCCCCAAAAGGCTAAGCCTTAGAAGTGGGGTCAGTATAGCCTTGAAGTAAAAACTTACCCTGGAGGAACATAAAAACAAGCTCCAAAAGAATCAAACTCAGTCAGATTTGGGGACACACTCTTTTATCTCAGCACCTGGGAGGCAGAGTAAGATTATCTCATAAGTTCAAGGGCAGCCTGGTCTACACAAGTTTCAGGCCAGCCAGAGTTATAGAGTGAGATACTGCCTCAAAACAAAAACAAAGACAAAAAACAAGACAAAACAAAATTTAAAAAAAAACCCTGAGCTAATAGCTGTAGCTAAGAATATAGTTCAGGATTTTTTTTTTTTATAAAAAAGAAAACTGAAATCAAGCAACCAACAGCGTATAAGTCACAGCATGCAGTTTCTAATATGACGCATTCCACACGGGACAGAAGAAACCCAAAGCTATGAGGAGAGACTCTGACATGAAGACTGGGTTTCAAAGGATGGGGGAGGCTGAGCAAACAGGAAAAGATGCTGCAACAGATGCTATAAATGCACCCATGTGTTCAGGACTGTAGAGAAAAAATGAGTATGACAGAAAAATAGAATATATAAGCACAAAGTGAAAACCCCTAGAAATGATAAGCGATACGCCAGAAATGAACACTTTCCTATCATGGGCTTAGGAGAGTACAAGAGGAAATGTTATATAGAAAGGCACAGTAGCGGAATTTATCCAAAGTGCACTGGGAGAGCAAGAGCACAGGGAAAATCTCAGTGGCTCTGGAAATACTGATGCAGCGTGGCGTATCATCACCAGAAAGAGATGTGAGCAATTGGGGCAGAAAAACATTTGCGGGAGAATGGCTCAGTGTTGTCTGGTGTGTGCGAGAGCCGTAACACAGAGGGAGAATTCTCAGGGGCTGGAGATGCAGCTCAGTGGGAGAGGTCCTGCCCAGAATGTATACGACCCTGAGTTAGATCCAACCCTCAAAACAAACAGCAAAACACGGAAATGTCATATATGGTCCCTCAGTTATGAAGTCCCAGAACTTAAGAGGCTGAGACAGGAGGATTGAAAGTCATAAGCTAGCCTGGGCTACATAGTAAGATAGCGTCTCAAAAACTAAAAACAAAAGGAACCTTAATGAACCAACCTCAAGTAACACACACACGCATATACACACACACACATACCCCAAACCACTTCAATCTGATGGGACAATCTTTTTGTACACTGTGTGAAGATGTGTCTCTGTTTAACTTCACCTGCCTAAGGCAATTCTGATTAGTTTAATAAAGAGCTGAACAGCCAATAGCTAGGCAGTAGAGGATAGATGGGATTTCTGTGCAGAGATAGGAGCTCGGGAAAGAGTCTGAGGTGCCAGAGATTCACCAGCATCTGAGGGAGTCAGATGGATGGTACTGAGGAGAGGTAACGAGCCATGTGGCAGAATATAGATTAATATAAATGGGTTAATTTCAGTTTTAAAAGTTAGTTCAGAACAAGTCTGAGCTGAAGCCAAGCTTTCATAATTAATAAAAAGTCTCCATGTCATTATTCAGGAGCTGGCGACCCAAAGAAAGACCCATTATATCAACAAATATCACAATTAAGTTATTGGAAAACTAGAGACATCATCAACCTGAAACGGAGAATTAGAAAAATAAGTTATGCACACGCAGGCAAAAACGGAAGAAGCAAAGGTTAGAATTTCTAAGAACAATCAACAGTTATGCCAGTTCAAAGCCAACACAGAGCTTTCAAGTAGGGAAAGGGGAGGGGAAAAGGCCCTGTCTACCTAGAATTTGTGAAATTATCCTTTAAAAATGAAAGCTAAATTCTAACATATTTTCAGATAAACAAAAGCTGAGATAACTAAACAGATGTGAAACCACACGATGAAAAATGGTACGTGATAGCTTCCAGGCAAAACCAGAATGACGTCACTATATCCACACAAAGAAATAAAATGCTGGAAATGAAATGCATGTGGGTTAGTTAAAATTTGTCTCCTAATCATGAGGTCTTTAGTGAACAACTGCTGATTAGTATCAGAACAATAATTGAGTATGTTGTTTAGAACACAGAAATAAAATGCAAGACAATAATAGCATAAAGGACAAGAGAAAGATTTGAAACAAATACTGTAAGGTTTCAAATCATATATGAAGGCCAGGAATAGTAGTGTATACCCAGCACTTGGAAGGCAGAGGCAGATGGATCTCTGAGTTCAAGGCCAGCCTGATCTGTTTCCAGAGTTCGACGCCAGCCAGGGCTACATGGTAAGACCATGTCTAAACAAAAACAAACTAACCAAGCAAAACAATCAAGCACACAAAACAAAACCCTAAATCACATGTAAAATGTTATATCATCTTAAAAGCATACCATAATCAGCCAAAGATATTTATCTTAAACTGTAGAATAATATTGGCAATTGACATTGTGAACAACATATATAATTTGAAAATTGTTAATAGTTATACTTTAAAAATCTAACCAAAAATACATAAAACATAATTTTTAATTTTTTAACATAATCCTTTATTGGTTCTTTGGGAATTTCACATCACGAACCCCATCCCATCATCTCCCAGTCCTCTGTATCTGCCCTTCATCCTTGTAGCACTCCCCTCAAAAAGAAAAACTTAAAAAGAACTAAAAAAAAATAAAGATTTAAAAGTACAAATAAGAATATTGATGTGGGAGTCCCCTCTGTGTGCTGTGATTACCATTAATGAATAAAGAAACTGCTTTGGACCTATAGCACTGCAGAACTTATCTAGGCAGGGAAAGCTAGTTGGAATGCTGGGAAGAAGGAAGGCAGAGTCAGAGAAATGCCATGGAGCTGCTGGCGGAGATAGACATGCTGAAACTTTGCTGGTAGGCCACAACCTCATGGTGATACACAGTTTAATAGAAATGGGTTAAATTAATATGTCAGAGTTAGCCAATAAGAAGCTAGAGCTAATGGGCCAACCAGGTTTCCTTGTGATTATATCGGTTCTGGGCGGCCGGGACGAATAAGTGGCAACTTGAAACAGAATATTAATTAAAAACAAACACAACCAAAAAAAATACAAATGCAAGCAAACAAAAAAAAAAGCAAATAAAAAAGCACTTCCCTTCTCCATCTCTCCTGGTTCTCTATCATGTTTTCAATTGTCTCCATGGCACTGGGAGCTGTTGCTGTGTATCGTGCAGTAGACCATTTGTCCAAACAGTTTTTTTCGCCAGTGTTCATTGTGTAATGCATTGTTGGTAAGGTTCAAGGCCTCTGATGTCTAGAATATAGACAATACTGGACCCCACCAACATTCCTCTCTGATATGCTGCTATTGTACATGAAGATCACATAGCTATGGTTCCTCAAGATTGGTCCCTCACATACTCCAACAAGTCATTGGTGAGGTAGATGTTGGGGTGTGCCAATTCCAAGTCCTGAGTCGATCAGTCTGCGATGCTGGGATGACCCCCTTCAGGTGAGGGGCTGAGCCAGTTCTCCTGTGTCCCTGGTGAGGGAGTGGGCCAGCTCTCCCATGCTGAGCGTCCTTAAGGAGTAGTAGGGTCAGCTTTTTAGTGAAGAATGAGTGGCTCTCCCCAGGCCATTGAGAGGTAGAGGCAGCTCAGTATGGCCCTTATACTTCAACACATGGTTCAACACATGGTTCACATAAGCTCCTGTGGAAACATGGGCAGTAGATATTAACACAGACACCAACTACAGCAAGACTACACACTCAGACATGGCCAGTAGCAGTAGCTTGAACATGGATGTCATCATGGTCCTGGAGGGTGAGGTGCAGTCCTCTTACATCCAGATGGGCCCAGCGGCAGTATGGTCCATAGACCTCCACATGGCCACAGGTGGTGGCCCAGATCCCAGCCACCTACATGGCCTTTGATAGTAACAAGAGCCATGAGGCATCAATACTGACCCTAACTATGGCAGAGACATGATAATTTTTAAATTTATGTTGTCTCATGTGGGTACACACACCACATGCATTCATTACCCACAGAGCCCATAAAAAGGCGTCGGATTCCCTGGAGCTGGAGTAGCAGGCAGTTGTGAATTGCCATGTAGGTTCTAGGATTTGAACTCTGGTCTTCTTCAAAAGCAGCAGATGATTTTACTACTGATCCATCTTTCCAGCCCCCCAAAACATAATTTTAATAATTTCTTAAATTATTGTAAAATAACATCACAAAATAGTAATAAAATATCTTTACCTTCTTTTTTACATTCTAACACTTGAAATATGTATATTTTAAATCATCTCAATTTGAATGGTAAATTTTCATTGGAAACATATAAACTATATGTGTATTAATATAATTTGTAATTGTAAAAATTAGGCTCTTACATTCAAATTGTTCTAAACACACGGACGATTTTCCAGTAACTCATTCAAGTATCGGTTTTTATATTTCAATTTAAATTAATGAAAACGAGCTAGTAGAATTGGAGCTGCAGCTCTGACAGGTACAGAGATCAGAAATCATTGATTGCACTTATCCTTACAAGAACATAAAACCAAAAAAGATCTTGAAAATAGATTGTATATCTGTGTGTGTGTATTTAACCCATCATAAAATTGAGGTTGCCAGATAGTGTTCCACATAGAAATCTGGAGAAAGAACAAAAACAGAAACAGGCAAGATCTACCTACTGTGGCAGAACTTTCCAGCTATAAACTGGTAGACACCTTAAACTACGAATTCTGGGGGCTAGAGAGTTAGCTCAGTTAAGAGTACCAGCTGATCTTTCAGAGGACCCAGATTTCATTTCCAGCACCCACATGGCCTCTCACAACTGTCTGTAAACTCCAGGGGATCCAGTGTGCTCTTCTGGACTCCATAGCCACTGCACACACGTGGTGCACATACACAGGCAGGAAAAACGACCATACGCATAAGTAAATGAACTAGTTTTTTTTTTAAATACTATTTCTGATGAACTGCTGGAAGCTGAGTGTGCTCTAAAGCAAGCAAAAAACTTTGGAGGCCACAGTCTTAGGGCCCACATTTCCCCTCCAGAAACTATATTGCCTTTTTTTATGACAAGCCAAGGAAATATTTCCTCCTTGTGGCTCTGACAGTGGAGGGAAAACCATTTGGAATAAGCCCTAGATAGTTTCCATTATAAAGACCCGTTCTCCATGGGAAGACTTAAGCACAGCCCCGCCCACCCAGACCTCAGGACTTTCACCCTACCTCTGTCACCTCTTGCTGTCCTGTCCCATCTCAGAGCAAGCTAAAAGGACTTGTGGAGGTCACATCTAAAGATGCAAGTCCTATGAAAGGGTGAGATTGACCACAGGATTTTAAATGCTGCAGGGCTGCAGTGTGACGACGTCAGGTTACAGCTACAAGAGCCACAAAGCACCCCAAACAATAATATAAAATATATTTTGAACAGTCAGAAGGGAGTGAGCATTTATTATCATTAGACTCCAGTATGATACAGCTTTTGGACTAACTCTGATTGGGTGAGGAACTCTGATGGGCAGAAGCAGCAGAAGGTACAAGGGTCTGAGCTGCTGCAGCTGGCAGTAGACCCTGGCAATTTCCACAGGATACTCGTTTTCCAGGCTTGCATGAGTTATGCGGTCATAGAAACTTCTGCTTGGATTTCAGAAAGTCCTAGGAGGCCAGGCAGTGACAGTAAGAACAAGATCCCTGCAGGCAGGTCCATAGAGGTCAGCCCAGCAAGCTGTAAGAATGAAGTAGGAAAGATGGAGGAGACACTAGGATGTTGGCGATGCCAGACACGTGGCGTTCTGCAAGCAAAGGTGAAGGCAGCGACTACAGGGAGAAGTGAAGTGGGCTGCACTGAGCGATGCCCTGGGGATGGGGTTGTTGAAGCCCCTGGAAGCTCACCTTATGCCATGTACCTTTGACACTAGACATGGAATTACAGGGTTTAATGCCTGTCCTGGTAGATTTCAGTCCTGCTTTCTTGTATTTCCTCTCTATGCTATAATCCCCTGCCTTTGGAAAGAGAATTACTCTGTGCTATGTATTTTGGAAGTCAATTTGTTTTGATTTTATAGGAGCATATTTCTAAAGAATATATATATATACATATATATATATGATATATCTTGAGCCTCAGAGAAAACTTTGAACTTGGACTTTTAAACAATATTTAACTGTTAATATCATAGGTATTCTTGGAGTACATATTTTGCATTATGGGATGGACATGAGATTTTAGGGCATCACTGGTGGTATGCTATGACTTAAGAAGATGGGTATGTGTTTGGATGCCAACTCAACAGGGAGTGGACTTGCCGGACCTGTGATGGTTAATCTTCATTGTCCACTTGAATGGCTTGAGAAGTATGTAGAGATTAATAAAGCACACCTCAGTGCACTTGTGCTGGCATCTCAAACTCAGGAGCAAGGATGTTAGATTTCTGAGACAGCATAACAAAGACAGAAGGGAGAAAGATACCAGAGTCTGACTGTTGTGGAATATTATTTTAAGATGTCTTACATTTGTTTATGCTGTGGAACATTTGTTTTAATAATGCAAAGATGCGTTGCATTCTTTCATGTTGCATTTGTTTAACTCTGTGAAGCTGTGTTACTTTGCCCATCTAAAACACCTGATGGCCCAATAAAGAGCTGAACGGCCAATGGCGAGGCAGGAGAAAGGATAAGTGGGGCTGCCAGGCAGACAGAATAAATAGGAGGAGGAATCTGGGAGGAGAAAAAAGGAAGCAGCAAGGAAAGAAGGGGCCAGCCAGCCACCTGCCACCCAGCCCCCCAGCTCCCCAGCCCCCCAGCCCCCCAGCCCCCCAGCCCCCCAGCCACCCAGCCACCCAGCCATGGAGTAAGAGTGAAAGAAAGATCACAGAAGTAAGAAAAGGAAAAGCCCAGAGGCAAAAGGTAGAAGGGATAAGTTAAGAAAAGCTGGCTAGAAACAAGCCAAGCTAAGGCTGGGCCTTTATAAGACTCTATGTATGATTTATTTGGGAGTTGTGTGCCCCCCATCCCCCCCAAAAACCAAAAAGAGTAAAAAAAAAAACCAAAACAAAACCAGCATCTGATCTTCAACAAACAGGACTGTGTTTATTAGCACGCATGGCAAAGGAAGCATTTCTCCCACATGGAGAAGGGTCTTCAGGGGGCAAGTTGACTGTGGCCCTTTGTAGGGGACTGGGTGATGGGCTCGGGGATGAAGACATTGTTGCAGCTATAGGGTCTGTTACAGACTCTCCTTCTGGAAACTGTTTGCCCAAGGTGAGGCAGATCTACTTTGGGAGACAGGCTATCTCTACAGACATCCATACTGGACTGACTAATACGGCTGAGTAAGGGCATCTGAAATCTCATAGGAATCTTGTTTTACAAACAAGGCCCCATGATAGAAGATAGGCCCTTACTCTAGGTGTCCATCAAATATGCTAGAGGCCTGGATGGAATACAGAAGGAAGGAGTCTGCTAGTGTGGGCATCTTCTCTCTGTCTCCTGGCCATCATGAACAGAGCCGCTGTGTTCCCATCATGCCCTCTCTACCATGGTGGGCTAGCAGCTCTGAAACCCTAAGCCAGAGCAAACTGATTCCCTCTTAAACTGTTTTTTTCTAAGATATTTGTCACTGTGATGCAAAGTCTATGCAATTGCAATGGCTAAAGGAGAAAAAGGACACACACACACACATACTTGGGGGGGGTATGTGTATGGGGACAAACCACTGAAAGAGGTGGGAAGTTTTGGGGGTTAGTGCAAACAAGAGGGAGTCATCTCAGAAGGAACTCCTCTTCCTTTGGCACACTGATGGGGCCAAGAGGGTGGTCCACAGGGCAGGAAGCTGAGGAAATACCTCGTGGTGAACTCTAATTTCTCTTTGGAGTTCAGGCAACGCTAAGAGATTTTTAGTGATTACCCTGGATTGTGTGGCTTCTGAGGGATCAAGGAAGACTTAAAGAGGGGCCATCAGTGTTGCAGAAGTATTTGCCAGGTGCAGTTTTGTGCTTGCATGTTGTCATTCCTATCCCCACAGCAGGAAAAAAAATCCAAATAAACTGAAAATACCAACCTTTCCTTGATTCATCAGAAAGCCAAGATTACCGGGGCAATCCATCACTACCGAAAAGCTAGATAGGCAATTACATAGAACTTGCAGCTATAAAGGACTGAAACTGTCAAAGCCAATAACACAATAGCAACTCGCCAACTAGAAGCTGATCCAAAGGCTAACTTGGGAGCTAAATCTCCTGTGAATGCAATCTTAGAAGGGCTTCCCACTCTTAGATGATTTTACCTCCAGACACAGGGAAGCAAGACATGCAGGAGGAGAGGTCAAAGCCTCGAGTCACATGGCAACCCGTAGAAGAACAGAGATGGGTTAATTTAAGTTACAAGAGCTAGTGGAAGAGCCTAAGCAATAGGCTGGGCTTTCATATTTAATAATAGTCTCTGTGTCATTTTTTTTTTTTTTGTGAGCTGGCAGCCCAAAGAAAAAAACCCATCTACTGCCAACCAACTTCTCTCAATGAAACTGGAGCCTGTCTTTAGAAGTCACTGGCGTTTTGGGTAGGGTGCTGGGGTGGGCATCAGGGGTGTAAGTCCTTTGAAATGATCTCCTAAGCGTGTGTTCTCTGTAGCAAAGTTTTGCCATTCAGAGAAGCCACTTTATCAGAGACTTGTGGTCAATCTAAACAGCCCATACCATTTCAAAGACACCCTAACCACACACGCCACTGCAGACGGTCATATAAAAATCAGCTTGCTAGTCTACTACTCTGCTCTTTTCTCTGTCCCCAAGAGATGGTCTTGGCACTTTGATTCCTAAGAAACCTTTCTTTCTACCCACAAAGTAGCTCAGTCCAGTGACTTCACTATGCCCTTGCAGTACTGAGTCATCTAAGAATGATGGTACACCTTCAAAAGGAATAATACACGTAATTTGAATGCCACATGGTGGCATATACGAAATAAGAATGGCCAAGGATTTTCTGAACAATGGGCACTAGTTCTCCAGTGCAGGGAATTCAGAGATAGAGGACCAGTGAGCACTTGTTTCTCATGCTGAAGACCCTGGTTTCATTTCAGCGCCCTACAGTGAAACAAGACCACCGACCAAACAACAAAGCCCAGGCTGCACGATAGTCAAACTTTAGAGGTGCCAACGCAGAGAAAAGCTTAAATGAAAGGGGAAGAAAAAAACATAACCAGCCTGTAAGGAACTAAGCAGGATCATAGATGAGTTCTCATCAGAAAGAAGAGGGTTGGTAAGGTAGTTAAATCACTGAAGGAGGCAAATCTGCCAGCTTAGAATTCTATACCCACTGAAATTATCCTTCCAAATCCTCTGTCTCCTGTTAGAATCTGAGGCAGCTTGTAGGGACGGGAGACAAAAAGAGACAGGAGCCTGACCTTTCGACAGAGGGAATGTATTTGTTGGCACACACTCTCCCTTAGAAAGCTGAAGAGTCTGTAGAGAAAAAAATTGGCTGTGTGTAATCTGAGGCTGCTCATTCATTTCCCGGCTACCCTGGCTAAAATAATCACACAGAATATTAATTACAATACTGCTTGGCCTATTAGCTAAGGATTCTTATTAACTAACACTTACATCTTAAATTAACCCATCTCTATTAATCTATGTATTGCCATGAGGCTGTGGCTTACTGGGTAAGGTTCTGTTCTGGCATCTTTTTCCTTTAGTAGCTACATGGTGTCTCTTCTACTCCGCCTACTCTCTTTCTATATCTCTCCCAGCCTGGCTATATTCTGCCCTGCTATAGGCCAAAGCAGCTTAATTCATCAACCAATAAAAGCAACACATGTACAGAAGGACATCCCACATCATTGTGACCCTTTATTGGAGGTGGGGTGAGGGTCTTAGGAATGTGGAAATGGTAGCAGCACATAGACCACCCTTCCCCTCCTGCAATCTCTCCTTCCTGACGTTGCTTGCCCAAGGTGAGACAGGCTGTCCCAACTGACATTTTCTCTAAAATGAGAGAATCATTTGTAACCTAGGAGTTCTGTTTTACAGGAGAGGAATGGAGAGGAACCAGCAGCAGCAGCCCCACACTGCCACCGTGTTAAAGAAGCTCTCAGTGGAACAGGAAAGATGATTAGGCCAGAAATTTGGATATAATAAAGTGTTAAAGGGATAAACAAAGGTATAATCAAATGCTTTGTTTTTCTTAACATGAATCGACAGTAAAGTTAACTGTTTAATGACAGTGACGGTCCATCGGGAGAAATGAATGACAAGGGAGTGATTGGAGAAGGGAATAAAGAAATCTGAAGAGTCCATGATATTGTACTTGTTCCATTCGCAAAGAGGTAGACACACTAACTGCAAAATTACATTTCAACCTCTAAGACAACCACTAATACAACAGAAAAGACAAATGTGATTGTTGTGCCGCAGAGATGCAGAGATGAAGAAATAGAATAATATAAACTCAAAAATCCAATGACAGGAAACAAGACCCTTTAAAGGCAACGTTCAACAGTTTAAAAGATGACAGATATTAACTAATTTAATGGCATCAAGAATTACTTTTAGTGAGAATTACCTAATGAAAAGAGAGAGGTTGTCACAGTGGAAAAAAGGGGAACATGTAGCCACTATACCTGAATACTCCACCTTGTCCAGAATCTCTTGTAATCCAGGACACCCTCAAACTGTAGGAGAGGCTAGGCTCTTGGTCCTGATCCTCTTGCCTCTACCGCTGAGTGCTGAGATGACAGACAGGGGCCACCATTCCTGGCTCACAACGTCATACACGTACTACTATTGTTCTTTGTGATCTGGTTTCCTGTTTTAAGAAAGAAAAGAAATGAACAAAATAGTTTTTCTTAAAAAAAAAGAAATAAAAAACACCGATTACCTTTCCTACTAACTGGTCACTCCAGAGAGTATATTAAAAGACAGAATCTTTCAAAATGGTGGCCAACTGACTGTAAGGGAGAAACTAGAGTCAAGTGGCCTTGCCATCTGGATCCAAACTCATAACGCTTCTGCCATCCTGGAGAAGCAGGAAACATTATCACTTCCATTTTACAATCTGTGAAAATTTTAAGAAAAAAAGTGCTTTTAGGGCTCGCTTGGTGGCACACACCTTTAAACCCTGCACTTGGGATGCAGGAGCAGGAAGATTTCTGGTCTACAGCCAGCCTGGTCTACATAGTGAGTTCTAGGTGAGGCAAGGCTACACAGTGAGGTCCTGTTTTAAAAATAGGGAGCAGAGGAACTAGAGAGATGGCTCAGTGGTTAAGAACACTTACTGTTCTTGCAGAGGACCTGAGTTCAGGTCCCAGTACCTA
This sequence comes from Neodon shergylaensis, assembly GCA_025134845.1. NCBI lineage: Eukaryota > Metazoa > Chordata > Mammalia > Rodentia > Cricetidae > Neodon > Neodon shergylaensis. The sequence continues at coordinate 931,256 of JABTXL010006431.1, forward strand.
CACGGCCACTCACAACCACCTGTAACCTCTGTTCGAGGGGATCCATAGCCTTCTGGTCTCCATAGGCACTGCATACACATACATGCAGGTAAAACACTCATACACATAAAACAAGAATAAGCGAATATATTTAAATGTCTTTTCAATGATTTTTAAGTACTTTAAAAAGATCTCTTCAGAAGATCTATCCCCCTCTCATCTGGTCTAGCACTTGGGCCACAGCTTCCCCTGTGCCTTGCAACCTTGTATTTGTTGGTCCCAACACCCTCGTCCTTGCCCATTTCCGTGATGGTTCTGTAGGGAATGGGTGTTATTCTCTGGAGCTGTGAACTTTGCATCTCCCTTTGGCTCTAAAAGACGAGGGCTGGAGCAAAGGATGGAGCAAACTGCCCAGAAACAATGGTGCTTTCTGGAATTTCCAGCAGCTCCCTCAGTTCCTCTTTCTTCCTTGGTCCTGCTCAGAGCTGCCTTGTTGGCAGGCAGCCGCCTGTGAAATGTGCACCTTTCAAAGCAAATGGCTCCAGGAGCTCATAATTGCTGCCAAACGTGTGTGGATTTTAATAGCCCATTTTCATTAGCCTTGTGTGAAATCACCTGTCTCTGTGTTGTTACCCAACTTAATTGTCAATTATGGTGATTAAGCCTGGCTTTCACTACCATCGCTGGTAATCATCAGTATTATCTCCGAGGCTGAACCGAGGAAGAGAAAAATCACTCTGGAGGTGCAGGTGAATATTTTGGTGTCAGTGAACGAAGCAGCGTTTTTCTTCGGGTTGAACCAAACCTGAGCAGAGCTGTCATTTCCAATCTTCACCTTAGGCCGTGTCACCTCCCTAATCACTGTGTTTCCTGTCATCAAAGAGTTCTTGGTGCCCTTCTCCTTCTCCAGAGATGCACACCCTAGCTTATTAAAGGCAGTAGGTCAGACACTTACAGCCCTTCAGATGCTTTTAGCAGGGTCGATGATCTGAAGTTAGGGATGCCCCAGAACATGTTTTTAGGATAATATAGAAAGTCCACCATTGGGAAATTTGAAGGTTTTGATTACTGTTTTTGTTTGCTTGCTTGCTTGCTTTTAGACTTATTTAATTTTTATTTATGTGTATGTACATGTGCATATAAGCACCCACAAAGGCCAGAAGAGGGCAACAGATCCTCTTGGAGCTAGAAATACAGGTACTGTTAGCTGGGAACTGAGCTTGGGTCCTCTAAAAGAGCAGAGAGCTGTCCCAACCTCTGAGCCATCTCCGATTCAACCCATGCTGATTCCATGTCTGCATTATTAAAACACGCCAACTTTAAGCATCCTGGCTTAGCATCTATAATATAGACTCATTTAACTGTGCTTCCTGACCAATATTTTACTCCTGGAATTTGAAATGAACAGTACTGACAATGCAGGAAACCATTATCCCTTTCCTCCCCCTTTACACATTTCACTTTGGTAAAATTCCCAAGCCCACTTCTGTTATGCTTTTATGAGATTTCAGGACATGACAAAATAATGAAAGACGTTTTAAAAAATGATATCATTAGACATCATCTCTAGTATTTGAGTGCCATGTGTGTCCCCGAGGTTTGTGACACTCTTAAGATTTGATGGCTTTCTTTATCTCTCCAAAACCCTTTGAGGAAACTAATAATACATTTTTTTCAAATTCTAATTTAATGGGAAGAAAGAAATTAAGTCATGTAAGCTTAAGGGATATGAAGAGTGAGTTGGTGCCTGCTCGCTGCCTTCTGGGGTTAAGAAAGAATAAGCTGTATCACACACAGTCTTAATGAAAACACCCAGAACCACAACCAGGCAGAGTTCATCTCGCAAGCGCGGCTGAAGCACGGAGAGATAAAGGAATTAGCTTTCTGGATGTGTCTTTCCCTCTCTCGATAGATTTGTCCACATTTAATCCTGTTTCCAGGGCTTTGTTTATAAAGACCTGGTGATCACCAGTGGCTTCCTGTGTCACTCTGGCCTCCCCGGTCTGTCCTCCACATCAGACAGTCTTTGTCACCTTCGTTCTCACGCATCCTGCAGGGTGAACAGTCGGAACCTGGATGCTTAGAGCAGTCTCCTAACTGCTCTGAATAAACGCTTCCCTTCAGATAGAAATACTTGCTATTTTTATTTTTTCCCAAGAGGAGGACATAATTTAAAATATCATCTAGATATAAAATTTGAGTACACATTACTCTTTATTTTCTCCCCTATGAAGCTTTGCCAACAATTCCTCTCCTAAATCCCTGTGGCAAAATAAACCACTGTTTTGCCTGTGTTCTACTGTTCGTCCTTACATGCATTACCCATTTTCCTTACATGGGTTGCCAAGTTTTCTTATATGGGTCATAGTTAGGGTTTCCCTTGCTGTGATCAACGCCATGACCAAAGCAACTTGGGGAGGAAAGGGTCTATTTCATCTTACCCTTCCAGGTAACAGTTCGTCACTGAGGGAAGTCAGGGCAGGAACTCAAGGCAGGAGCTGAGGCAGAGGTAATGGAAGAACACTACTTCTGTAGGACCCACCATGACAAGCTCTATAGAGGCCGGAGTCTCAGTAGTTTACCCTAAGGCAATACCTGGTTCCAAGAAAGACCACAAACTGAGACCACCCAGGCACCACCCAGGAACAGACAGACCATCCAGAGAAAATTCCTAATGTTCCAATCATTGTAGATAGGATCACCTGACAGCACACACCCATCACTTTTCACCAGGACACCCCTAGACAAATGCCAGCCAATCAGGGGTCTTAAACCTTAGAAACCCCTCATCCCTACCTTTGCTTCTATAAAAACCCATCCTAACTAAGCTCAGGGCTCTCCGATTACTCCAATACATTTGACACAGGGAGAGTCTGAGTTTGCAAAGTTGTATAAGAATAAAGGGTCTTTGCTTTTACATATAGGACTCAGTCTCCTAGTTGGTTTTAGAGGGATTCCATGATCTGGGCATAATACTTGCTGGCTTGCTCCTCATTACTTACTCAGCCTGCTTTCTTATACAACTCAGAACTACCTGCCTAGGGTTGGTACCACCCACAATGGGTTGGGCCCTTCTGGTGTGGGAGGTCCTTCTGTCTGTGTGTTGCTTTTATTGGTTAATGAATAAAGAACTGCTTTGAGCCTAGGGCAAGAGCAGAACAGAACTAGGTGGGAAAAGCTAGGCTGTATGCTGGGAGAACGAGGGCAGAGTCAGAGAGAAGCCATGTAGCCTGTTGGAGACAGATGCTGGGAACTTTACCCAGTAAGCCACAGTTGCATGGGGATACACAGATTGATGATTTAATTAATACAGTTTCTGTGTGGTTATTTCTGGACTAAGCTGATAAGGCGGCCAGAAACCCTTCTCTAACACCCTTCCACATCAAGAAAATGCCCAACAGATTTGCTTATAAGTCAGTCTTATGCAGGCATTTTCTCATTTGAGAGTCTTCCTTCCAAATGAGTCTACTGTAAAGTTTTTATGGCCCAACAAACCTCTCCACTGATGCAATAATCCAAATCAGACCAAATCAAACCAAATTAGAAAAGGCCCAGGTTTAATGGATTCCAGTGCTCTCGGGTGGCCTTCCAGTCCCCAGAGAGAAGTTGGGAAGGAAGATCGGAAAATCACGGAGAGGAGGAAGAAGAACCAGAAAGACCACGAGTTCATTCTGTGTGTGTGTGGTGGGGGGGGGCATTTTAAATGGCCTATGGGAGTGGTCTTGACCCTCTCTGGGGAGGGGTCACTGTTTGGCAGGCTTTCTAGGAGGTGGAGTTTGGACTGCTGCAACTCTCAGGAGAGGGGGTTTGGGGTGGAAAGTTTCACCCAAACATTTTAGAATGGATGCCAGGGGCTGGGGTGAAGTTTCCAACCAAACATCCCAGACTCCTTAGAATAAGGATGTTAGGGGCTGAGGTGATGCTTCCAACCAAACATCTACCTTGCTTCAAATCGATTTAAAGCTCACCAATCAAAATTCACCAATTTACCACATCTCCTCCATTAGTTGTTGAGCAATCCCAAATTATCACCCTCAGGTTTGGCCAGGAGAGTCCTTTCTCTGCTGCTGTGCAAGCAAGAAGAGGCAGATGAGGGGAACGAACATTTCAAACACTCGCGTGCATAAAGGATGAGTGTCTCCTAGGAGAATTTATGGTCTCTTTGTGGAGCGATTGAAAATAGGATGAAAATCTCTGGCTGCTTGGAGGGGTTGTAGAAGCTCAGTGGTTCTCTATTGGCCAGGGCTCTCTGAATCCTGCAGGCTCAGTTGTTCTCTATTGGCCAGGGCTCTCTGAATCCAGCAGGCTCAGTGGTTCTCTATTGGCCAGGGCTCTCTGAATCTGGCAGGCTCAGTTGTTCTCTATTGGTCAGGGCTCTCTGAATCTGGCAGGCTCAGCGGTTCTCTATTGGTCAGGGCTCTCTGAATCCAGCAGGCTCAGTTATTCTCTATTGGTCAGGGCTCTCTGAATCCGGCAGTCTCCTCGCTGGTTTTCTGTTTTGTCTGAGCTTAGTGATACCAGGCCTTCCGAATAGCTGACTGCGGTCTAATTAGAAAGTCTTGTGTTCTGTGAGTGTGTTAGCATCTCTCGTTAGGGCCAAGTCTGTGCTGTATCCCTTCCTATCCTGTAATGGAGCACAGTGTCTGGCTCATAAAGGACAACACCATTTGCTAAACAGACCTGAATTGTCCCTCTCCACCCACATCACTCAATGCATCAGCTCTGAAATTACAGGGAAGGCAGAGGCAATGTTAGATATCCATTTCCTTCCTTCGAGGTTTCTGGCCTCGCTGTATATTCAAAGCATAGAGACAAAGTGTGATAATGCCCCTGACAGCAGGGTCTCTTGACCCGCTCTGGGTTTTCACAAACCCTGTGACACCCGTCCAGCATCTTCCAGGACAACAGATTGCTGATTCTGGACCCTCCTTGGCTTATCCTTTGAGCTCAGGGACCAGCTTCTTCCTGGTGATTTAAATTTGGAGCTGCCTCCAAGATTTTAGCCCCCAGAATCAAAAGCTCCCAGAATTTTCCTGCAAAAGTTCCCCGATTCAACCACCTCTCTGCCAGTTGGGGTTTCTGAGGAAATGAACCAAAGCCGGCAGTGGTTGCCATGGTGACTGAGTCTCTCTGGAGCGAAGTCAGGGGAGCATCCATTTAAAGGAAAGGGGGAGCAATATTGTACTAGAATGGCCATCTGCTAACAGTGAAGTGGTCTTGGAGAAAAAAAAAAAAACAAATCTCTTTGAGCGGGGGCAGTCGGGAAGCCTTAAGGAACATGGAGTCACTAGCTAGATTAGACATTTCTCTACAACTCAGCGAGATGTCAGGGAAGTCACTGAACAGCAGTGACATTCCAGCCTAGGAGAGGAGGTGCATCAGAATGGGCCCTGGGAGGAGGCCTTTGTGCTTCCCCAGAATCCCTTGGCATCCTGGGAGTGGCCGCAGAGAAGACAGAGGAATCTCCTAGGTGTAGCTTAAACACACCTGTGCAACAGGCACACCTGTGGTGACTAACAGCCACACGCGCGGCGCTGTTTCCTTAAACAGTTTGCCGCAGCTTGAACAGGAGTACATCTGCGCGAAGCTGAAGTGTACGGAAAGCAAACATGCGCTCATCACTCTACCGAGAGTCCCTAAATCACAGAATGTTTACGGGAGTGAGCGTGCTAATTTATTGATAGGTGCAGAAGTGCCTGCCGCATAGTTTATGCTCAGTCAAATCTCATCCTGACATTTTTTTTAAGAAGTCATTTTCTCAGAATCTGATGAATGCTCAATTTGAAGCTGCAGCCCAGCGAGTACATTTCTTCAAGATGCTTGCGGGTGATGGACACACCCCATGGGCCTATGGGGTACCTGGAAAACAAGCAGCATTTGCCTCAGGATCCACTGCATCACTTTGACCTCCAGGGGCAAGTCAAAGGCCTTTTTAGCTTCTCTCTTCCAGGCCTCCCCTTACTGTGGCCCCCTCTCGGATGACGCAGGATCACAAAAGCCTCTGCCTGAGGAGGGGTCTGGCTTGAAGTTGGCCAGATCTTTACCAGTAGGTTAAACTCTAGAAGGGCAGCCTCAGCACACAGATCGGTCCCCTGTTCTTTCTTCTCACTTCCTTCCGCAGGCAGCTTCCTTTCTCTCCTCCAGTAGAGTTGCTGTGTCCAGTACTCTCGGGTGAGAAGACCCAGGGTTGGCAGAGAGGCTCAGTTCCTATGAAAAGCCGGAGCAGAGACTTCTTCCTTCCTTGTTGCCCATTAAGATGAGAGGTCTAGGGTGAGGATCTGGGTTGTTGGAGGTGCACAGAGGTGAGTTGAGCAGCCTGCTTTGTTTTCAGTCCATTCAAACAAGCCTAGCTCAAAGGACTAACTTCTCTCTGAGGTACAGTCTAGGCCATGGGAATCTTGTCTGGGAAAGAGCTTACATTGTAGAGGGTTACTTTACTAACTTGTGTTTACATTTTTCCTTTGTCTAAGACCCTCAGAACCTCTCTGTTGACAACTGACAGGTTAGGACTAGGGTTTTATTTTTATCATGGCTGTATCTGCTGAATTAAATACCACTTTAACACAATTCCAGTGTTATTCTTGATAGCTCTATCCTGACCAATACCTGGTTCAGTATTCATCTGATCACTTCAACCTCCATTTCTTCACCAAGCAGCTACAAATATACTAACTTAATTCCAGCTTTGTAACCGGGAAGTTGGAACAATCCAGTCTTGTATTCTTTCAATATTTCTTTGTCCCCCTATGTTGAGGATGTGTGTATGTACATCAAATGCATTCCTGATGCACATAGAAGCCAGAAGAGAGTATCAGATCTCCTGAAGCAGAGATACAGGAGTTGTGAGCCTCCTGATGTGGAGGCTGAAAAGTTTTCTGCGCCCCGATAAACCTCTACACCAATACAATAATCCGAATCAGAACAAATCAAACTGAATTAGAAAACGCCCAGGTTTAATGGATACTAACGCTCCCCAGTGGCCTTCTAAGCCCTCAGAGAGGAGATGGGGAAGGAAGACTGAGAAAACACGTGTTTGTTCTCTGGGGAACAGTTTAAATACCTGTGGGAGTGGTCTTGAGCATCTGTGAGGAGGGGTCACTGTTTGGCAGGCTTTCTCAGAGGTGAAGTCTGGACTGAGGCAACTCCCAGGGGAGGGGCTTGGAATGGAACTTTCCACCCAAACATTCCAGACTCCTTGGATACATGGATACCAGGGGCTGGAGTGAAGCCTGGACCCAAACATTCCAGACTCTTTGGGTATATGGATGCCAGGGACTGGGGTGAAGTTTCCAACCAAACAGAGGCTAAGAAGTAAACCCAGGTCCTCTACAAAACCAGCAGGTGCTCTTAACTGTTGAGCCACCTCTCCAGCTCCCATCTTTATTTTAACCTTTTTCTACCTGTTAGTCACCTGAAAGCAAGAATCATGTTTTACTTTTGTCTGTGAAAGCATGGCTGTAGTATAGCAGGCATAACAGTTCCCTAATACATAACCTTTTTTACACTGAAAAAAATTAATTCTCGAAGTTTAAAAGGATCCAAGAAGTCACAGGATTCCTCCCCACATCCAAGAAGGAATTTCCTCCCAAACTTTCACAGCAGGTAAGACTGATTCTCTTCCAGGTGATGGGAAGCCCACTGCCTTGCATTTAATGTGCCTGCTATTGGGCCACATCTATGCTGGGACAAGATTCTCTGTGGTGACACACAGTGGGCCATTTGCAGCTGGTGTAGCCCCGCAGTTCCTGCCTACGTCCACCTTACAGCCACACCATCCTCACAAGTTCATCTCGCAGCCCTTCAAGCTTTTCCATTACCTGGATATTAATATCTTTTGTATATTAATAGCGTCTATGTTCTTCAGAAAAATGCCCGTCAAGATGTTCTGATCCTCCATCTGTCCTCTGTGGAAGTGGTTGCATCATTGTTCTTGTGAGTTGTGGTACCACACACAACAGTGGGGCGAAGTGGCAGACAGCACTCAGCTTTCCTATCAGTGGATGTGCTGGCTCCTTGTGTAAACACCGCTGTGGAGCGACTCTTACTCATCCCAAACTTGGGTACTGGGTTTAGAGATCAGGTAAATGGTCTTCTGTTTATTCCTCTTCATGAATATAATGTTCCCGGTGACCAGGAAAGCCCATCGAGGTGTATTTTAGAACCATTTCTTTCAGGAGAAACATTCTTTCAAGTGTTATTATAAGGATTACTCAAACTAATACACACAAAGCACTTAAAGCCCCCACACATAGTAGGTACTTAAATACTAGTTTATGTAACTACAACCAACCAGTTATAAATTAAGACAATCTCTAAGTTTCCTGACACACCTAGATTGGTGAGGTTTTTCTTATGACGTTTTAGCATGTATAGTTAGTTACTTTAGGACTCTGAATTCTTTATTGTTGTAAGGAGCTGCGGGCCGCTTCCCTGCTGCCCCAGTTCCCGGCCGCCAGCTAGCTTTAGTTTATGCCCCGAAATAATTACTCGGAAACTGTATTCATTTAAACACTGCCTGGCCCGTTATCTGTAGCCTCTTATTGGCTAGCTCTTACATATCGATCTAACCCATTTCTAATATTCTGTGTAACGCCACGAGGTGCGCTTACCAGGGAGGATCTTAACCTGCGTCTGGCTGGAGTGGGAGCATCATGGCGACTCCCTGACTCAGCTTCCTTCTCCCCCAATCCTGTTCTGTTTACTCCGCCCACCTAAGGGTTGGCCTATCAAATGGGCCTAGGCAGTTTCTTTATTAATTAACCAATGAAAGCAACAGATAAGATACAAGATCCACCTCCATCACTTTATTACTCAACCAAATACTTACTATAATACACCCTGCTCCTGGAAAAATAGACATAGCTTACATAAGAAAGAACAACCTTCCTTATTCTTCCTTCATGACTGTGTTAGCCAAATGAAAAAATGGTACGGTCATCAGGTAAGTGTTACCAGCAGTAAGCTCATCAAGAAAAGAAGTGAGTTTGCAGGGATGTGGTCTGAAGAGTCTATCAAGAATGAGTAGGAAGCATCAGTTTCAATGTGGAGAGTGAGATTGGTAAATATAGGTCAAACATGATGCAAAAGAAGTAGACATTCACTGAAAATTTGAGCTAATAAATGAAGTAACGATAACAGAGACATATGAAGTGAGTTAAACACAGCTACAAGGAATAGCTGTGCTGGCTGTGTTATTAGGACCCTGACATCATCGAGCCTGTACTACCAACTTCTTAAAGGGTGTGGCTCAGGGAACTTGTACTTTGGATCGATGGGGTGTTTGTCTAAAATGAGAAGTCCATGGTGTTGCCTCAAACCTGTGAGTTGAAGTCACTAGAGGTTGGGCATGGGAACCGGATATGAATAATCACTCCAGGTGATCCCCAGGTGTACAGAAGGGTGAGCACATAGGAGGGCAAAGGGTGGGGACTGCGTGGAGGAAAGCGGGGACGTCACTCCTCTACTGCAGAGCCACACAGCTGACTTACACTGCAAGTCACCCGCCTGGAAGCTGTGTACTTTGGAACTAGGGCCTTTCCCCTTTTCTCTCTCTTCACTCTGGACAGCAGCATGACAATACAAAGAACATGGGGTCTCCATAGCCGTTAGACTTGAAAAACCAGTATTAAAGTACGATTACTAGACCATTCATTGGACAAAGCGATGAGCTCATAATGGCATCTTCATTCTGATAGTTCATGTACTGTAGCATGTCCCCCACCCATTATGCTTTCTTGTTGTCCCTCCCTCCTCCTGCTAAGACCTTCTCATGCACATATATGGGAATATTCCACATAAGGAAGGAAAATACCGTATTTGTCTGAATTCGGCTTCTTTGGCTAAAAATGATCTCCCATTCCATCCATTTTTTCCTGCAAATGAACTAATTCATTTTTCTTTCTTGCTGAATAAAACTCCACTGTGTATATATACCACCTTTTCTCTCTTTGCTCAGACACCCAGATCAATTCCTCATCCTGGCTACTGTGAATAAAGACATTAAACACAGATGTGCCGATCTCTGTTAGAGTCAGACTTAGAGTCCTTTGGGTATGTTCATAAGACTGGCATAATGATCCTACTGTAAATCTACATTCAGTTGTTATTCATTAACAAATCTCCATACGGATTTCCTTAGAACAGCCATTAGATGTTTGAAATGCCTCAGCAAGCTCACGTGGCCAGGACTTCGCTAATGCCGTGGATCCCAGTGGGTAGAGACCGTTGCCGCGTATCTCAAAGCACTTTGCCTCCAGAGCAGTTACCTGGCATTCGCTCCCACGTAGCTCCTTGGGCAGCACTTCTGACCCACAGAAGTTTACTTCCAGATTTGTACCATGTGACTCCGCCTCCCTAACTGACAGTGAGCTAGAATGAACCTTTCCCCCTCGAGTTGCTTTTATCGGAGAATATTATCCAAGCAACAGAGAATGTTATCCTAGCAACAGAGAATGCTATCCTAGCAACAGAGAATGCTATCCTAGCAACAGAGAATTTTATCCTAGCAATAGAGAATGTTATCCTATCAGCAGAGAATTTCATCACAGCAACAAAGACACGAATCAAAATATTCTCAGAAAACCATTATCGAATGTTTTCTGTATAAAATAGTGGGTTTTCTGACATTTTCATGTACGCATTCAATGTATGGGGCCATATTTTCCTCCGTCCCCTCCCCTCTCATTGTCCCTGACTCTTTCCTCTGAGTGGGACTCTTTTACTACTTTTGTGTGTTTTGTTTTGTCTTGAAGAATTGTTTTTATTTTAAGGTAGATCTCACCATGTATATCAGGCTGGCCTTAAATATGGGATCCTCCTGCCTCAGCCTCCTGAGGGACCGTTCTCAGTCATGACTGAGAGGCTGGATGAGGGTCTTCTTTTCCTGAGATTAACTGGGGATCTGGGGTTCCCTGCAGAACTGGGATTTACCTAGTAAGAAGTCAGAGAGTGGCTGTTGGGTCAGCAATGATTTATGTCTGACGTGCATCCTCCTATCTCTTTCCATGCGTGCACACACATGCGCACACATTATTCTCCAGTTATACTGGAGTTCTCTTCCCAGTGGGCTTTTCCATATCTTGTTTCTGACGCCTGATGATCTTTACAGGATTACTTCATGTACTTTCTAGGTCTCACTTAAAATACCTCTTACTCTGGGAAGTTTTTTCTAACTCCCTCCTCAGTCAGGTACCCTAATTCATTGCCATGAGCTTCCTATGTTTGTGTTTCTAAGCATTAATACCCTGTCTTTAATTGATATTCCTCCTACAGCATCTATCGCGGGACATATGGCAGGAAGATGGGACGCCATTTCTTTATCCTCCATTCTGTCCCTGGAACAATATTAGGATCACCATGGCAGGAGGTAAAAAAAAAAAGAATATTAGTGGGGTAAATGAACAGTCTCCTCCAGCAGACCTTAGAATATATTGACTACAGTTTCCATAAGTTGAGGTTATGTTTGAACTCCTGAAAGACAAAAGGATTTCATATAGATGCCAAAAAGGATACGAAGGAGTCTTGCGGTCACAGAAGAAGACGTTGTTTTATGATGAGCTCATTATAGAAGTTGGGAAGTTACCCAGATATCACTTTGTCCTGACCTGAATGTATGAGGCAGACCCAGCAAGTGTCCAGGCATGTGACAGGGTCTAATGTGGCTAAGCTTGTACCGTCTGGACTAATGAGAACTCTTGGTCCTGTCCTTTCTCCTGTGTGGGTTTTCATACCTATACCAAAGAAAAGCTCTGCTCTGAACTGTCTAGTCTAACTCCCCCTTTCCTTTTTTCATGGTTTTACTGCTCACTCCAAATCCTACTTGCCACAACCAGTGCAGCCTGAATAGCTGAGACTGGCGGGGGGTGGGGGGAGGTGGTGTGCTGGGATTGAGACTGGCGGGGGGTGGGGGGAGGTGGGGTGCTGGGATTGAGACACAGAGGCTTCTTTTCAGGTGGAAGAACAGCAACCTTTATTTTGCTCTGAGCCTTTTATATCTCTACTGCTTCTGTGGAAAACCACTGGCCAGAAAGAGCACAAACATCCTTGTCAAGTATAGACCACAAGGAACTTCCACTGTCAGTGAGGGGGAGTGAGGGCAGCTGGATCACAACACTACTGGCATCTGTCGTAGTTACTGTTCTTGCGCTGTTAAGAGACACCATGATCTAGGCAATGTATAGACGAAAGCATTTAACTAGGGCTTGCTTACAGTTTCAGAGGGTGAGTCCATGACCATCATGGAGAGGAGCAGGGCAGCAAGCAGACAGCCAGGCATGGCACTGGAGCAGTAGCTGAGTGTTTATATTACATCTTATTTGAAAGTTGGAGGCAAAGAGAGAGAGAGAGAGAGAGAGAGAGAGAGAGAGAGAGAGACTGGGCCTGGTAGGAACTTTTGAAACCTCAGAGACCACATACAATGACACACCTCCTCCAACAAGGCCACACCTCCTAATCCTTCCTAAAAGAGTTCCACCAAGTAGTAACAAAGCCTTCCTATGTGAACCTATGAAGGCCACCCTTATCCAAACTACCACACTCTGCGAGCTGGCTTTTACCATAAATACAAGAATGGCGTTTATGTCTTTCAACTTTCCATCATTGATGCAAAATACAAGGGACAATTAGGAAGTGAAAAGGCTCGAGCTGTGGTTCTGGAGGTTTTCAGCTGAGACAATGAATGGGCTTTCTTGCTTTGGGCCTCAGACATGAAGGGGATACGTGGTGGGCATGTCTGGATGAGGAAAGCTGCTCACTTCACGGCCCACAAAGCAATCAGAAGAGGGGGTGCCCCCAACGACCCAAGGAGCTCCATAGGCCCCTGCCTCCTAAATGTTTCCCCCAAGGGGCAAAAGCCCAAAGCCATTTGGGGGGACTCTGAACTTCCAAGTTAAAGCAGCTCTTTTTGTGCCCTGTCCCCCAAGGCTCACAGCTGCACTCACGCCTTTTCATATAGCTCAAGCTGGGAAAGATGGTGGAAAAGGCTAGCAGGGCGGGGCACTCTTGTTTACTGTGACTTTAACTTCCTGTGTGCGGAGACCGTAGGTACCGCTCTTTTGTTCTTCATGGAAAACCGGGCCTTGAATTCTAATTTTGGAGTGAACAATTCAGAGGAACATAATCACTGTGGTAGTTGATAAAATATATCAGGGATGGAGCACTACGAAAGTCCCTGCATCCTGAGTCCTCTTGGACCACATCTTTCCTCAGGCCTGAAAGGGTGCCACAGACAAGCGAGTGCCCAGCGCATCAGGCTGAGTCATCTAGCAATGCAGTTCTGACCGGAATCAATTGAGTTATCTTGGGAGCGATCTTTAGGCAACCCCCCTCACCCCGAACGGGTCCAGACATCCATATTCATTGCTTTTATCAGAAGAGCATCCATTCTGAAATGGCACTTGCTGCCTTCTAAATAAATTGCCATTCCGCGGCAGCCGACTCCAACAGGCTGTTTTTCTCACGCGGCTGAATCTGTTCTGACAACAGCGCATGCCAGTCATTTGCTCTTTTCCTTTCATGATCTGATTTTATGATTAATCTATTCATTATGTTTATTGCCTCTGTACCTTATTTGAGAGCTTCAATGCATATTTACAGGAGTAATAAAAAGAGCCAGGCTCAGCCGGAATAGCATCCAGGTCTAACAGGTGGGCAAGGCAGAAACTGAACTCTTCTGACTGAAGTTAACGGGGGAGGTTGGACTGGCCACACGAGCTAGCAAACGATCCAGACCAAATAATGTCACCCAGCAATTGGTTAGCTTTAGTGTCTCTCTATTTAATTCAAATTCAGGAGTAAACTGTTCTTCCGGGGGGAAAAAAAAACAACCAAAAAACGATTGAGATATAATTCAGATACCGTGAATTTGTCTCTTTAAGGTGCGTGACCCTGTAACTTTTAATATATTCGAAAGCTGTGTTGCTGTGACCTATGAGCTGCAAACCACCATCAGAAGAAATTCAGAGCTATTTGTAACCCAGCACCTGGCATCCTAGCAACCAGTTCCGAAATAAATGTCTCTCCTCTCCCAGTATTATGGGTCTGGGGTGGTTCAGAGATTCACCAGTCTGACCATGAAAAAGAGGCTTTTATTCAGACACTAGCACCAGGTCTACACCCAGGACTGGGATTCTCAACTGCAGAGCCCCGCCACCTCAGTCACAGGCTTTGGAATTCAAAGAACACGAAGTTACATTCTGTGCAGTGCAAACAGAAGGTCAAATCCTGCAAAGCAAGCTTTTGTTTACAGAAGCAGAAACAGCAGTTGTTTTTTTTTTTAACAGCTTAGGCAATTATAAAAATTAACCCTTAGCATCCCTTAACATTTGGAAGTCCAATTTTGTTCTCTACATAGTTTTCTTGAGCACATAAACTTTAAACCTTTAAATACAAAGCAAAGCATTAAATAAAAGCAAAGCAACAGCACCGACCAAAAAAAAAAAAAACAAAGTTAGTCATCAAATAACATTAGTTTGTTTATTCTATTGGTTAAGTAGGCAAACATCAGAAGAAGAAAAAAACACGTTCAAAAGAATTGAACGTGTTCAAGAAACCAGTCATACTTGGCTGAATTGTACTTGAACATGGGGATAATGTCTGCTGAAGATACCTTCCTCTAGTATATGGGAAGATAGTTAAATATGTTTCCATTTCCTCAGCGAGGAAGACCTCTTTCTTGATGAATTGACACTGTTTCTTTCTGGATGCTCTTCCCTTGGTATTCCCTTTCCATGTGCTGTATAACAGTTTCCTGCAAGACTGAAACAGTCCATCCTGCTGGGCGCTCTTTAATCAGGGAGGTAAACAACTCAGAATAGCTCCAGGAAGTCCCTGAAACTGGCAGGATTCACTGGGCCCTCCCTGCCAGAGTAAACATTAAAGCTGCCAAGTGCGACTTTCAGATGAGCCAAGCTGCAAACACTCTTGAGACCACACCCGCTGCCTGGAAGAAGCAGAACCCAGCTGCACTGCCTGGAAGAGGTTTGGAGCAACTGAGGCACTTGGAAGGGACACTACCCAGCCTGTTGAGCTGCCTTCAGACTGCATAGTGTGCTTCAGGTTCTCAGTTGCTGGTGTGGGCTCAGGTGATACAGCTGTCATTGAGTCATTTCTTCTCCTGCAAGTGACCCCTCACCCATACTCCATACTTACATGAGTAAGTGACCCTAATAAAACTCACTGGTTCACCAAGCTGGACTCTGGTGGTATCTGGACTTTGGTCTGTCATGGGCTCCCTGTCTGGGGTGAGTAGACATGTGTGTGGAATTTCCTCAGGAAAAGCTTTGTCATACAACACCATGGAACATCCCATTTTTATGTGCAAAGTCACTTTCATCTCTAATAAATGATAAAATTATATGTATACCAAAGAATTGTGTATTTTTAAGATTTTATTTTTGTGGGGGGTGGGGTGGGGGGGAGGGTATACTTGGGTGCCTGTTCAGAGGCCAGAACGGAGACTCGGATCCCCTGGAACTGGAGTTAGAGTTTACAGGTGGTTGCAAGCTGCGGGATATGTATGGCAACTGAACTCAGATCTTCTGAAAGAGAGGCAAACACTCCTGATGGCCGAGCCATCTTTTGTTTCCTGTTAACTCACTTTCTAATTTGCTGTCGGTGATTTACAGTCACGTGTGTAGAGCTGCACAGTGCCCTCACAGATGCTTTCTGGAGTGTCCTGAGATGCCTTCGCTCATCCTTAAGCCCCCACCCCCATGCGGTCCTCCTAGGAATGCCAAGAAAAAGGCGTGCCTGTGATGCAGAGAAGGTTCTGTGCTTAGACACCACTTGTAAGTCTCCTTTGCGAAGGACTGAGCACAACACAGGTTCACCCACTCTGTGGATTTGGGATTCACAGGCCTGGCCACTTCACCAGAGAGTCTGACACTCCGGCAAGGTGTGTGTGCTACTGATGATTCTAATCTTGAGAAGTAAGATTCCCTGTTTCTGACCTTCATTACCTACACCCTGCCCAAGCTTTTCCATCTTAAGAACCAGCCCCTCAAATTGTATCTCCCTTCCTTTGCCAAGAAGATAATTTCAAGAAAGCAATCACTGCCCTGTTAATACTTATCCCAACAATTCTGGCTTTTTGGCCCATTTTTAGTGGATTCTATTGGTAACTGTCATGTGAGAAACTGGCTCTGGAAATGGGGCTGTCCCTACCTCCTGTGCAGACCCAAGCATGTTTGTGTCAAGCATCCTTCAAGGCTTCTTGCCTGGGGCAGGGCTGACCCCTCTAACTCCAGGACAGAGCAGCCCAAGGGTAAAAACACTGTGCCCTTGAGAACAGCTAGGTGAGCTGTTTCTAACACATACTGCTACTGTTCATCCTGTGCCGGAAGGTGCTAAGGTGGGAAAGGGAAGCTGGAAGTTCAGCCCTGGGGAGAACTCAACAAAGGTCAGCTGACTGCCTCAGCTTCCTAGGGGGCATCTGCTGGATGTGGTGAATGCCAGATTTGATGATGTCATAGCTAACTGTTGCTATTTGTTCTTTTAATCAGAAGCCTCAATGGTGGGGACATTCTGTTCCGACTGGGACTCCATTGGGAGTGCCAACTGACTGCCTTAAAGGGACTTCGCCAGTCAATTTGTGATGGATGATTTGAGTATCTGATCTGAAAATACTTTGCTATCTATCAATTATTTGCAATTTAGATTTTTGTTTGGCTTGTTATATCCTTAGCAAACTCCTCCATTTGAAACATACAGTATAGCCATATAGCACAGTGAAGAATATTAAATTCAGATGTGAAAGAAGAAAAAATATTAGATATTTAAAATCAGGTAAAACTAAGGTTACGTTGTTTTCCGTACACTTCATTCAGCGTCCCCAGATGGGTAGATGAAGAAATCGGAGAAGAGAGGTTAGGTTTGAAAGCTTCGCAGAAAGAAACCAGCGCTTTTGTCGGGTAGCAGGGAAGCGATGTTAACTCTGTCTTCAGAGGGTCTGAGGGCGGAGGAACTGCTGTTGCACTTCCTGTCTGCTTGTGCTGCTGACAAACTCTACTGCTTTACGGGCTGCAGAGTTGAGAAGTACTGAAAAAGGCACGCACCATCAATACAAGCAGAGGGTCCAAAAAGGAGCCCCAGGTGCATGTGCAGAGCCTACCATGTAGCCGGCACAGGGAGCTGCCCAACCTATCTGAAACATTGGCAAATCACCCCAAGAACAGTTTCTCTTACAGTGACTTCAAAATCAAGTTCATAACATAACCAACTACATCTAACGAAAGTTTGGCCATCCCCGGAAGGCTAATGCATCGGTAGGAGCAGAGAAAGCACGGGCAAAGCTGCTGGCTGCTCATCTCATCTCTGGCTCATGGGTTCCTGACTAAGTGGGATCTCTGTTGACAATCCTTTAGAAGGGCCACAGTTGAAATGGTTCTGTGGTAGCCGACAGCTTCACAGTGTGAACACACTCATCAGCGTTTTAAGGCGACTCTACTTTTTCATCCCGTTATGTTTTCTTATTGCTGTTTCCCTCTTACCGACCCTCTTCTCCTTCCTGACCAATGCCCTCCTACCTTTGATCCGGAGTTGTCTGATCTGTGCTTTTTCTTTCCCCCAGTCTTCTTTGTTTGATTTGTGTTTTGTTGTTGTCCAATTTGTTTGCTTGTTTGTTTTTGTACTTTTGTTTTTCTTTCCCCTTTACTTTTTTACTTTCTAAGGAATCCAATTAGACTCTCTTTTACTAACTGTTTATCCATTTGCCATTCAATATTATGGAATCCGGCATTAACCTTCCTTACTAAATTGTTTCCCAGGCCTTTCTTCAACTCATAATACATTTCTTCCTTTCCATATTTTATGCACTTTTGTTTTGGATGTCTTCTCAAAAAATTAAAAAAGATTCCCCCCTTTTTTGGCATTTATTAGGGTCTCACTATGTATATGTAGTTCTGGCTGTCCTGGAATCCATTACGTAGGTATGGCTGGTCTTGAACTCACAAAGATCGATCTGCCTCTGCTTCCCAAGAGCTGGGATTAAAGGTGTACATCACCATGCCTGACCCAAGATTTTATTTTTATTTATGAGTATATGTATGTACCCATGTGT
The DNA here is from genome assembly GCA_025134845.1 of Neodon shergylaensis. Lineage (NCBI taxonomy): Eukaryota > Metazoa > Chordata > Mammalia > Rodentia > Cricetidae > Neodon > Neodon shergylaensis. The sequence continues at coordinate 949,290 of JABTXL010006431.1, forward strand.
GGGTTATGTGCAGAAGAGTGTGGTGTGTATAGAGGCTAGGAAAGGTGTCGGCCCCCTGGGGCTAGTGTTACAGGGAGTTGTAAGCCGTCTGCTATGCATGCTGGGAACTGAACGAGGGTCCTCTGCACAGGTAGTGTGGGGTCTTCCCCTCTGGGCCATTTCTCCAGTCCCACTTTCTGCACTTCCAGAGGCTGTGAATTAATGTTTTTGAATTAATTAATATCTACTTCTTGGTGTTCATGAAGTTCCAGTAACTTCCATATTAAGTGTAACTCTGGATTTTTTCCTTCCTCCCAGATGTGTGCTTTCACCTCCTTAGAGAATCCTGATTTATATTCAAAGCCACAGAGCAGACATCTTTGGCTTGGCATGTCCCACATCCATGGGAAGGACTTGTATTCTTAATTTCTGGTAGCTTTATTCATCTTACAAACATGTGTTAATTGTTCATCCATCATGGACTAAATTGAAACTGTGGGTCAACTCTTTCCTTCAGAAACAAGGGGGGAAATCCTCCAAAGTTGTACAAAATAAGGGTTTCATTATAACATTTTCAACACCCATGTAATGTGCTTTGATTTCATGCACCCTCTATGTTATTCTGATCTCCCTCCCTCTACCTTTCGCCTCCTCCTTTGTATCTCTAGTGACTTAAAGCACTCCAGACACCTGCCAATCACAATGACTACTGGAGCAGAATATAGACATTCCTAAAATGTAATGGACCTGGAAAATGTTTATTGGTTTGAAAGCATTAAAATATGCATTGCAATACTTCCTTGTTACTCATTGTAACCTATAAGGTTTCAACAGAGACCAAACTAAGATGCAAAGGGGATATTCTCTGTCATCTTTTAGAAACCAAATTATTGCTATAGATTCTTTTTAAAATTTTTTGTTGTTTTATCATTTTGTGTATATGGGTGTTTTTACCTGCGTGTATGTTTGTTTGTACACTGTATACTTGCCTGGTCCCCACAGCACTAATGGGCCTAGAGAGATGGCTCAGCAGTTAAGAGAACTGGCTGCTCTTCCAGAGGACCCAGGTTCAATTTCCAGCACCCACATGGTGGCTCACGATCTGTAACTCAAGTCCCAAGTTATCTGACACCCTCTTCTGTCCTGCATGGGCTTTGTATGCATCTGGTGCCCAGATGTACACATAGGTAAGACATCCATACACATAAAATACAATAATAACTTAAAATCTAAGAAGATACTTGACACATGCCTGTCGTTCCAACATTCAAGTGACTGAGGCAGGAGGATTGTAAGTTCAAGGCTAGCCTGGGCTACACAGACCCTGTCTCAAAACATCAACAAAAATCCATGTAAAATATTTTTAACATTTATTTGAAATACCATTGTTTAGTCTTTATTTAGTAGGAGCAGCCATCAGTTTTCCAGGCATGGTGGTACACACCTGTATGCCTTTACCTGGGAAGCTGAGACAGGAGGGTGCAGAGTTTGAAACCAACTTGGGCTGCATAGCAATATCCTGACCCTTGCTGACACTCTTCGAAGGAAGGAAGAAAAAAAGGAAGGAAGGAAGGAAGGAAGGAAGGAAGGAAGGAAGGAAGGAAGGAAGGAAGGAA
>JABTXL010006431.1:966006-1022175 GCA_025134845.1 Neodon shergylaensis
CTTTTGGTTTTTCGAGACAGGGTTTCTCTGTGGTTTTGGAGCCTGTCCTGGAACTAGCTCTTGTAGACCAGGCTGGTCTCGAACTCACAGAGATCCGCCCGCCTCTGCCTCCCGAGTGCTGGGATTAAAGGAGTGCGCCACCACCGCCCGGCCTGGGTTCACCTTCTTATTTAGCTTCTCTAGGATCACGACTTATAGGATCAATGTCCTTTATTTATGGCTAGAAACCATTTATGAGTGAGTACATATCATATTCATCTTTTTGGGTCTGGGTTACCTCACTCAGGATAGTATTTTCTATTTCCATCCATTTGCATGCAAAATTCAAGATGTCATTGTTTTTTACTGCTGAGTAGTTCTAATATGTATATATTCCACACTTTCTTCATCCATTCTTCCATTGAAGGGCATCTAGGTTGTTTCTAGGTTCTGGCTATTACAAATAATGCTGCTATGAACATAGTTGAACAAATGCTTTTGAAGTATGATAGGGCATCTCTTGGGTATATTCCCAAGAGTGGTATTGCTGGGTCCAGGGGTAGGTTGATCCCGAATTTCCTGAGAAACCGCCACACTGCTTTCCAAAGTGGTTGCACAAGTTTGCATTTCCACCAGCAATGGATGAGTGTACCCCTTACTCCACATCCTCTCCAGCAAAGGCTATCATTGGTGTTTTTGATTTTAGCCATTGAAGAGAATACCAGAAAATGAAAGGATCTCCCTTGCTCTTGGATTGGGAGGATCAACACAGTAAAAATGGCAATCCTACCAAAAGCAATCTATAGATTCAATGCAATCCCTATCAAAATCCCATCAAAATTCTTCACAGACCTTGAGAGGACAATAATCAACTTTATATGGAAAAACAAAAAGCCCAGGATAGCCAAAATAATCTTATACAATAAAGGAACTTCTGGAGGCATTACCATCCCTGACTTCAAACTCTATTACAGAGCTACAGTATTGAAAACAGCTTGGTATTGGCATAAAAACAGAGAAGCTGACCAATGGACGAATAGAAGACCCGGAATTTAACCCACAAACCTATGAACACCTGATTTTCGATTAAGGAGCTAAAAGTATACAATGGAAGAAAGAAAGCATCTTCAACAAATGGTGCTGGCATAACTGGATGTCAACCTGTAGAAGAATGAAAATAGATCCATATCTATCACCATGCACAAAACTCAAGTCCAAATGGATTAAAGACCTCAATATCAGTCTGAATACACTGAACCTGATAGAAGAGAAAGTGGGAAGTAGTCTACAACACATGGGCACAGGAGACCACTTCCTACGTATAACCCCAGCAGCACAGACATTAAGGGAAACATTGAATAAATGGGACCTACTGAAACTGAGAAACTTCTGTAAAGCAAAGGATACTGTCACTAAGACAAAAAGGTAACTTACTGACTGGGAGAAGATCTTCACCAACCCAGCAACAAAGGTCTGATCTCCAAAATATATAAAGAACTCAAGAAACTAGACTTTAAAATGCTAATTAACCCTATTAAAAAATGGGGCACTGAACTGAACAGAGAATTCTCAACAGAAGAAGTTCAAATGGCCAAAAGATACTTAAGGTTATGCTCAACCTCCTTAGTGATCAGGGAAATGCAAATCAAAACAACTTTGAGATACCATCTTACACCTGTCAGAATGGCTAAAATCCAATTTTTTTTAGAGACCAGGGTTCCCGAGTCCTTTCAGTCCTGTCTCTCCAGACCTATTCTTGGTCTTACTGCAACCTACTTACTTAATGGAGCCCCTCCCCCACCACACCTCCATTCCCAGGGGATTCCAAGTCTTGGTGCAGACCTAATTTTCCTAGTTCTTTCTCACAGACCCGCTCCCCTTTCGTCATAGCCCATATCCATTCTTTTCTGCCACCCACTGACTTCTGCCAGAGATCTTACATGTGCCTAGGATTCAGACAGGGCAATATAAACAAAACAGCATGCACATGCAGACACGCGTGCATGCACACAGACCAAGTACCAGCATCTAGAAAGAGTTCAATCTCATGTCTCCAGATGCCTATATCCAAGTATAAAAACGAAAATATTAGCAGCTAAGACAATGTACCACCACAGAACTGAATAGCCCTATTACAATAGACCCTGAGAAATGCAATATAGCAAAAGTACAAGACACAGTATTCAAAAATAGCAATTGTGAATGTGTTCAAGGATCTTAAAGAGGATACGAATAAATCTCTAATGAAGACTATAAAAACACACAAGAAAAGATTGAGTGAAATTATGAAAATAGTTCAATACATGTAATAGGATTTAACAAAGAAATGGGATCACAAAAGAAAACCCCAACTGATAAAACTGTGAATGAAAAATTTCGGATGTCAAACAACTTCAGAAGTCTCACCAGTGAGCAGGACCAGAAAAGGTCTTCCCCGACACATTGTAATCAAAACATTAAGAGTACAGAACAATAAGACGATATTAAAAGCTGCTAAGGAGGGCTGGAGAGATGGTTCAGCAGTTAAGATCACTACCTGCTCTTCCAAAGGTCCTGATTTCAATTCCCAGCAACCACGTGGTGGCTCACAACCATCTGTAATGAGATCTGGTGCCCTCTTCTGGCCTGCAGGCATACACGCAGACAGAATATTGTATACATAATAAATAAATATTTTTTAAAAACCTGCTAAGGAAAAAGACCAAGTAACATACAAAGCCAGGCCCATTAGAATACCACTAACCTCTCAACAGAGACTCTTAAAGACAGAACGGGCTAGATGGATGTTCTACAAACTCTAAAGGACCACAGATGCCAGCCCAGACTACTATACTGAACAAAATTATCATTCACAACCATAAAACGAAAGAAAAAATCCATAATAAACCTAATTTCAGCAATATCTACTGATCCAACTGTACAGAAAGCACTAGAAGAAAAACTTAAGTCTGAAGAGGTTGACCAAACTCAAGAAGACACAAGAAATAAATAATCCCACACCAGTAAATTAAAAGGGGGGGACCTATACCCAAACAATAAAAGGATAGGAATCAATAAATCCTGCTCAATGATAACTCAGAATCAATGGTCTCAGTTTCCTGATAAAAAGATATAGACTAATAGATTGGATTAGAAAACAGAACCCATCGTTCTGTAGCATTCAAGAAACAGACCTCAACCTCAAGGGTAGACATCACATCTGGGTAAAAGGATAGACAAATATATTCTAAGCAAATGGACTCAAGAAGCAAGCTGCTACAGCAATTTTAATATCTGACAAAATAGATTTCAAAACTAATCAGAAGAGATAGGGAAGGACACTACATACTCATCAAAGGAAAAATTCACTAAGAGGATATTGCAGTCCTAAACATTTATGCACCAAGTACAAGGGCACTCAAGTTTATAAAAGAAAGTCTACTACAACTAAAAATCACATATTGACCCTCATACAATGGTAGTGAGTGACTCTAATACCCTATTCTCACCGATAGACAGTTCATCCTTACAAAACTGAACAGAGAAATGCGGGAGTTAAATAATGCCATTAATCAAATGGATTTAATGTATATCTACAGAGAATTTCACCCTAACATAAAAGATACTTTCTTCGCAACAGCTCATGGAACTTCCTCCCAAATTGATCCAATACTTAGACATGAAACCAGTCTCAACAGATTAAGAAAACTGAAGTAACACTTCTTCTTATCTGACCACCATGGATTAAAGCTGGTTATTAACAACAGAAATAACAGACAATATAGAAGCTAAACAACTCACTACGAAATGAAGAATAGGTCAAGATAGAAATTAAGAAAAAATGAAATGTTCTGTAGAATTGAATGAAATATTTAATTTCATTCTCTTCATACCTACTCAGTAAAGTATTTGAAGTCTTAGCTAGAGCAATAAGACAACTGAAGGAGATCAAGCGAATACAAATAGGAAGTAAATCAAAGCATCTTTATTTTCAAATGATATGATTATATGAATAAGTGACCCTAAATATTCCACCAGGAAATGTCTACAGGTGATAAATGCTTTCCACAAAAATATCTGAAGGTAAAATCAACAAACAAAACTTAGTAGTCTTCTCACATAAAAATGACAAACAGACTGAGAAAAAAAATCAAAGAAACAGTAGCTTTCACAACATCCTAGAAAAAAAAATCTTGGGCTAACTCTAATCAAACACATAAAAGACTTGTATCATAAAAAAGAAAGAAATTTATGAACATGAAGAAGATATCAGATGATGAAAAGACAACCCATGCTCGTGGATGAAAAGAATTAATATTGTGAAAATGACCATCCTACCAAAACAACACACAGATTCAGCATAATCCTCATCAAAATACAGTACAGTTCTTCATAGAATTTTCTTTAAAAAGCAGTTTTTAGCTTCATATGGAAAAAGAAAAAACCCAGGATAGCTAAAACAATCCACTAACAAAAGAACTGCTAGAGGCATCAACCATCCCTGATTGCAAATTGTACCACAGAGCCATAGTAATAAAAAAGCATGCCTTTGGAATAAAAATAGACACAATGATGAATGGAATTGAATTGAAGACCCAATACAGTTGGCATACCTATGGACTCCTGATTTTTGGAAGAGAAGCCAGAAATACACATTAGGGAAAAGACAGCATTTTTAACAAATGGTGCTGGTCAAAGTGGACAACTGCATGTAAAATCATGCAAATAGATCTGAATTTACCACCCTGCACAAAACTCAACTTTAAATGGATCAAGGACCTCAACATAAGGCCAGATACTCTGAATCTGTTCGGTGAGAAAGTAGGAAATAGCATTAAACTCATTAATATAGGAAACGACTTTCCGAACGGAACACCTTTAATGTAAGCACTGAAAACAATTAATAAATGGGATCTTGTGAGGCTGAAAAGTTTCTGTGTGGCAAAAGACACCATCATTTGAAGAAAGTGGCAGGATATATCATAGGAAAAGATCTTTACCAATTGTATATCTGATAGATATCTAAAGTATCTAAGGAACTAAAAAAAAGCAACACCAAAAAGAAAAAAAACCAAATAACTCAATTTAAAACTGGAGTACAGAACTAAACAGAGTTCTCAAAGGATAGAACTCAAGTGACTGAGAGACACTTAACTGTTCAACATCCTTAGCCAATCAGGGAAATGCAATTTAAAATTACTATGAGATTCTATCTTACACCAGTCAGAATGGGCAGGGTCAATCAAACAAATGACAGCTCATGCTGGCCAGGATGTTGGCAAGAGGAACACCATCCATTGCTGGTAGGAGTGCACACTTGTACAACTACTATGGAAATCAGGGTGGCAGTTCCTCAGGAACCCAGCTATATCAGTTCCTCAAGATCCAGCGATATTAGTCTTGGGCATACCCCCAAAGGATTCTATATCCTACTACTGAGAAATCTGCTTAATCATGTACACTACTGTTTTATTCATAATAGCCAGAAGCTGGAAATAGCCTAGATACCCATAAACTGATGAATGGATAATAAAAATGCAGTACATTTACACAATTTGATACTGTTCATCTTTTAAAAAATAAAAATTATGAAATTTGCAGGAAAAGAGATGATGCTAAGGGGAAAAGGCATCCTGAGTGAAGTGACCCAGCCCTCCCAAAACAAATATTTTAAGCTTTCTTTTATATGTAGATATTAGCTTTCAAGTCCCCAGTTGTGTGTGTTGAATAATGACAAAAGTTAGGCGCCTAGTAAGAGACTAAGTGGGAGGGAAGGGTCTCCTAAGGAAGGGAAAATAGAATATGTTGTTATGGAGAGAGAGCAGGGAGATGGAAGTGGGAGGACTAAATGGGGGAGGGACTGGAAGAGAGAAATACTGGGCCAGGGACAACTAACACTAAGAGTGATTTGAGGCCCACCTAGAAACCTGCTACTGAATAACCTTCTAGAAATTCATGTATTGGTTTGAATGAGAATGGCCCCCATAGGCTCATAGATGTGAATGCTTCATCACCAGGGAGTGGAACTGTTTTGGAAGGATTAGAAGGATTAGGAGAGGTGGGCTTACTGGAGAAGGCGTGGCCTTGTTGGAGTTGTTGGATGAAGTATGTCCTTGGGGTTGGCTTTGAGGTTTCAAAGGCCATTCCCATGCCTAGACTCTTTCTCTTTCTCTGCCTGTTGTTTGAGGATCATGATGTAAAATAAGGTTTTAGCACCATGCCTGCCTGATCTCTGCCTGATGATCATAGACTAACTCTCTAGAACTCTGAGCAAGCCCCTCCTCAATTTCTTTTATAAAGTTGCTTTAACCATGCTGTTTCCTCACAACAACAGAACAGTGACTAAGACTGTTCTATTGTACTTGAAAGAAATACAAATAGAGTTATCAAATAATGGGGTAGACAATGCCCCAACTGGACATATTATGTATCTCAGTGAAACCTCTCCAGTGCCAGGAATGGGTTACATCTAGTTGAGTCATTGGCCAAAGGGGCCCCATGGAAACTCTCAAACATCTCGGGTTATTGCCAAAGCTATTGATTGCACTCTACAAACTGATGGTCAGACTCTATTGCTGAGGACACTTACGTTATTGAATGTGGAAAAGTAGAGGTCATAACTACATAGAGGTTTCATCCCTACTGACTAGCATTCAGGGTACTGGAGGGCACTCTATATGTTCCAAGAGGAGAGAGGTAATTATCAACATAGCTACAAACCCTGAGACCTACAATGGTGACTTGTCTGTGAGATGTACTGGCATAATAGTGGCACAGACATTGATGGGCAGGGAACAGGGGCAACCACCCTCTGCTTGGATATAAGGCCCACTCTACAAGATGGAAACCATGCCTGATACTGCTTGGGTGGTCAAGAACTTGAGACAATGATAGGCTTTGGGCCTAAGAGGAAAACCAAATGTTGTGTTGGAGGAGGCTGTTAGTTCATTCTCAGCTGCCCAGACCATGAAATAATTACTCAGAAACTATATTATTTACAATACTGTTTGGCCAATAGCTTAAATTTATTTCTAGCTAGCTCTTATATCTTAAATTAACCCATTTCTATTAATCTGTGTATCGCCACATGGCTGTGGCTTACTGGCAAGGTTCTGGAGCATCCGTCTCCAGTGGCAGTTACATGGCTTCTTGCTGACTCTGCCTACTTTCTCCCAGCCTTAGTTTAGCTTTCTTGCCTAGCTCTATTCTGTTAAGTCATTGGCCCAAAGCAGCTTCTTTATTAACCAATGGCAATAAAACATATTAACAGCATACAGAGGGGAATCCCACATCATTATTGTTTTACCAAAGGAACATAGCCATAAAATGATGCCTAACAGAATTCTGCTATTCCAGTAAATCAGTGTCCCCCCAGTCATCATCAGAGACCCTTCCTCTTAGGTGGACACTAACACAGAAACCCACAACTAGACAATTTGCAGATTTGAGAGATTTTGGAACTCTCATTTCTAAATGGGATGTCTTCATCAAACCCCTCCACTCAGGGTTCTGGGAGCTATGTGGAAGAGGAAGCCAAGAGATTGCCAGAGCTAGAGTGTCTGACAGACATGGAAGAAACAAGGCCTTCTAGACACATCAGGACTAACCCATATATGAACTCACAGAGTGTGCGTCACCACACATAGTGCCTGCACAGGTGCAAGTCAGACAGGATTCCAGCTCTGAGAGGGGGAGTGGACACAAGCTCCAGCCCCTAGTCAAGATGCCATCTGTAATTGACACCCACTGGCAAAGGAAAAGTCAAGTTTTTTCCCGAAGGAGTATCACTGAGTACATCTAGCATATTCCAGGGTGGACTCCATGTCCAGCAGCAGATGCTGACCCTAAGTGAACTCAATGGTATTTCTCTATTGCTTTGTTTAGGTATTTTTTGTTTGTTTTTTTTTGGTCCTTTGCTTGTATATTTTGGTTTCTGATTGTGTGTGTGTGTGTGTGTGTGTCTGTGTCTGTGTTTCTTGAGTTTTTGTTTGTCTTTTGCTTATTTATTTTTTGTAGGGATGGCCTGAAGTTGGGTGGATAGGGAGGTAGGGAGGACCTGGGAGGAGGTGGGAGAGTTGAAAACATGATCATAATCTCTTGCATGGGAAATATTTTTCAATTGAAGAAAAGTTAAGGTGACCCTAGAATGAGGACAGACATCCTGACCAACAAAAACTGAAGGAAGGACCATAAATATATTCATTGCTTTTATCACTCATTAAGATCGTGATTATCAAGAAGACAAAACTGGGGCTGGAGAATTAGCTCAGTGGTTAGGATACTTACTGTGCTTGCAAAAGATCTGGGTTCAGTTTCCAGCATCGCATGGTGGTTCACAGCCCTCAATAACTTCGGTTCTGGAAGATCCATCAGCCTTTTCTGACCTCTCTGGGCCCCAGACACACAAGTGGCATATATACTGACATGCCTACACACACACATAATGCACACGCTAACACAACAGCACATACATGGCACACATGTTGACATGCTGGCACACACATGACACACATCCTGACATGCCAACAAAACACTTGTACACATAAAATAAATCTCAAATAGTTTTAAAAGAAGGCAAAGCTAACAAATGTTTGCAAGAATGCAGAGAAGCTTGAAGCCTGTGCGTTCCTTGTGAGACTGTAAAATGGCGTCTCTGTGTGACAAACACCTGCAGCATGTACCGGTGTATCTGGCTTGTGAGCTCCCGGGGATTTCTGGTCTCTGCTTTTCTTTCTCACAGTAGGAGCTCTTGGATCACAGATATGCAATACCGCTTTGCTGCGGGTCCTGAGATTTGGACCACAGGTCCTCAAGCTTGCACAGCAAACTTCGTGATTTCTGAGTCATCCTCCATAATACTCTATAGTTTCTCTTTGTGATGATGGAAAGTTCTGGGAATGAATAATCCTATCAGCCATGTTTGCACAACTCTGTGTTGCATTCAATCCAGCTCAGTCCTGGAAACCTGATTTGTAAACGGAGACTGTAATGAATATTGTCCAGCTTCAAAAAAATTAATGACATTTTAATAGATACCACAACACATATGCAGGAGGACATCTCACATCATCTCCTTTTTTCCTTCTAATTAAAAAGGAAGATTTTAGCTTTAACATAGTAAAATTACATATACAAAGCAGTTATGAAATAAGAATTATTATAATATTCAGTCCATTTACATTTGACAAATTAAGAAAAATATTCTATCATCTATCCTATCTTTGTATGTCTAAGCTTTTGTATCTAATTTATCTCTTTATCATAACTAAGGAAAACTATAATTTATCTAGTCTTCAACTCCATCAAAGACCCCAGAAGGATGTATTACCTAGTTGTAAGCAACTTTTAAAATTCTAGAAATGACAGAGGTGTCTCGTTGCCTGGACAGTCACCCAAAGTTCTTTTGTAATATTAGGGTATCCATCTTCAGCTTATAGGCCCATTATATCTAGCAGACTTTTTAGTGAAACAGGAAATTTGATGATCTGATCTGCCTTGTACTGAAAAAGTTCATCAGTTGCTTTTTTTGTGTCCTGCAGAATGTCTGGCAGTTTCTTCTGCCTTTACTGTATATTTCTTTCTTTTTCTGTGCACATGAGTTTTTAACCTGCTAAGCAGCATGGCTAGGATTAAAGCTGCAGCTTTGGTGGCTGCCTCTGCCACATTCCTTAGCTTTCTGAGAGTCTAACTTCATGCCAGAGGTACTGGTGAGAGGTATGTTTATTGCCACAACTCTGTGGAGTTTCAAGGTCCATGCCACCATCAAGAAGCCTGCCACTGGCTGCTCATAAACACCATTTAAGTGTTTGATGGCAGGGCTTCTTAAAAGAGCTGTGAAGTTTTTGGTGCTAATGTAGAGTCAAGAGCCTCTCTTAAAAGAGCTGGGCCTTTGCTTGCCTCCAGCAAACAGAGCCCACCCAAGACAATGCTGTTACCAAGAAGTCATTTTGACTCTGTTATTTTCTGTCAAGAATCTTTTTTTTTTAAGTTTTCTCAGGCTTTATGTGGAAATTCTAGCTAACCATTTGGGCTCCATTTTCAAAAGAAAGTTTTTATCCTGCCTGATCCTGCAGCCATTCAGTCTTAAAGAAACACACAGAAACTATACTTATTACAACACTGTTTGGTCAATGGCTCAGGCATATTCCTAGCTAGCTCTTTCATCTTAAATTAACACATCTCTATTAATCTGTGTATCCTCACACTGACTGGATTATGAAGGGAATGAAGAAAGGACAGATACACAGATGCATGTATAGAAAAGCTGGGATCAGGTTGGCTGTGTTCATTCAGATAGAGCACAACCTGGAACCTCAGGGTTGTTGTTATGTATAGCACTGGGAGAGGGGTTAGCTCCCTTCAGTAGGTGGCCTCTGTGGGTCACAAGTCTCAGGTTGCATTCATCTGGGAGGAGAAACTGCATTTGCTAGCCTTTCACAATGCTGACTTTCACACTTAGACCAGAGGAGGGCTTTTCTAATTTCCTCTGAACCTGACCTAAGGGGAAGGCTTTGCCATTCTTCTGCATTTCACTCCCATCCCCCATTCCCCATGAAGGCTTGGCCACTCTGCATTAGTTAAGGTTCTCAAAAGGAACGGAACACATATAAATCATATTATATATTAATATATATATAAAGAGATCTATTCAAATGGCTTGCAAGCTGTGGTCCAGCTAGTCCAATGATGGCTATCTACGGATGGAAGGTCCAAGAATCCAGCAGTTTAGTCTACAGGGCTGTGTGTCTCAGCTGGTCTTTAGTATACACTGGAATCCTGAAGTAGGTTGTACTGCTAGTGAAGGAATGGACTTGCCAGCAAGAGCAACAGTAAGTAGGTAGAGAGAGAGAGAGAGAGAGAGAGAGAGAGAGAGAGAGAGAGAGCTTCCTTCTTCCATGTCCTTTATATATAGTTACACCCATGTCAAACAATAAACATTCACTCAGGATTTTATCCACTTTTTACATAGTTACTCAAGGTTTTTTCTGCTCTCCATATCTATAAATGTATCTAATGTTCCTATGTTGTGTACATCAGGTGACTGAAATACTGAATATTACATTGTATTTATTTGGGCATTGCACTATTATTTTATATACAGGTGTCTGCCCGAATCTGCATGGACTGTTGCCTATTAAACAAATGCAGTGTTTCAAACTGTTACTACCAAGGCAGAACTTGAGGGAGCGGGCTTGAATCCTGCTAATCATAGCTTGACGTTTGTAAGAAACCACCAGAAATCTCAGGACAAGGTGTGGAGGGAAGGTTCACCCATCTGGCAAGAAACCTCCAATAAAAGCCCCTGCTAAACAAAGCCCTCATTTCCACTGAGATACCAAAATTCTCACTCCCCCCCCCAAAAAAAGTGAGCAGCTTAAAGTACATTGTAGGTCCTTTAAGCACATTGTAGGTCCTTTAAGCACATTGTAGGTCCTTGGTCCCAGCTGCAGGTACTATTTTGGATGACACCTCAATCTGCCACGGTACCTCAGCATTGCCCCGGATTTGATGGAATCATGAGAATCAGGACTGGAAAGTGGGGTACCTAGCTTATCCAGGTTCTTCCCAGGTCTGTGGACTTACCAGCCACATACATTGAGAAATTCAGCTTCCCCATCTCTAAATTAAAATTGCTGGATTGATAGGTGCTAATCCCTCCGGTCATTTATGTGCCCCAGATACACCCATCACGGCGGTGAAATCTGGCACAGCCAACCAACTCTTCACTCAGGTGGTCAGAACAGGAAGCAATGCAGGGGGATACTCAGTGATTCCAGGTGGAGACAGTGCAGAGTGGGGAGGCCAGCTGTAACGAGACGCCTCAGATCCACGAGGAAAAGAGAGGTTCCTCTTACGCGTTACTGGTCAAGTTTACTGGTGGTGGGTGTGCTCCTATCAGATTAGTCCCTCATGAGCCGACAAATTTTACATTCTCAACTTTTTTTCTAGGATGAAAGTTTTAGATATTGCACTGTCTTCTTGAGTGGAACAGTTAGATATGATTTAATTTTAATAATTCATCAGCGGCAGAGAATTACCTTGGGGGCATGTAGGGAAGTGTGTTCTTTTGCTGAATTGCTCAAATCATTTTACTTTTCAAAATAATTGTGTTCTGTATTTTTTAAGCCCCTGGTTCATGGACCACCAGCACTTCTCCAGAATGCAACCAGCCTAACTCTAACAGCCCCTCCTCTTCTCCTCACCCTGTTCTGGATCCCATATCCAGTGGAAGCACCCTTCTCCACCAGAGGCTATCACAACACCCAGATTCCCAGCCCTTCCTCTTCTTGTCACTCTATCCCAACCACTGGTGGAAGTTCCAAGGTCCATCAGAGGCCATGCCAGTATCCAGATCCCCAGCCCAAGTCACCTGTCCCAGCCCACACCTCTGACAGAAGGCCCTGGCTCCACCAGAGGCCATGCCAGCACCCAAATTTCCGAAGGCCACACAATCAGCCCAGAGAACCCCCAGCTAAATCAGAAGCCACCCTGGCCATCAGAAGTCCAGCCTCCAACTTGGGCAGAGACCCTCTATTCAACCACAGGCCATTCTGGCCAGACCAGAAAGGAACAGAAACCAAGGAACAAACATCTGTCCACCAAAGACAAACTCAGAAATCAGTATCTAGACCTATAATCACCCCAAACCCAGGTGCCTAGATGCCAAGGTAATGTATAATGGCAGACCTATTAGAATTAGACGCAACTTCTCAGTGGAGACTCTAAAAGCCAGAAGGACCTGGACAGATGTCCTGCAGACTGTAAGAGACCACAGATGCCAGGCCAGATTAAAACACCCAACAAAACTTTCAATCACTATAGAGATTCAATCATCATGGGGGAAACAAGATATTCCGTAATAAAATCAAATTTAAACAACATCTATCCACAAATACATCCCCACAGAAGGTACTAGAAGGAAAGTTCCAACCCAAGGAGGCTAACCACACCCACAAATTACAGGCAATAAATAATCTCACATTAGCAAAACTCTCAGAAGGAAAATACACACACACACACACATACATACACATACACAGCTACTACAACAACAACTACTACTGCTACCATCACCACCACCAACACCACCAACATAAATAATAATAACTGGAATTAACAATCATTGTTCATTGATATCTTTCAACATCAGTGAACTCAATTTCTGAATAAAAATACACAAACTAACAAAATGAATATGAAAACAGGGTCCACCCTTCTGCTCCATACAAGAAATACATCTCAACATTCAAGAATAAAGGATTAGAAAATATTTTCCAAGTAAATGAAACTAAGAACAAGCTGGTGTAGCTATCTTAATATTTGACAAAATAGACTTCAAACCATAGCTAATCAAAATAGATGGAGAAGTATACTTCATACTTATCAAAGGAAAAATCAACCAAGATGATTTTTTAATTCTTAAAATCTATGCACCAAACACAAGGATGCCCAGATTTGTAAAGAAAACACTACTAAGACTTAAATCACACACTGACCCTCACACATTGATAGGAGGAGATTTCAATACTCCACTTTCACCAATGGACAGGTCATCAGACAAAAACTAAACAGTGAAATACTGGAGCTGAGAGACCTTATGAACCAAATGGATATAACAGATATCTACTGAACATTTCACCCCAAACACAAAGGAATACACCTTCTTCTCAGCACCTCATGGGACCTTCACCAAAAACTGAATATATACTCAATTACAAAGCAAGTCTCAACAGATAGAAGACAATTGAAATAAACTCCTCCATCCTGGCAGACTACCGTGGGTTAAAGCTGAACTCTAGCAACTATAGAAACAACAGAAAGCCTACGAACTCATGGAAACCGAACATCTCTCTAATGAATGGCTACTGTGTCAAGGCAGAAATAGACAGCCTAGAATCAATGGAAGGGGTACTAAGAGCAAAGTTCATAGTGCTAAGTGCCTACATTTAAAAAGAGAGAGAGATCTAGCAAATTAACAGCCCACCTGAAAGCTCTAGAATAAAAATAAGTAAGCACACCCAAGAGGAGATGGCAAGAAATAATCAAACTGAGAGCTGAAATCAATAAAATAAAAATAAAACAGAAAAAAATACAAAGAATCAATGGAACAAAGAGTTGGTTCTTTGAGAAAATTAACAAGATAGACAAACTTCTATCCAAACTAACGAAAAAGCAGAGAGAGAAAATACCCAAATTAACAAAATCAGAAACTAAAAGAGGACAAAGTAATAAATACCTAGGAATTTCAGAGAATTCATAAGTACATACTTTAAAAACCTGGAGTTCACCAAATTGTAAAATCTAAAAATAATGGGGAGATAATTCTCTCTATAGGTATCGCTTACCAAAGTTAAATCAAGAGCAGATAAACAATTTAAATAGACTATAACCCACCGGGAAATAGACTCCCAACTCAAAAAAGCCCAAGGCCAGCCGGTTTTAGCTCAGAATTCCACCAAACTTTCAAAGAAGAGTTAACACCAATATGCCTCAATTATTACACAAAATAGAAACAGAAGAAACATTGCCCAATTCATTTAAAAAGCCACAATTACCATGATACCAAGACTACACAAAGACTCAACAAAGTAAGAGAACTGGATGCAAAAATAATAAAATACTTGCAAACCCAATCCAAGAGCACATCAAAAAGATTATTCACATTATTCACCATGATCAAGTAGGTTCCATCCCAGAGATGCATATTTGCAATGCATGAAAATCAATTAATGTAATCCACCATATAAGTAAACAGAAATAAAACAGCTCATAGATGCTGCAAAAGCCTTTGACAAACTCCAACAACCTTTCATGATAAGTCTTGGAAAGATTAAGGATAAAAGGGACACACCTAAACACAATAAAGCTTGTTTACAGCATGCCAGTTGCCAACATCAAATTAACTGGAGAGAAAGTCAAAGCAATTTTGCTAAAATCAGGAACAAGACAAGGCTCTCCATATCTATTCAGTATAGCGCTTGAACTCTCAGCTAGAGCAATGTGACAACTGAATGAAGTGAATGGGATTAAAATCTGGAAAGGAAGAAGTCAGAATATCACTACTTGTAGATTATATGATACTATACTTACTATATTTAAGTGACTCTAAAAATTCTATCATGGAACACTAACAGCTGATAAATACTTCCAGAAAAGTGACTAGATACAAGATTAACTCAAAAAATATCAGTAGCCCTCCTATATACAAATGATAAATGGGCTGAGAAAGAAACCAGAGAATCAACACCCTTTACAATAGCCTCAAATAATATAAAATATTTGGTGTAACTCTAACCAAGCAAGAGAAAGAACTGTATGACAAAAACTTCAAGTCTTTGAAGAAAAAAAAACTGAAAAATATATCAGAAGATGGAAAGATCTCACATGCTCATGCATTGGTAGGTTTAATATAGTAAAAGTGGCTATCTTACCAAAGGCAACCTACAGAGTCAACACAATCCCCATCAAGATCCCAACACAATTCTTTATAGACCTTTAAAGAACAATACTCAACTTTATATAGAAAAACAAAACAAAAAAATCAGGATAGCTAAAACAATCCTGTACAATAACTTCCAGAAGTAACACTATCTTTGATTTCAAGCAATACTATAGAGCTATAGTAATAAAAAAACTGCATGGAATTGGTATAAAAAGAGATAGGTGGATCAATGGAATCAAATTGAAGTTGCAGACATAAATCCACACACCTATGGACACCTGATTTTTTATAAAGAAGCTGGAAATATACAATGGAAAAAATAAAGCATCTTTAACAAATGGTGCTGGTCTAACTGGATGGTGGCATGTAGAAAAATGCAAATAGATCCATATCTATCACTCTGCACAAAACTTAAGTCCAAGTGGATCAAAGATCTCAACATAAAACCAGACACACTGAAACTGATAGAACAGAAAGTGGGAAATAGCCTCGAACTTATTGGCATATAAGATGATTTCCTGAACAGAAGATCAATAGCACAGGCACTAAGATCAACAATTAATAAATGGAACTTCACGAAACTGAAAACTTCTGTAAAGCAAAGGACACCACCAAAAGGAAAAAAAATGGCAGCATACAGAATGGGAAAAGATTTTCACCAACTCCACATCTGACAGAGGGCTAATACACAAAATATATAAACAACTCAAGAAGTTAAACTTCAGCAAACCAAATAATCCAGGTTAAAAAAGGGGGGAGGGGATACATTGATGTTTTTAATCTTAGCCGTTATGACTGGTGTAAGATGGTATCTTAGAGTCATTTTGATTTTCATTTCCCTGATGGCTAATGATGTTGAACATTTCCTTAGGTGTCATTCGGCCGTTTGAAATTCTTCTGTTGAGAATTCTCTGTTTAGTTCTGTACCCCATTTTGTCATGAGATTATTTGGAATTTTGATGTCAAATTTATTGAGCTCTTTATGTATTTTGGAGATCAGTCCTCTGTCCGATGTGAAGTTAGTGAAGATCTTTTCCCACTCAGTAGGCTGTCTTTATGTCTTATTGACTGTGTTCTTTGTTTTACAGAAGCTTCCCAGTTTCAGGAGGTCCCATTTATTTTGTTCTTAGTGTCTGTGCTACTGGTGTTATATTTAGGAAATGGTCTCCTGTGTCCATGCATTGAAGGTTACTTCCCACTTTCTCTTCTATGAGGTTCAGTGTGGTCAGATTTATATTGGAGTCTTTAACCCATTTGGAGTTGAGTTCTTTGCATGGGGAAAGATATGAATCTATTTGCATTCTTTTACATGTTGACATCCAGTTATGCCAGCACCATTTGTTGAAGATGCTTTCTTTTTTTCCATTGTATAATTTTACCTTCTTTGTCAAAAATCAGGTGTTCATAGGTGTGTGGATTAATATATGGGTCTTTGATTTGATTCCATTGGTCAACCTGTCTATTTTAATGCCAGTTCCAAGCTGTTTTCATTACTGTAGCTCTATAATAGAGCTTGATGTCAGGGATTGTGATGCTTCTGGAAGTTCCTTTATTGTACAGGATTGTTTTGGTTATCCTGAGTTTTTTGTTTTTCCATGAAGTTGATTATTGTTCTTTCAAGGTCTGTAAAGAATTGTGCTGGGATTTTGATGGAGATTGCAGTGAATCTATAGATTGTTTTTGGTAGGATTGCCATTTTTATTATGTTGATCCTACATATCCAAGAGCATAGAAGATATTTCCATTTTCTGTTATCTTCTTCAATTTCTTTCTTTAAAGACTTAATGTTCTTGTTGAATAGGTCTTTCACTTCTTTGGTTGGTGTTACCCCAAGATATTTTATGTTATTTGTGGCTATTGTGAAGGGTAATGTTTCTCTGATTTCTTTCTCAGCTTCTTTATCATTTGTATATAGAAGAGCTACTAATTTTTTTGAGTTGATCTTTTATCCTGCTACATTGCTGAAAGTATTTATCATCTGTAGGGGTTCCTTTGTAGAGTTTTTGGGATCACTTATATATACTATTCATATCATCTGCAAATAGCAAAAGTTTGACTTTTTCCTTTCCAATTTGTATTCCCTTGATCTCCATTTGTTGTCTTACTGCTCTAGTTAGAACTTTGAGTACTATATTGAATAGATATGGAGAGAGTGGACAGCCTTGTCTCATTCCTGATTTTAGTGGAATCACTTTGAGTTTCTTTCCATTTAATTTGATGTTGACTGTTGGCTTGCTGTATATTGCTTTTATTATGTTTAGATATGTTTCTTGTGTCCAAGACCTTTTTCTCATGATAAAGGGTGTAGAGGCCCAAAAATGTGAGCCCATTTCCACCTTGTCTGACAGTCAGAGTGTTTGAAGGTTGCTCAAAATGGTTGAGAAGCATAGAGGCATATCCCAACTCAGGATGTGACTATTTGTTTTTTTTTAACATTAAATTAGCTCATAGAAGTAGATCCATTCTACCCTGACAGATGACCAGGATATGCAAATGTATTTCTGTTTTTCTTTTGTAATATGAGGTTACCTAGAGAGTGGCTGCCTTCAGGATACTTGGTCTAGGGTAGCTTCGCCTCCTATGCAACAGAATGTTAAAGTCTTGATGCCTCAAAGTGTTAAAGCAATTGACTGTTCAAGTTGTCCTTTGTATCATGTTAAAGAAGTCTTTTGTTGCTTTCTTTCCCTTTTGTATTGGGATATAAAAGTATAAGGAAAATTAATTAGGGATGATTTCAGTATTTATTGGAATGCCCTCCAGGTACTTTCTATGGTTTCTGTCATTTTCACATGTTTCTTTGTATTCTTTACTAATATTTCTAAATCCCTACACCCCTACCCTGGTAAGAGGTGTTTTCGTCAAGGCCAGTCCCTGACAGAAGGGGTGTTGGATTTTGTCGAATGCTTTTTCAGCATCTAATGAGATGATCATATGATTTTTTCTTTCATTTTATTTATATGGTAGATTACATTGATAGATTTTCACATGTTGAACCAGCCCTGCATCTCTGGGATGAAGCCAACTTGAACATGTTGGATGATTTTTTTGATATATTCTTGGTGGAAATGCAAACTTGTACAACCACTCTGGACATCAGTATGGCAGTTTCTCAGAAAATTGGGAACCAACCTACCTCAGGACCCAGCAATATCACTCTTGGGCATATATTAAAAGGATACTCAATCATACTACAAGGACATCTGTTCGAATGTGCTCATAGTAGCATTATTTGTAATAACCAGAACCTGGAAACAACCTAGATGCCCCTCAATTGAACAATGGATAAAGAGAATGTGGTACATTTAGACAGTGGAGTACTACTCAATGGTAAAACACAATGACATATTGAAATTTGCATGCAAATGGATGGAACTAAAAATAATCATCCTGAGTGAGGTAACCCAGATTCAGAAAGATGAACATGGTGTGTACTCACTCATAAGTGGATACTAGCTGTAAAGTAGAGGATAATGAGCCTATAGTCCATGACACTAGAGAAGCTTAAGTAACAAGGTAAGCCCTAAGAAAAACATACATAGATCCACCTGGGAAGGGAAAATAGACAAGATCTCCTTACAAAATTGGGAGCATGGGGGTGGGAGGGAGAAGGGAGGGTGGAAGAGGAAGAGAAGGGGAAAAGGGGAGAAGGGGGACTTGAGGGAATGGGATAGTCAAGATGGAGGAGGGACAGAGATAAAGAGAAAGGAAAGAGATATTTTGATTGAGGGAGCCATTATGGGGCTAGCAAGAAACTTGACACTAGAGAAATTCCCAGGAATTCACAAGGATGACCCCTGCTAAGACCCTAAGCAATAATGGAGAGGGTGCCCCAATTGGCCTTTCCCTGTAGTCAGATTGATGACTCTCTTAAATGTTACCATAGAACCTTCATCCAGCAACTGATGGAAACAGAGGCAGAGACCCTCAATGGGGCACTGGACTGAGCTCCCAAAGTCCAGTTGAAGAGTGGGAAGAGTGAGAATATGAGCAAAGAGGTCAAGACCATAATGGGGACATCCACTGAAACAGTTTACCTAAGCTAATGGGAGCTCACCAACTCTAGCCAGACAGGGAAGGAACCAGCATAGAACTAAACTGGACTCTTGGAATGTGGGTGACAGTTGTATGGCTGAGGCAGACTGTGGGACCACTAGCAGAGGCACCAGAATTTATCCCTACTGCATGTACTGGCTTTGTGGGAACCCATTCTCTTTGGATGGATACCTTGCTCAGCCTAGAGATAGTAGGGAGGGCCTTGGTCCTTCCCCAAAGCAATGTGCCTTACCCTCTCTCAAGAGTGGATGAGGGGTGAGGTAGAGGGGAGATGGTAGAGGGAATGGGAGGAGGGGAGGAAGTGGGAACTGGGATTGGTATGTAAAATAAAAAAAGAAAGTTTGTTTCCTTTTTTTAAAATAAAATAGCCGGGTGGTGGTGACGCACACCTTTTAATCCCAGCACTTGGGAGGCAGAGGCAGGTGGATCTCTATGAGTTCGAGGCCAGCCTGGTCTACAAGAGCTAGTTCCAGGACAGGCTCAAAAGCCACAGAGACACTCTGTCTCGAAAAACCAAAATAAATAAATAAAATAAAATAAATGGGATACAGATCTAAACAGAATTCTCATTAGGAATCTCAAATGGCCAAGAAGCACATAAAGAAATGTTCAACATCCTTAGCCACTAGGGAAATGCAGATGAAAATGACTATAAGACTCCATATTAATCCTGTCAGAATGGCTAAGATAAAAAACACAAGTGACACTCAAGCTGGTGAGGATGTGGAGCAAGGGGAACACTCCTCCATTGCTGGTGCAAGCGAAAACTTGTACAGCCATGTTGGAAATCAATATGGTGATATCTCAGAAAATTGGGAACCAATCTACCTCAAGACCTAGCTATACCACTCTTGAGCATGTACCCAGAGGATGCTCTACCATACCACATGGACACTTGCTTAACTATGTTCATAGCAGACTTATTCATAATAGCCGAAACTGGAAACAACCTAGATGTCCCTCAACTAAAGAATGATGAAGAAAATGTGGTACATTTACACAATGGAGCATTGCTCAACTATAAAAAGATTTAACATGAAATTTGCAGGCAAATGAATGAAATAGAAAAAAATCATCCTGAGTGAGGTAACCCAGACCCAGAAAGATAAACATGGTATGTACTCACTTATAAGTGGACATTAGCTGCACAATAAAGCATAATTATGCTATTGGAGAGACACTGAGAGGCTAAGTAACAGAAAAGGTTTAAGGGTGGGACACATGGATCTCCCTGCAACCCAAGAGCTTGGGCATTTTGTTATATACACTGCACCTATGTGCATTGTAATAAATAAAATAACTTTATTGGAACAAACCCACAAATAAGTGCATCACACAGACAGATTATGGAACCACTCAAACACACACTTGCTCGGTCCTCACGTTCTTCTGTGCAGTTAGAATAATCATTCAGAAGCCAATAAGCTTATCTTAAAGTTCACCATCAATTATATATTTGTGTACTCATCTACATAAAGAGGATAAATATGGCTGAGTTAAAATTATATAACCAATTAGCTTTAAGGTCATCTTTCATGACTCATGTCCTTTAGCCAGCACTTCATCCTTTCTCATCACCCAGTATTATCCTTTCTTTATGTCCTTTCTAAA
This sequence comes from Neodon shergylaensis, assembly GCA_025134845.1. Classification (NCBI taxonomy): domain Eukaryota; kingdom Metazoa; phylum Chordata; class Mammalia; order Rodentia; family Cricetidae; genus Neodon; species Neodon shergylaensis. The sequence continues at coordinate 987,071 of JABTXL010006431.1, forward strand.
TGTTACACACTTCCCCTACTGTGATGTCTGATCTTATGTCAATCTTTGACACAATGTAGAATTCTCTGAAAGGAGGAAACCTCAATTGAGAAAATGCCTCCATAAGATCTAGCTTAAGGCATTTTCTTAATTAGTGATTGAGGGAGAAGAGCCCAGCCCATTGTGGGTGGGGCCATCCCTGGGCTGCTGGTCCTGGGTCCTATAAGAAAGCAGGCTGAGTAAACCATGAGGAGCAAGTCAGTAAGCAGCACCCTGCCATGGCTTCTGCATCAGCACCTGCCTTCAGATTCTTGCCCTGTTTGAATTCCTGTCCTGACTTCCTTTGACGATAATAGCAGTATATTAAGTATACTGTAAGTATAAATGTAAGCCAAATAAATCCTTTCCTTCCCAACTTGATATTTCATTGCAGCAGTAGAAACCTAACTAAGACACCCTCTTACAGCTGTTTGCATATAAACACATATATTTTATAGGTTAGGCTCTGGATTTGAGGGAAAACATGCAGGATTTTTTTTCTGTCTGTGTTTGGGTGATCTTGCTTGATATTGTGTATTCCATATGTTTTTCCTATAAATTTTATGATTTTATTTTTATTTAGAGTTAATGATATTCCATTTTATTTATGTACCAGATTTTCCTTATCTAATCATGTGTTGCTAGACACCTAGGTTAATTCTGTTTCTCTACTGTAGTAAATAGGACAACAATAAACATGAATGTGCAAATATCTCCACGATAGGGTATGGACTTCTCTGGGCATGTGCACAGGAGTGAATAGCTGGGTCACATATTTTTTTTAAAAAAAATGGGGAGTCAAACTGGTCTCTTTAATGGCTGTATCAATTTGCATGTCCACCAGCATTGAATAAGGATTCCTGTTTTCTAAACCCTCTCCAACATCTGCTATCAGATTTCTTGATGATAGCCATTCTAATGGGGTGAGGCAGTGTCTCACAATGGTTTTGATTTGCCTTTCTCTGATGACTTGGGATGCTGAACGCCTTTTAAAATAGTTATTGGTCATTTGTACTTGTCCTTCTGAAAACTGTTCATTTTGTTAGCCCATTGATTGTCTGGCAGGTTTATTTCTTTGGTATTTAACTTCTTGTGTTCTTTGTAAATTCTGGATATTAGCCTATGTCTGAAGTACAGCTGGTAAAGATTTCCTCCCATCCTGTGGGCTGTCTGTTTGCTCTGCTGTGTGGAAACTTTTCAATTTTATGCAGTTCCATCTGTTGATAATTGGGGCAGGTCCCTGTGCTATTGGTGTTCTGTTCAGAAAGCTCTTGTCACCCCCTTAGAAAGTGCTCCCCGGGTTTTCCTCTAATAGTTTCAGTGAAGGTCATTCATCCATTTTGAACTGATTTTTGTACAAGGCGAAAGATGTGAACCTAACTTCCTTCTTCATTGGGTGGATAGCCAGTTTTTCCCACACCCTTTGCAATATTGTTTTTCTGCTGCATGTTTTGCCTACTGTGTCAAAAACGAGACGACGTAGCTTTGTTGATTTACTTCCCAGTCCTTCATTCTGTTCCACTGGCTTACCCATCTGTTTTTATTTCAGTATTATGCTGTCTTTGTCATTATAGCTTTGTAGTTTAATTTGAGGTCAGGTATTGTGATACCTCCAGCTCCATTCTTACTCCTTAGAATAACCTTGGCTATTCATGGATTTTTGTGGTTCCATATGAATTCTTATAGTGCTTTTTTAGATCTTTGAAATATGACATTGGAATTCTAGGCTCCAGCAGGATCAGAGAGCATTCCAGGACTAGGCCTCCTGTCTCAGTGTGTCTGAAGACAACCATGGTACCAATTTCTTTGGCTCCAGTGAAACCAGAGAACAAATTGAAGAGCTAGGCTTCCTGCTCCTTTAGGTCTAGAGAGCATCAAGGGATCTGACCTCTAGGCCAGAGGTCCCAGTACAGGACCAGAGCTGCTCCAGGTGGCCTAGGGTCCCCTGAGGGTCTGGGACATGGGCTCCAGTGTTCTTAAAGGTCAGTGTGGAGCTGGTATTTCAACTTCTGAGATTCCAGTGGTTCCTGTAAGAGTGAGAGTTGATTATCTTGAGGTCATAGGCAGTATACAGACTTTAATGAGTTTGGCATTTTGTCTCCTGCCCCCAGGGTATTCACAGAATCCAAGTGATAATCAGGGTTTTTACTCTATCTGGGTGCCTTGGCACTCAGTGTTTAGATCCACTCTTGGCACATAGCCAATACAATCACTCCATTTAAAAAGCAACACCAATCCCTATAGAATAATTCATTTATCTTGTACATATGCATAGTATCCATGTATTGCTATGAGAGGGGACAGAAGAGTCTTCTGTGACTACCATGACCTATCTCTCTTTGCAGTATATGAATAAAAGTTTTTCTTTTGAGAGAGAGAGAGAGAGAGAGAGAGAGAGAGAGAGAGAGAGAGGGAGATAGGGGACATACATAGTGTGAGTTACTTAGAGAATACACAGTGAGATGCCTTCTGTCTAGTCCCACTTCACTGCAGCTTCTAGATATCCTTCTATTAATGCAATGTCAGGAGCAGGGGAAAGCCACCTCTTCCAGCAGATGAACGGTAGAGAGACAACAGTAGGCGTAGTAGGCAGAGACAGGGGACTATCAATCAGAAGCTGTCAGAGACAATCGCCTTCTTGTTTACATGAGTAATGTGTCTGTAGCTGAGACAAACTGGCCTTCAGGCTTGGACCTTTCTGACTCTTAAGCTTGAGTGTTTTCTGCACAATTATATGGCCTCCACGGTCATCATGCTCATCCTATATGAAGCATGTCTTGCTATGGGGGAAGCCAGTCCTGGCGCGCGTGTGCACACACACACACAAACACAAGGGTGTGGGGATCATGAGGGTCCCACTTCCTCTGAGTCAGAGAAGTGGTCAAGTTTCTTTGGCTGTGATTCTGTAGATGGGGATCAATAAACACATAGCAACATCTGTGTAGGGAAACGTCACTACAGGCAAAGACAACCAACATGACTTGCAACTTGAAAAGTAACCCAAGCAAAAAACAAACAAGCAAACAACTCCCTCCTGTTGCCGAGCTGAAGGCAAGAAGTGAAATCACCTAGCTGTTTGTGTGTGATTCTGTGTGCCCAGCTGTCTGTACCGAGAAGGAGGGTTTATACAAGGTCATAAGGAACTTACTGACAGTGAGCTCTGAGAGGCTTACTTCGGGATATTTTATCGTCAAATTAATACAGAGTAGCCTTTCACTTATAATGTCTCCTTTTAAACATCTATTTTTTTTTATTAAAACAGCCTTTATTATTTAACAACTCTGGCCCAAATGTTTACAAAGAATATTGCTGGCATTACAAATTGTGGCCCCCTCCCATTAAAAATAGCTTGGGGCTATGCTGGAGAGATGGTCTAGGGGTTAGCAGTACTTGTTACTTGTTTCTCTTGCAGAGGACATGTTCTTCTGTCCTCCGCCGGACACCAGGCATACATACGGCGCATGTATGCATACATGCAACCAAACGCTCATGCACATAAAATAAAAATAACTAAATATTTTTTTAAATGTCATGGGGAAACAAATATAGGCAAAATCTCTCAGTGGGGACTTGAGGGAAGGCTCAGTCTGCTAACATTGCTGTGCACTTGCTGTGCAAGCAGCAGGACTCCTGTTCAGTCTCTAGCACCCACATGAAGATGATGGGGGCGGCGGCACATGCTTTGGATGCCAGGGTTAGGGAGGTGGGGACACAAATAATCCCTGAGTTTAGCCTAATGGGTGCACTTCAGGCCAGCAAGAGACTGTCTCAAATGAGCCAGACAGTGTCCCCGAGACAACACCTGAAGTCATCTGGCTTCCATGTGTGGATGCACCTGCACACAGATAATATATGTATGTATGCAAATGTGACACAACACTTTTAATTTCATTTGGAAAAATACTCAAATGGTTTTTGTACAGAGATCTAAAGAATAAAAATTTCCCCCTAACTCTGCTTCAAAACAGCCGCCCTGCTTGTTTACATGCTGGGGTGATGAGAGCTGCCCGTTCCTGGGAACTCTTTCCCAGTCATACTACTTGTAAGTCTGTCTGTCTGTCTGTCTGCCTCTGTCTCTCTGTCTGTCTGTCTGTGTCTCTCTCTCTCTCTCTCTTTCTTTCACACACACACACACACACACTTTTACACTCTCACACAAAACATATCTGACAGCAAATATGTAGGCGTGCTCCTTACCATCCAGTGTGAAGGGGCCTCCACTTTAATTCAGTCCTGACACTGTCTACCTGGAGCATAAGCACCAAATCTCAATTATACATTCAGCTCTCAAGAGGATTACCACTTCAAATGCCAGTCGTAGGTCTGGCCCTCCCATGCGTCTGGCTGACTGGTTATAAATTAGGGCTGCTGAAATTCCTTCCTCAGCACTAACACGTGGATGAGGTTGTTAGAGTACTCAAGGAAATGCTTTACTCATCTGAAAGCACTTGTTTGTTGCTTTTTTATTTGCTCTTGTGTTTATTGCAGAGGATGCAAGGCAGGAGCAGCTAGATGGAGGCAAAGCGCGGAGCTGGAGTGGGGGTAGGGAAGCTCAGCATCCATGAGTGAGGGTCCCTCCCAGAACCATGCTAGGTTCTTTGCTGGCTCAGAAAATCATCAAGCCCCATTGCTGAAGAGTTTTTTTGGAGTTTGATCTGCAGCCCCAAATCCCCTCCCCAGAGTCAATAGACAGGATTGAATGTTTCCATCCATCTGTCCCATGACCATTCTCAGCCTGTGGCTAATAGGGACCCCACCCCAACCATCTCATTAGATTGACTCAGATGGGATAAGCATAGGAATCATACATGACACTTCTGTCACCCGAGAAATTATAAAGGGACTGTGTGCTGAAACTGTGTAGGAAATGCAGATATATTTGCTAAGCCACAATCGTGCTGATGGTAACATTGAGAACACGCTTTAGAGGGTGCAGATGAGGCAAGCTATGACGTCATAGGAAAGCCAAGGAGAAGTTGTCAGCTTCTGACATTTTTCTTAAGTTGCTTTCAAATTTCTGCCACGATCTTGCCCTTGTCTCCTTCTATTCAGTTTTCTTCTTTTTCACTTGATAAAGCTGGACCCATACCTTAGGGAAGGTCTGTGTCTGGAAGCCAGGCAGATCTGTGCTGTGCAGGCAGCTCCAGCACTTACTAGGTGTGCAATCCTACCCATCTTCAGTTTTTCACACCGATACATTAGAGATAATGACAGTAGCTACCTTGCATTATTGTTGTTAGGACTGAATAATACAGTACACATAAAACACTCAGCATGAAGCCTGGCACAGGGTGGGTACTATAATATCAATTACTATCATTAGTGTTATTAACACAAATGGGCGGTGAGTTCTTGGCTTTGGTCTGTGGTGCTGATAGGTGCCATTTCAGATTACCTGCTGAATTCTAAGAGTATAGAGAGCACTTGAACAGGCCACTGCTGTGTTCTTGCTTGTTGAATTACACTGTTAAATGTAAACCTTGATTATGAAGGATCTCTGAAGTCAAAGTGTCTATGCACCTGGCACAATGGCTCACCAGGAAGAAAGGCCTAGTCCTGGGAGAAAGACACTTGGCATCCAGCAACTAGGCTAGGAAGCAGCTGGAAATTTCTGCCATCCCTAGAGCTAAGGTATTTCTGTAAAATTGGAGCAGCAGTAAGGAAGCATACATTGCTTAAATTGAGATAATATTGGCTATAGATAACAGGTACAGTAGAGTTTGGAGCAGGAGGGAAATCTTAAGAAGTGCTTCACCTCTGGCTTGTGTGGGGTAAAAGTCTGGAAAGTTTATAATATCACACACAGGGGATGCAGTCTCAGTGGTTGACTGAGTGTGACCTCCAGCTATAGGACTCTATTGATCTCTGGTTGCAAGGCAAATGACACGATTGGTGTGGGAGTTCCTTCTGTCTGTGTGATGCTTTTATTGGTTAATGAATAAAGAAACTGCCTTGGCCTGTTAATAGGGCAGAACTTAGTTAGTCAGGGAGGACTAGACTGAAAGCTGGGAGAAAGAAGGGTGGAGTCAGAGAAAAGCTGTGGAGCCATGGGAGACAGACACGGGCTGGAATCTTGCTGGTAAGCCACAGCCATATGGCAATACACAGATTAATAGAAATGGGTTAAATTAATATGTAAGAGTTAGCCAATAAGAAGCTAGAGCTAAGGGGCCAAGCAGTGGTTTAAATAATACAGTTTCTATGTGATTATTTTGGGTCTAAGCTAGCCGGGTGGCTGGGAACCAACAAGTAGCCTCCTTCAGACTGGCACACCAGCGTGGTGGACTAAATCCATGTAAAACCTGAGAAAGCTTAAAAAAGAATCCTAGGCACAAAAGAAGAGAGTTAAGCATGGTTTGGTAGTGGCATTTTCTTGGGTTGGCTATGTTTGCTAGAAGCAAGCAGACACATGGCTTCTTTAAGAAGAGGTCTTACTGATTTTTTTTTTCAAAATAGGGTTTCTCTGTAGCTTTGGAGCCTGTCCTGGAACTATCTCCTATAGATCAGGCTGGCCTAGAACTCACAGAGATCCACCTGCCTCTGCCTCCTGAGTGCTGGGATTAAAGGTATGGGATTAAATATCTGTATCAATAAATACCTCTTTAAAAAGTGAAGGGACTGGAGAGATGGTTTTTGGGTTAAGAGTACTTGCTGCTCTTCCAGAGTACCTGAACTCAGATCCCAGCACCCACAAGAGGCAACTCACATCCATGGTAACTCCAGTTCCAGGGTATTTGACACCCTTTGGGTATTTGACACCCTTTCTGGCCTGTGCAGGCACTGTGGGCACATGGTGCACACAAATACACTCATACAACAAACTCAATTATATAAAATAATTCATTTTTAAGTCAGAAATATCTCAATAAACAGCTGTCTGGCGAGCTTTAAAGTCTTAGTAAAACAGTACCAGGTCAAATCCCAAGGTATAAATAAATAATAAAGATCAGGGTTGAAATGATTGAAGCTGAAACAAAAAGTAAATGAATCAATGAAATAGAAAGTTGTTAGTTCTTTGAAAGATAAACAAGACCAACAACTGTTAGCTGGATCATCCAAAAGAGAGAGAAGACACAGGCTAACCAAGTTAGAAATGAAAATGGTGGTATTACAACAGACACCAATGAAATTCGGAGGATCACTGAAACTTATTTTGCAAGCCTGTGTTTCAAACTGAAAAAAAACAAAGAAAGGAATTGATATTTCTAGGCACATATGACCTACAAAAATTAAACCAAGAGGAAATACACAGCATAAACACATCTATAATTGGTATTGACAGTGACATAAAGGAAAGTCTCCCAACCAAAAGAAGTCCAGGCCTAGATATATTCACTGCTGAATTCTACTAGATATTTAAGGAGCTAACACTAATGATCCTCAAACAATTCCACAAAGCAGGAAAAAAAAGAACATTGCTAAACTCATTTTACAAACCAAGCATCATAGTATTGCTGGATAAGAACACAACAAAGACTAGGCAGTGGTGGCGCACGCTTTTAATCCCAGCACTCGGGGAGGCAGAGGCAGGTGGATCCCTGTGAGTTGGAGGCCAGCCTGGTCTACAAGAACTAGCTCCTAAGCTACAGAGAAACTCTGTCCCCCCTCACTCCAAACTAAAACACAATAAAAAGTAGAAAAAAATTATAGTCCAATTTCCCTGGTGAACATGGACACAAAACTCTCAATAAAACACTTGCAAATGGAAATTAACAACACATGAAAAGATAATTCACAGGTATAGCATGGGTAGGGCATGCTTTTAATGCCAGCACTTGGGAGGCAAAGGCAGGTGGATCTCTGAGTTCAAGGCTGGCCTGGTCTACTTAGTGAGTTTCAGGTTAGTCAAAGTTGAGATCTTGTCCCAAAAATAAACAAACAAGAAAGATTCTTCATTACAGTCCAGTGGCCTCATTCTGGAAAAGCAAAGGTGGCTCAATATATGCAAATCAATACATATAACAGATCATATAAATAGACTCCAGGACAGAAATCACATGATCATCTGAGCAGATGAAGATACGCCATTGACAAGTCCAATATACCTTCATGATGAAGAGAATGGGGGATTAGGAATAGAAGGAACATACCTCAACATAATAAAGGCTCTATATGATAAACCTATAGTTGACACTACACTAATGGTGGGGGAAATCAAGGCATTTCCGCCAAAATCAGGACTCAAATAAATATGAATACTTTCTTCACTCTTACTCAGTGTAGTTCTGGAAGTGCTAGAGAAAGAAAGGTATGAGAAAGAAAGCTTAGCAAGGCAGGAAGTCAAGATGGCTCAGTGGGTAAAAAGACTGACAACCTTAGTTTGAACCCTGAGACCCACATGGTAGGAGAGAACCAACTTTTGCAAGTTGTCCTTTAACCATCACGTGTGTGCTATGACTTCCCTATGCTTGCATACACACACACACAATTATGTGCATATATGTGTGTATATGTATGAGAGATGATAAATATTTTAAAATAGCAAGGGACAGGAGAAGATAAATTATCCATATTGTACATGACATGTTCAATATGCAAGAAGTATTAAAGACTTCTCAGAAATCTCTTAGAATTGATGAACATTTTCAGCAAGGTAGTAGGGTACAAAATCAATATAAAACAATCAATAGCTCTTCCATATACAAATAATGAACATGCTGAGAAAGTGATCAGGAAAACAATCCCATACACACAACGCGTGCACGCTTGCGCACGCGTGCGCACACACACACACACACATACACACACACACAATATAGCTAAGAATAATCCTAATCAAGGAGGTGAAAGAACTCCACAATGAAAATTTTGAAACACTGAAGAAAGAAATTGAAGAAGACTGCAGAAGAAGCCTGGTACTGGCACAAAATAGGAATGTTGATGGTGGTTTAAATGACATAGCCTTCATCCTCTTGGACATCTGAATAAGTGGTCCTTGTTAGAGACACTGTTTGGGTAGTTCCTTACCCATCTTGCTTAGGTCACTCCTCCTCTAACAAGGCCACACCTCTAATCCTTTCTAAGCAGTTCATCAACTATGGACTAAGTATGAAAATATATGAAACTATGGAGACCATTTTTATTCAAACCACCACATTTCACTTCCTGCCCCATAGCCTCAAAATGCATTCAATCCAACTTCAAAAATCCCTGTAGTATTTTCTAGTCTTAACCCTGTTTGAACCAGTCTTTCCTGAGACATGGACAATCTGATAAATTTGTATTGTTTTAATCTGTAAAGTTAAGCTGTAACCCCCATAAAGTTAAAATCAAAAAAGCAGATTACATTCCAAAATACGATGGTACAGAATGTATGTCACCATCCCCCCAAATGAGGAAAGTAGCATAGTGAGAAAATACTAGACCAAAACAAGAACGAAAACCAGCAGGGCAAATCCCAACTCTGCATCTCTATGTCTGATGTCAAAATGCTCTTCAGATCTCCAGCTCCCTTCAGCTTTGCTGACTACAACAATTTTCTCTCTTGGGCTGGTTCCACTCCCTGTTGGCAGATATCCCAAGACTCTGGCATCTCTAACACCTTGGGGTCTCCAAATAACTCAGGCTTAACCCTCACAGCTTCCTACAATGACCTCTCCTGGCCTCCATGCACGGACACTCAGGTACACACCCAGACTCAGTGGTTTTCCTTAACCTCTAAGGAAGATCCCACAGCCCTTTGCTCTAAAGCCAGATAGAGTTGCCAATTTCTTCTGCTTGCCGGGGCTGGAACCTGGGCTCTCTCCATGATGTAAGTTTTCTGTTGTTGATGGTTTCTTTTTCTGATTAAGCTCTCATATAATTCATTTTCACAAGTTGGAAGCTTTTCTGGGTGGTGTCTTGCCCTGAGGGTACCACTCCCTTTATTCCATTTTGAATCAGGCCTTTCTTTGACTTTTTATCTCTTTGAGCACAGGACTTGGCCCCAACATTACATCACCTGGTGTTTTTTTTCTACTTAAACTGTGCATTTTTTTATTGCTTTTTGCCCTGTTTACTCTTTTTTCAATGTAGATCTGCATAAGAATGCTCACTAATAACAATGTGATGCCAACATTCCAAGGCTGTCTTGAAATCTCCTCTGCCAATCACACTAATTCAAAACTCGTCATTTTGGCCTCAGGCAGATTTTAAGGACAAGGACAAAAGGTGCCCTCAGTCTTTGCAAAGATATCACAAGAGTGGCCTTTACCCAACTAATAATATTCTTCCCCTTGGAGACCTCTTGATCTGGGCCCCACTGACCACATCACCCTCAGCACCACTGTCTTCCATATTCTTACTAGGATGGCCCAATAAGCCCTGCATAAAGCGTTCAACTGAATCTCTATTCCAAAGTCCCAAAGTCTCCCATATTCCTCCAAACAACAGCCTGCTCAGGCCTGTCACAGCAATACCCCAGTCCCTGGTAATAACTTATATCTTAGCTAATGTTCCATGGCTGTGAAGAGACACCACGACCAAAGGAACTCTTATTTTAAAAAGCACTTCACTGAGAGCTTCCTTACAGTTGCAGAGGGTTAGTATTCTATCATGGTAGGAAGCAGACAAACATGGCGGCTCTGGGGCAGTAGCTGAGAGCTTTACATCCTGATCTACATGTGTGTGTGTGTGTGTGTGTGTGTGTGAGAGAGAGAGAGAGAGAGAGAGAGAGAGAGAGAGAGAGAGAGAGATGACAAGTGACACACTTCCTCCAACAAGGACATATCTCCTAACCCTTTCCAAACCATTCATCAACTGGGGACCAAGCATTCAAATATAGGAGCCTATGGGGGTTGTTTTCACTCAGACCACCACAGGTAGGTTTAGGAGGTGTGGCCTTGATGGAAAAAGTAATTTCGGTCTCAGAAAAACCTAGGACAAGTCTTACTTTAGTATCTGTGACTCCTCCCAGCACTTCTAACCCTGCCGCCTTCCTTAAAGTCTCCCCCACCCCAGGAGCTGGGTTTCTGCTTCCCTTCTCCCATTTCCTTTCCTATTTAACTAAGCCATTTTGTCTATGCACTCTCTTCTGGCTGGCTCGGCTCTTGGATCCCTCTTGGCCCACTTGCCCCTCTTCCACCTTTTCTACTTCTCTTGCTTTCCTTTTTTCTCCTTTTATGGCCAGTTCAGTCTTCTGACCGTGTTTAGTCTGGACTCTTCCAGATACCTCTGGCTGTTCTATAATAAATAAACCTTCTTCTCAACCATACCTGGTCAGGTCCTCATTTCTCATTCAAGTATGTCACTAGCTTCAGGCTTTGAGTTTTCAAAGGCCATATGCTGCTTCCAGTGCATTCTTTCTGCCTAGTGCTTTCTGTTCAAGGTATGTGCTTTCCAACTATCAGGTCTACCTGCTTGCTGTCATGCTTCCCCACATGGTGGTGTTGCATTGCTTCCCCTCTGCAATAGCAATCCCCAAATAAGCTCTTCTAAAGGCTCGTCTGAGTCATGTTGTTTTATCACAGCAATAGAAAAGTAACTAAGACATTGACCAATGGAATAGAATAGAGGACCCAGCGATAAAATCACACCTAATTCTCCTTAGCAAAGGCAAAAAAAAAAATCTTTGGAAGAAAAGATAGTCCATGGTGCTTACAAAACAAGACATCCATATCTAAAACAATGACATTAGATCTGTATCTTCACCTTTGTATGATAGTCTGTTCAAAATGGACCAGAGACATGCAAGACTCTAACCTCTGGAACCATTGGGGAAAGACACAGCAGGCACACTTCAAGATACAGGCTCAGTAAATAGGACCAGAAGTGAGCAAACAGACTTCAGGAAATTAGGAACTCTTCTCCAGCAAAGGAGACAATCAGGTGATGAGACAGCTTACAGGGTACGAGAGAAATCTTTGTTTGCTGTATATCTGATAGAGTTATTATCTAGGATAGTAAATACCCCAAACAAGCAAAGCTAAATACAATTAATAAATAGTTAATGAGACAACAAACAGTTCTCAAAAGATGAAGCACAAGTTATCAATAAACATATGAAAGACTTCAATATCCTTAGCCACTGGGAGATGAAAATTCAGACAATCTTCAGACTGAGTCTTACATCAGTGAGAATGGTTATCATCAGGAAAACAAATAAACACAAATGCTGTTAAGAATGAGGAGGAAAAGAACACTTACACACCACTGGTGGAATTGCAAATTAGTCCAGTCACATGGAAATTAAAAATATAAATAAATAAAACTTTAAAAAATTGAGAAAATAAAAATAGAACTATTGGGCTGGAGAGATGGCTCAGAGGTTAAGAGCATGGCCTGCTCTTCCAAAGGTCCTGAGTTCAATTCCCAGCAATCATATGGTGTCTCACAGCCATCTGTAATGGAGTCTGGTGCCCTCTTCTGGTATGAAGGCATACACACAGACAGAATATTGCATACATAATAAATAAGTAAATATTTAAAATTAAAAAGCAGATATTTACATTAAAAAAAAATAGAACTATCCTATGACCCAACTATACCATTTGTGACATTGAAGGACACCTGCAAATTCACGTTTATTACAGCACCATTCTCTATGGCTGTTACCTAGGCATGGTGGTGCACACCTATCAACTCAATCCTTGAGAAATGGAGGCAGGAGGATCAGGAGTTCAAGTTCATTCATGGCTTCATAGTGAGTGTGGAGCCAACTTGGGCTGCACGAGAGCCTGCTTTAATAAACAAATAAATAACAAATAACAAAGAAACTTTCTATCTCATAGAATCATTCTAGGTATCTGTAAATACATGAATGGATACAGAAAATTCACACACACATATAAACACATGCACACACACGGAGAGAGAGAGAGAGAGAGAGAGAGAGAGAGAGAGAGAGAGAGAGAGAGAGAGAGAGAGAGAGATCTCCATGGCCTGTAATTCAGCTTCCTGACTTGGCTTTCCCGGGTGATGGACTATAACCTTTAAGCCAGACAAACCTTTTTCTCCCCCAAGTTCATTTGATTAGTGTTTATTTGCACAGCAACAGAGAAGCAAAGTAGAACAAGAGATTCCATTCAACCATAAAAAAGAATGAAATTATGCTATTGCCAAGAAAATGAATGTAATTCAGAAAGACAATTTTTTTCAAATAAATCTATTTATTTTATATCCCAGCCACAGCTTCCCTCTTCTTTTCTCCTCCCAGTCCCCCCCCCCTCAATCCCCCTCTGTTCTCACCCCTAATCTACTCCTCCTCCACTTCTGCTTAGGAAAGAGCAGGTCTTCCATGAGTATCAACAAAACACAGCATGTTTCTGTTTAGGGAGGAGCAAGTCTTCCTTGAGTATCAACAAATAATGGCATATCAAGCCGGTACAAGTCTAAGTACCTCCCCATGCATCAAGACAGGACAAGGCGATCCAGCATGAGGAGTAGGGTCCCAAAAACCTATTAACATATATTAACCCATTATTCTAGTATATGTTAGCCACATGGCTCAGTATCTTTTTCAGTGGGGCAGGTCATATCCTGCTTCTTCTGTAGTCTGGGCAGGACTGCCGACAGAGCTTCCTGCTTTTTAGAATTCTCTTATTCTCCTTGCCCCACCTCTACTTTCTGTCTGGTTGTCCCACCTATACATCCTGCCTGGCTAATGGCCAATCAGCATTTATTTAAAACATAATTGACAGAATGTAGAATTGTCCTACACCACTTCCCCCTCCTTTCTTTTAAACAAAGTAAAATAGCCATAGTCCATTTTTTTGCGAATGTGGGCATAGTATTCCAGGCTACTTCCTGCTGGTTGGGGGTGCTGATAATCTTTTGGGGACCTAAAGAAAGTTTAGAATTATGATCAAGTCCTAACTGGAGTATCCTGTGAGTCTTGATCATCTCAGACAGCTGATGTGGGAGTGATTTCTTATTAATAAAGAAACTGCCTAGGCCCATTTGATAGGCCAACCCTTAGGTGGGTGGAGTAAACAGAACAGGATTCTGGGAGAAAGAAGCTGAGTGAGGGAGTCGCCATGATTCTCCCACTCCAGACAGACGCAGGTTAAGATCCTCCCTGGTAAGCCACCTCATGGGCTACACAGAATATTAGAAATGGGTTAGAACAATATGTAAGAGGTAGCCAATAAGAAGCTAGAGCTAATGGGCCAAGCAGTATTTAAATGAATACAGTTTCTGTGTAATTATTTCGGGCATAAGCTAGTCATGCGGGCGGTGGGGTGCCGGGGACGCAGCCCAGCCGCCCCTACTACAACAGACAGCAGTTTTGAATCTCTTCTGAATGTAGAACTTAGACATCCAGGCCATCTGTTCCTACCGGAGATTTCTCAGGTGGTCTTCCTTGATCAAACCTGATTTTTCTTAACTCAGAATGAATCCACAGCCTCTCATTTCCTGTGGAAACAAAAGCAAAATGTCTTGGGAGGCAGAGACAGGTGGATCTCTGTGAGTTCAAGGACAGCCTGGTCTACAGAGTTATTCCAGGACAAAGATATACACAAACCCTGTGTCAAAAAGTCAAAAATTCCCGGCACTCGGGAGGCAGAGGCAGGCGGATCTCTGTGAGTTCGAGACCAGCCTGATCTACAGAGCTAGTTCCAGGACAGGCTCCAAAGCCACAGAGAAACCCTGTCTCGAAAAAAAAAAAGTAAATTAAAAAAAAAGTCAAAAATTAAAAATAAAAAAAATAGAGGTTAAAATAAAGACACGTAAAGATAGCCCTCATGTTACACCCTTGGATGTCCTTGACCCTTCGGGCTCCCACAATCCCCTATTCTCCTCTTCTACAAGATTCCCGAACTCTACCTAATGTTTGGCTATGGGTCCACGCCTGTCTCCATCAGTGGATGAATGACTCCTGGTGACAATGGGGCTAGGCAACAATCTGGTCACAGGAGATGGCCAGTTCAGTCTACATATCTGCTACTGCTGCTAGAAGCCTAAGCTGGAGTCCTCCTTGTAGACTCCTGGGAAATTCCCTTGCTCCAAGTTTTTACTTGACCCCAAAGTCTTCCTCCTCCCCAGAATTCTCAGTACTTTCTCCCTCTGTCAACACCCCAACTTGATGGCCCATATTCCTATCCCCACCTGCCACTGGTCCACCCACAGAATCTCCTCCCCTTCTTCTTCCCAGTGAGATCTGGGTGTCCCCTCATAAACTCTCCCTGTTACCCAGCCTCTCTGAGTCTGTGAACTGTAGTATACTTATCCTGTATTTTACAGCTAATATCCGCTTAGAAGTGAGAACATACCATGCTTGTCTTTCTTAGTCTGAGTTATCCCACTCAGGATGATTTTTACGAGTTCCATCCATTTGCCTTCAAATTTTCTGGTGTCCTTGTTTTTAACAGATGAGTAACACGCCATTGTGTAAATGTACCACACTTTATTTATCCATTCCTCAGTTGAAGGACATCTATATTATTTCCAGGTTCTGGCTATTACAAATAAAGCTGCTATTAACATAGTTGAGCAAGTACCCTTGTGGTCTGATTGAGCATCCTTTGAGTATATGCCCAAGAGCGGTATAGCTGGGTCTTGTGGTAGGTTGGTGCCCAGTTTTCTGAGAAACTGCCACACTGACTTCCAAAGTGGCTGCACAAGTTTTCACTCCCACCAGCAATAGAGGAGTGTTCCCCTTGCTCCATATCCTCTCCAGCATCAGCGGTCACTTGTGTTTTTGATTTTAGCCATTCTGACAAGTGACTGAATACAAGATTAACTTGACTAAAGTTATAAGCTTTATAAGCTGTATAAGCTCCCTGGTAGACTTTTTGGGGTTGTTTATGTATACTGTGATATCATATATAAACAATGATATTTTGACTTCTTCCTTTCTAATTTCTATCCCCTATATAGCCTTTAATTGTCTTATTGCTCTAGCAATAATAGACTTCAAGTCTGTAGTCGATAAATACAGAGAGTGGACAGCCTTGCCTTACTTCTGATTTTAGTGGAATTGTTTTAAGTTTCTCTCCATTTATTTTGATGTTGTCAATCAGATTTCTGTATATTGCTTTTATTATGTTTAGGTATGACCCTTGTATCTTTAATCTCTTCAAGGCTTTTATCATGAAGGTGTCTGAAAGGCAAATAATGTATTTTTCTTCCTCTTACGGCTTATATAGATACAAAAAATACTTTATTTGTAAATTACTTGAAAGTAGAAGCAAGCTTATCTTGGGAAAAGGGACTGGTGGAAGCAGAGCAGGACTGGGAAGGAATGAACACAGTCACAGGGCATGGCATGTTTGGGTGAAACTGTCTTTGTGGAATCCATCACTGAAGACAATGCGCATACACCAATTAAAAACATGTGAAACTCACGGAACAAACACAACCCAGAGGATATGAAGCCGATGTTTCTATACTTCCGCTTGGTAATATCATCACCGAAGGTTCTGTCAGAACCACAACCCACACAAAGGTCATGTGCGCCCTGCACAGAAAACACTTTTTCAAGCATGTCAGCTCCAAAAATTGTTCATTTAACCTAGGACCCACATCAGCTCCTTAAAAATATTTATTTTTATTTTTAATTACATTTCTTTGTGTATCTGTGTGAGGACATAAGCTTGTGGGTGCTTGTACTAAAGAGGCCAGAAGAGAGCATTGACTCCCCTGGAGCTGCAGTGACTGTGAGTGGTGCTGGGAACTGAACTAGGGTCCTCCGCAAGAGCAAGAAGCTCTCTCAGCTGCCCATCCATCTTCTCCACATCCCAGTGCCACTTTTTAAATCAATTCTTGCAGCCAAAGATTGTGTTTCAAAATAACTTATGCAGTCTATCTCATTCTGCTTTTCCATCTTTCCCTTGTTTCAATTACCTTGACTGCACAGACGACTTTCATGGTGTGCAGATCCCCGTTGTCCTATAGCTAATCTTTAATATGCTATTAATCCATGGAAAATCTTTTTCTGAGTGTTATCTCAGTTGATATCTACATATCTTATGTGGTGATGATGCTTGTTTTGTTTTTAATGTATATAAATGTCTATTAATATCCAAAGCAACCGCTTATACAAGCAACTAGCTTTCCAGTTATCACGGTACTATCAAAAATTGTAGAAAATGTGTTTGTTTCTGGTGTGCATCATGTTGAGTGATGTGACATGACATTCCCCAGGATCTTCCCAGGCAAGGAGTCTAGCAGTCTGGTCCAGGTTCTAAAAGGCTTGACAATAAATATTCTGAACAATTCTTGGGAAGGTTTTTATTCCATATGTATATAAGCAAATCTTGACTTTCATCAACCTGTAGTGACTGGGGTAAGTTACAGAGAATAACACTAATGAACTAGAAGCGGGCTGCTTTCCTAGAAATCACACTGACTCATTTAGCTTCTGGTATATCACAGACGCTGGTGATTAAACAATGTAGGATACAGGGCATCAGTGGTTTAGGGGAGCAAGACGGTTGGGTGTGGACATTTAGAGAACATAACGTAGAGCCAATGAGATTGAGTTAAGGTACCTGAGATTGAGCCTGGTTCCTGGGACCCTCATGGTGGGAGATGAACTGGCTCCTGTAAGTTGTCTTCTGCTCACCACATGCTACAAGTTATGGTGTGTGTGTGTGTGTATGTGTGTGTGATAGGCTGTGTGTTTGTATGTATGTGTGTAAGTGTGTGTGTGATAAATAAATATAATCAAACAATATAACCAAAACCTATGTGTTCAAATGATCCATTATGCTACAAAAAGTCCTTCAGAGGACTCCAGCTGTCTCTGCTCATCTTTCTAGGCAGCCTCCTTTCCCCTCTCCCTTCCTGGTAACTAACTGTCCCTACCCCTAGCCAGTTTTTCCAGTTGCACATCCCTGTTTTCTGTTGAAATTCCTCCTACTCTCATATTCCCTCATCTATACTTAGTTCTTGTTTCAGAATTCTAGCCAAAAACGCTGATTATTTCTGTGTCCAGCGAGGTGCTCTTTAACAAACTGCTAATAAACGAAGAGACAAAACTCACTACTTTCACCTTTGTGAACTCTGAAAAACTGTTCCTCCTCGTCTTCTTTTCTTCCTTTTCCAGCTCCTCTTCCCTCTGCTCCTCCTCTTCTTCCTTCTTCTCCCCTCCACCCCCACACTCACAGAGGAAGAAAGCAACTTCTGAAACTCAAAATATAATCGATTCAATAGCCAAAAGGAAACATGCAAATGTTTTCAAAGCATTTGGACAAGTTATTGGTGACATAGTCATCAATGATTTGAAACCTATTCTGTCCCGGTAATTAAGACGGCTCCAGAAGGGGCAATAGAAATATTTTTTCTCGACATCTTTGTAGGCAGGAGAATTCAGGTGTGGATGGACCATATGCTCAAATATTCTCAAACAGCTGACGAGTTAGGAAAGTTCGGGAACTACAGATATAATCAAAATGTACTTCAAATGCATTCAGCACGCCACCTTTATTCTTCTTTCTCTTTCAGATCAAGTACAGCAAAGACAGACTTTCAGTGGGGAAG
Organism: Neodon shergylaensis; assembly: GCA_025134845.1. Lineage (NCBI taxonomy): Eukaryota > Metazoa > Chordata > Mammalia > Rodentia > Cricetidae > Neodon > Neodon shergylaensis. The sequence continues at coordinate 1,005,488 of JABTXL010006431.1, forward strand.
GCTCCCTTTGATTGATGGCCAGAGGTCAGACTTCTGCGGCAATTCTGATGAGCAAGGGTAACTTCCTGGTTTATCTCTATTGTTTCATCTTCAACTCTGTAAATGAGATGATGCAGATGAGCAGAGCTGCAGCTCCTTCTCGTCTGCATTTTATTAACTTTATGGGTTTCCTCTTTGCATGATCTTTCCTAATTACATCCTTCAGAGACGCACCGACACGCCACCCTCCACTTTCAATTATTCACTCCATCGAAGGGGATCATGAAACATCCACCCCCTTCCAGAAAATCCACCCAGCAACTGGGCCACTGTGGGAAGGGGATGATGGGACGTTGAGACTACAAGCCCAATTAGGAGGTCTCACAGAGAGTCTGGCTTTGGCTCTGTTTCCATTCAAGCCAGTTTTCTAGGCACAGTAGCTTGGCTCTCAGAGCCCCAGATGCCCACGTAGTATTATTAACCCAACTTCATGTTCATCACTGAGCATATTCCAAAGCCAGTAACTTTGGGATGTTTTCAAAAGCCATTCGTTGATAAAGAATTATATTTCCCCCCAATGTTTCACGGAAAGCTCTGTGGTCTCTGAAAACCTTTGGTGGGAGGAGATCCAGGTTGACTACAATGAGGGCTGCTTCAATGGTGGAGCCTCTTAAGGGATCTGGTATACCATTTACACAGGGGTCAAGTCTATGCAGAATCCTCAGCAGCGTGCACTGTGCTCAGATATCCTTCTTTGACTCTCCTCTATCTCGATGACACCTTTACTTTCTTCTTTAGAACTTGTCCTAGCCTTCCGTCTGTCACTGGAATAAACACCATGACCAAAAACAACTTATGTCACCTTACACTTTCAGGTCATAGTCCCTTGTTAAGGGACGTTAGGGCAGGAATTCACATAGGAACTGAAGTAGGTACCACGGAGGAGCGTTGCTTACTGGCTGGCTTCCTGTCTCATTGTTAGCCAGTGTTCTTATAGAGCTCAGATTCACCTGCCTGGTGCCACCTGCCGTGGGTTGAGCCTGCCCACATCAATCATCAATCAGGGAAATCTCTCATACACACGCCCACAGCACAATCTGATCAGGCAATTGTTCAACTGAGGAGTCCACTTTCCAAGTGACTCTAGGTTTGTGTCAAGTTAACAATAAAGATTCGCGAGCACTGTACCCACGCAGGACGCCCTTCACACCAGCACTGTGCCCACTCAGGAGGGCTGTCATACCAGCACTATCACACCAAGCTATCTTCTGCCTCTGTTTAACCTCTTCTACAAGGAAGCACTTATAGTTCAGCTGTTTAAGTTGTATAACCCTGTTTCATTCTATCTGCCTACACTTCCACTAAGGATTGATGGATGAGTGTATAGCCAGCCGGCTTGCCAAGCCCAGAGGTTGAGAAATAGAGTAAACAGCACACTGTGAACTAAATCTGGTAGTGCAGCGCTACTGGAATCCCAGCGCTAGGAAGGCTGAGGCAGTAGAAGGGTTATAGCCTGCCCGTAACTTTAAGCTAACCTGGATTTTGTAGTGAGACTTATCTCAAAGAACATAAAAAGCATAGCATCACAGGAAAATGTGGCTGTAATCTGATGCTTGTGGAACTAATTCTGTTAAATTGTTGATGAACTACACTAAGCCATGCTTCCTTGTTTGTAAACTGGAGTTAATGTCTGTAATAAATCCTCTGTACAGACATCCTCTACTGGATTTAACAAAGGTTAAATCTGGAATCACCTCCTCAGTCCCCCTCCCTGGTTGTGTAGATTTCTGTCCTCTCTCTCTCTCTCTCTCTCTCTCTCTCTCTCTCTCTCTCTCTCTCTTCCTTAGTCTTTTATCTGATGCTTGTTTGCCCTGTCCTTTGCATATTATCTTATGATTGATTTTATAGAAATCTGAACTTCACGCACATCTCTAAGAGTAGTGTCCTTCTTTTCCAGTTCTGTTTCTGCTGACAACAGTATTGTGTTTATTTCTTATAAAAAAATCAAAGCAGGAAATTCCTTCTGGACGGGTGAGTGTGTGTGATCCAGGGGCAGTCTGTCCCAGGGGTGAGCACAACCCCTCCTCCCCCTGCTCCTTCTGCAGGGCCTTCTTTCTTACTCACGACTCAGCCCCCCAGCACCCTCCCCCCAACCCTGCCCTGTTGTAAGCGAACCAAGCACCTCCAGCTTGGGTGCTCCTGGCTCCCGTGTGCTCTCCTGGACCCCGCCCTGCCTGCCATTTTCTTCCGTTTGTCCCCTGAGCTGCGGCCCTGTGAAATTCCTTCTGGACGGGTGAGTGTGTGTGATCCAGGGGCGCTCTGTCCCAGGGGTGAGCACAACCCCCCCTCCCCCTGCTCCTTCTGAGGGCCTTCTTTCTTACTCACGACGCAGCCCCCCAGCACCCTCCCCCCAACCCTGCCCTGCTGTAAGCTAGGACCAATGCTCAAGAACAATTTTAAGCTCCTACACTAAGGCTTTGGCCACCAGGAGGCCAGGTTTAGGTGCTGAGAAGTTCAATCTGGACGGCCTGCCTGCAGCAAGCAAGTCAGACCCTTTGTTTACGAGCTACCCAAGCAGCACGGAGAACCAATCCGGGCACCAGGAGAGTCATCACTGGGGCACTAGGAGAGCCATCACTGGGGAGTGACATCACTGGGAAGGTACAACAGTGGGCAAGGAGACCTGATCCTGTAAAAGAAGATCCATAGAGGAGCATTCGGAGGAAGAGATGGGCAGGCGCCATTGCAAGAATTCACCCAGCAATCTGAAGAACAACATGAAACCACCAGAACCCAGCGACCTCACAACAGGAGCACAGGAACACCTTAACCAAGAAGAAGCAGAAAAATTTGACTTTATGAAAGTGATTGACGCCCTTAAACAGCATGTAAAAAGTGCCCTGGTAGAAATGGATGAGAAGTATAACAGAAAGTTTGAAGAATTGAATAAATCAGTGAATGATACCCTAGGAAACCAAGGAAAAACAATCAAACAGATAATGGAAACAGTTCAAGACTTGAAAACTGAAATGGAGGCAAAGAAGAAAACACAATCAGAGGGCCGGCTGGACATGGAAAATATAGGTAAACGAATAGAGTCTACAGAAACAAGCATAACCAGCAGAATACAAGAGATAGAAGAAAGAATCTCAGATGCTGAAGATAACACAGAGAAAATAAACGCACTGATCAAAGAAAACAGCAAGTCCAACAAGTTCTCATCGCAAAACATTCAGGAAATATGGGACACAATAAAAAGACCAAACCTAAGAATAATTGGAGTAGAAGAAGGAGAAGAAGTGCAACTCAATGGTCCAGAAAATATATTTAATAAAATTATAGAAGAAAACTTTCCCAACCTAAAGAAGGAGGTACCTATGAGGGTCCAAGAAGCATACAGAACACCAAATAGGCTGGATCAAAAAAAAAAACATCTCGCCATATAATAATCAAAACACAAAGCATTCAGAATAAAGACAGAATATTAAGAGCCGCAAAGGAAAAAGGCCAACTTACTTATAAAGGCAAACCTATCAGACTTACACTGGACTTCTCTATGGAAACCATGAAAGCCAGAAGGTCCTGGATAGATGTACTACAAAAACTAAGAGACCACGGATGCAAGCCCAGACTACTATACCCAGCCAAGCTTTCATTCACTATAAATGGAGAAAACAAAATTTTCCAGGATAAAAACAAATTTAAACAATACGTAGCCACAAATCCAGCTCTACAGAAAGTAATAGAAGGAAAATCACTAACCAAGGAGTCCAACAATGACCACAATAACTCAGACATCTAGAGACCCTTCACCAGCGCAATTCAAAGAAGGGAAACACACAAACTCTACTACTAAAAAAAGTGACCGGAGTTAACAACCACTGGTCATTAATATCAATTAATGTCAATAGACTCAACTCACCTATAAAAAGGCACAGACTAAGAGACTGGATACGAAAACAGGATCCAACATTCTGCTGTCTACAAGAAACACATATCAAACACAAAGACAGGCACCTACTCAGAGTAAAGGGCTGGGAAAAGGCTTATCAAGCAAATGGACCTAAGAAACAAGCAGGTGTGGCCATACTAATCTCTAACAAAGTTGACTTCAAACTTAAATCAATCAGAAAAGATGGAGAGGGACATTTTATACTCATAACTGGAACAATTCAACAGGATGAAGTCTCAATCCTAAATATCTATGCCCCTAATTTAAAAGCACCCACGTATGTAAAAGAAACATTACTAAAACTCAAAGAGCCATCAAACCGCACACACTAATAGTAGGAGACTTCAACACTCCTCTCTCACCAATGGACAGGTCAATCAGACAGAAACCTAACAGAGAAATTAGAGAATTAAAGAAGGTAATGAATCAATTGGACTTAACAGACATCTATAAATATTCCACCCAAATAGGAAAGAATATACCTTCTTCTCTGCAGCTCATGGAACCTTCTCGAAAATTGACCACATACTCGGTAACAAAGCAAACTTCCACAGATACAAAAAAATATTAGTAACCACATGTATCTTATCAGATCACCATGGATTAAAGTTAGAGTTCAACAACAATTCTACCCTCAGAAAGCCTACAAACTCATGGAAACTGAACAGTCAACTATTGAACCACACCTGGATCAAGGAAGAAATAAAGAGAGAAATTAAAGTCTTCCTTGAATTCAATGAAAATAAAGAAACAACATACTCAAACTTATGGGACACTATGAAAGCAGTCCTGAGAGGAAAGTTCATAGCACTAAGTGCCCACTTAAGGAAAACAGAGAAAGCACACATTGGAGACTTAACAGCCCACCTGAAAGCTCTAGAAAAAAAAGAAGCAGACTCACCTAGGAGGAGTAGAAGACTGGAAATAATCAAACTAAGGGCTGAAATCAACAAAATAGAAACACAGAAAACAATCCAAAGAATCAATGAAACAAAAAGCTGGTTCCTGGAGAAAATCAACAAGATTGATAAACCCCTATCCAAACTAATTAAAAGGCAGAGAGAGAATATACTAATTAATAAGATCAGAAATGAAAAGGGGGACATAACCACAGACATAGAGGAAATTCAGAGAATCATTAGATCCTACTACAAAAGCCTGTATGCCACAAAACTGGAAAATGTAAAAGAAATGGACACTTTTTTAGATAAATACCATTTACCAAAGTTAAACCAGGACCAGGTTAACAATCTAAATAGACCTGTTAGTCGCGAAGAATTAGAATCTGTTATCAGAAACCTCCCTACCAAAAAGAGCCCAGGACCAGATGGCTTCAATGCGGAATTCTACCAGAACTTCCAAGAAGACCTAATACCTATACTCCTTAATGTATTTCACAATATAGAAGCAGAAGAGTCATTACCAAATTCCTTTTATGAAGCTACAGTTACTCTGATACCAAAACCACACAAAGACTCTACCAGGAAAGAGAATTACAGGCCAATCTCACTCATGAACATTGACGCAAAAATCCTCAACAAAATACTGGCAAACCGAATCCAAGAACACATTAAAAAAATTATCCACTATGATCAAGTAGGCTTTATCCCAGAGATGCAGGGCTGGTTCAACATACGAAAATCTATCAATGTAATTCATCATATAAATAAACTGAAAGAAAAAAACCATATGATCATTTCATTAGATGCTGAAAAAGCATTGGACAAAATTCAACATCCCTTTATGATAAAAGTCTTGGAGAGATTAGGGATACAAGGGTCATACCTAAATATAATAAAAGCTATATACAGCAAGCCGACAGCTAACATCAAATTAAACGGAGAGAAACTCAAAGCCATCCCACTAAACTCAGGAACACGACAAGGCTGCCCACTCTCGCCATATCTCTTCAATATAGTGCTTGAAGTTCTAGCAATAGCAATAAGACAACATAAGGGGATCAAGGGGATTCGAATTGGAAAAGAAGAAGTTAAACTTTCGTTATTTGCAGATGATATGATAGTGTACATAAGCGACCCCCAAAACTCCACCAAAGAACTCCTACAGCTGATAAACACCTTTAGTAATGTGGCAGGATACAAGATCAACTCCAAAAAATCAGTCGCCCTCTTATATACGAAGGATATGGAAGCAGAGAGGGAAATCAGAGAAACTTCACCTTTCACGATAGCCACAAACAGCATAAACTATCTTGGGGTAACTCTAACCAAGGAAGTGAAAGACCTATTTGACAAGAACTTTAAGGCATTGAAGAAAGAAATTGAAGAGAATACCAGAAAATGGAAGGACGTCCCTTGCTCTTGGATTGGGAGGATCAACATAGTAAAAATGGCAATTCTACCAAAGGCAATTTATAGATTCAATGCAATCCCCATCAAGATCCCAGCAAAATTCTTCACAGATCTTGAAAGGACAATAATCAACTTTATATGGAAAAACAAAAAACCCAGGGTAGCTAAAACAATCCTATACAATAAAGGATCTTCTGGAGGCATTACCATCCCTGACTTCAAACTCTATTACAGAGCTACAGTAATGAAAACAGTGTGGTACTGGCATAAAAACAGAGAAGTCGATCAATGGAATCACATAGAAGACCCAAATTTTAACCCACAAACCTATGATCACCTCATTTTCGATAAAGGAGCTAAAAGTATACAATGGAGGAAAGAAAGCATCTTCAACAAATGGTGCTGGCACAACTGGATATCAACCTGTAGAAGAATGAAAAGAGACCCATATCTATCACCTTGCACAAAACTCAAGTCCAAATGGATCAAAGACCTCAATATCAGTCCGAACACACTGAACCTGATAGAAGAGAAAGTGGGAACCACCCTACAACAAATGGGCACAGGAGATCGCTTTCTATGTATAACCCCAGCAGCACAGACATTAAGGGCAGCATTGAATAAATGGGACCTACTAAAACTGAGAAGCTTCTGTAAAGCAAAAGACACTGTCACTAAGACAAAAAGACAACCTACTGACTGGGAGAAGATCTTCACCAACCCTGCAACAGACAAAGGCCTGATCTCCAAAATTTATAGAGAACTCAAGAAACTAGACTTCAAAATGCTAATTAACCCAATTAAGAAATGGGGCACTGAACTGAACAGAGAATTCTCAACAGAAGAAGTTCAAATGGCCAAAAGACACTTAAGGTCATGCTCAACCTCCTTAGTGATTAGGGAGATGCAAATCAAAACAACTTTGAGATATCATCTTACACCTGTCAGAATGGCTAAAATCAAAAACACCAATGATATCCTTTGCTGGAGAGGCTGTGGAGGAAGGGGTACCCTCCTACATTGCTGGTGGGAATGCAATCTTGTGCAACCACTTTGGAAATCAGTGTTTCGGTTTCTCAGGAAGTTCGGGATCAACCTACCCCTGGACCCAGCAATACCACTTCTGGGAATATACCCAAGAGATGCCCTATCACATGACAAAAGCATCTGTTCAACTATGTTCATAGCAGCATTATTTGTAATAGCCAGAACCTGGAAACAATCTAGATGCCCTTCAATGGAAGAATGGATGAAGAAAGTGTGGAATATATACACATTAGAGTACTACGCTGCGGTAAAAAACAATGACTTCTCGAATTTTGCATGCAAATGGATGGAAATAGAAAACATTATCCTGAGTGAGGTATCCCAGACCCAAAAAGATGAACATGGGATGTACTCACTCATAATTGGTTTCTAGCCATAAATAATGGTCACGGAGTATATAATTGGTGAACCTAAAGAAGCTAAATTAGAAGGTGAACCCAAGGAAAAACATATAATTATTCTCTTGACTAAGGGAAGTAGACAAAATTGCCGGGGAGAAATTTTGGGATCTTGGGGGGGATGGGAGTATCGGGGGAAGGGGAGAGAAAAGTGAGAGGGGGAGGATGAGGGAAACTTGGGGAAACAGGAGGATTGGGATAAAGGAAGGTTGGATAGGGGAGCACGGAAGCACAATTTTTAGTTAAGGAAGTCACCTTAGGGTTGGCAAGAGACTTGAACCTAGAGTGGCTCCCAGGAGCCCAAGGCGAGGTCCCCAGTTAGTTCCTTGGGCAGCTGAGGATAGGGAACCTGAAATGACTCTATCCTATAGCCATACTGATGATTATCTTGCATATCACCATAGAACCTTCATCAGGTGATGGATGGAGATAGTCACAGAGACCCACACAGGAGCACCGGACTGAGCTCCCAAGTTCCCAGTGAGGAGCGGAAGGAGGGAGAGCGTAAGCAAGGAGGTCAGGACCACGAGGGGTGCACCCACCCACGGAGACAGTGGGGCTGACCTATTGGGAGCTCACCAAGGCCAGCTGGACTGTGACGGAAGAAGCATGGGATAAAACAGGACTCTCTGAACATGGCGAACAATGGGGGCTGATGAGAAGCCAAGGACAATGGCCCTGGGTTTTGATCCTACTTCAAGTTTGGGCTTTGTGGGAGCCTAGACAGTATGGATGTTCACCTTCCTAGACATGGACGGAGGGGAGAGGACCTTGGACTTTCCACAGGGAAGGGAACCCTGACTGCTCTTTGGACTGGAGGGGGAGGGGGAGGGGAGTGGGGGGAGGGGGAGAGGGGTGGGAGGAGGGGGAGGGAAATGGGAGGCTGGGGGGGAGGCGGAAACTTTTTTCTTTTTCTCCATCAAAAAAAAAATCAAAGCAGTCCTGGGGATGAATAGGTGCGGGTTAACTCCAATGGCCCATGGGAATTTTTCCTGAGCCATAACTAAATAGTAGAGTCCCCTTCACAGAAAGCAGTGCACTCCTGGCTGAGGCGCACGAGGAAGGAGACCCTGAGAACACCCGTGAGATCTATTTTAGTAACTTGATTATGTCTTCATCTCCTGAGGGAAGTTTATGCCAGACTTAGAGATCTAATCATGCGCAATTGCTTTGTGGTCAAGCAAATCTGAAGATTCTAAGTGAGGTCAGTTCAAGCGTGGGCCTTTGGCATGATCCCAAGGCAACCCTCCCTGCTGTCAGAGGCACCTGACACACTCCTGGGCCTTGTCAGAGGGCCAACATGTCCACAGAGGTTGGTGAATAGCCTTCTGCACAAAAGCTTCTCTAATACACTTCTAGAATTGGAGTCATTTCCCTGGTTCTCAATGCCAAGGACATATGAGATGACCGTAGCCTTTCTGCTGGCTGAGCCAGAGTTGTTTGCCATCTGCTCTCCTCCTTCCTCCTTCTGAATTATGCATCACTAAGACAGGTTTCGTCCTGGAGACAGCCCAGTGCTGTTGCCCAACAGGCTACTTATGTGGAAGTGTTGAACCCCTGGGGGACACTGACCATCTTTTTAGAATGGGAAGGTAGCAGAGCAAAGATTAGTATGTTATAATTCAACTCAATTTCTTTCTTTTTGTAATTAATTAATTAATTGATTGATTAATCTTTTGTTTTTGCATCCTGATCGCAGTTTTCCCTCCCTTCTACCCTCTCAGTCCCTCTCCCAATCCCCCCCCCCCCCCCCCCCCCCCCTCCCCCCCCTTTCTTAACTACAGGGCACGCCGCTCATGAATGTCAACCAGCCATGGTATATCAAGTTGCTGTGAGACTAAGCACCTCCTTGCCTATTAAACTCAGACCTGTTAGGAGGAAAGGGTCCCCAATGCAGGCAACAGAGTCAGAGACAGCCCCTGCTCCCACTGTTAGGAATTCAACAAGAAGACCAGACTACACGACTTTAACATATATGCAGAGGCCTAGGTCAGTCCCACGGAGGCTCCCCGTTTATTGGTTCAGTCTCTGTGAGCCTCTATGAGCTTAGGTTTGTTGATTTGGCTCCTACAATCCTTTCTCCTCCTCTTCCACTGGATTCTCTGAGCTCCACCTAATATTTGGCTGTGGATCTGTATCTGTTTCCATCATCATTTCATTGGCTTTTTTTCATGTTTGGCTATCCCACCTCTGAGTCCAGGCCCTCCAGGCAGTGTCAGGGGTGGGTTCCTTCTAATGGGTCTCAAGTTGGACCAGTCATTGTTTGGCCACTCCCACAATTTCTGTGCCATCCTTACCCCAGCACATCTTGTAGGCAGGCAGGACAAATTGTGACTGAAGATTTTATAGTTGGGTTGGTATCCCAGTCCCACTCATGGAAGCCTTGTCTGGTTATGGGAGATGGCTGGTTCAGGCTCCATGTTCCCTGTCACTAGGAGTCTTAGTTGCGGTCATCCTCCTGTATTCCCAGGGTTTTCCATTGCACTAGGAATGAAATTTGCAGGCAAATGACTAGAACTAGCAAAGATCAACCTGAGTGAGGTAACCCAGACCCTGAAACACAAGCAGGAGTGTACTCACTCATAAATGGGTATTAGCTGTTAAGGAAACCCACGCTACAACCTCCGGACCCAGAGAAGCTAAGTAACAAGGAGAGCTCAAGGGCGCGGGATGCATGAATCTCACCGTGAAGGGGAAATAGAATAGACATTGTCAGTGGACAGTGAGTGAGTGTGTGTGTGTGTGTGTGTGTGTGTGTGTGTGTGTGTGTGTGGGGGGAGATTGAAACAGGAGGAATCATGAGGGGAGAGGATGGAGGGAAGGAGTACTGGGAGAGACAGTTGGAATGGGGGGGGCATCTCTGGAAAAATCTAACTGAATAACTTATAAAAGAAAACTAAAGGTTTTCTTTTTCCAGCCTCCCAACACCAGCTTCTGACATGTTACAGAAGGATAGGGGCTTCACAATTTCTGTTCTTCACATTCTGTAAAGTATATGGGCTGGAAAATTACCACCATAAATATATATGTGTGTGTATATATTATATATAATATATTACCACCATAAATATATGTGTGCCTTTTATATAATATATATGATATATTATATAAAATATATATTATATATAGGCTATATATAATATATAGTTAATCGTTTTGAACCTAAACCACTAACCTTTCTTCTGAACTTATAAAGTGACACTGGGTACACTTGGAAAACCTTTACAGCAAAAGCTGGAAAACCTCATGTACCTAGGCAATATGAATTCTACCTGATGATGGCTTCCTGAGAGAAGCCTCAGACTCGAGTTTCTGGGTCATGAGGATTTTGGTCTCATATAAACAAGGTTGATGGAATAATTCCAGGGACCTTGGTACACTTCCAATCAAGCACTAGGTAAGCAACTCTTAGGTTCCTTAATTTACAGAACTATGTTTTTGTAATAAACTATGAATATAGTTTGTGGGGCTCAGTACTTTGATGCAAGATTATACCACTCCATAAAACCATGTTTAATTTCTCTAATGCTTCTTCTGCATTGAGTGTTTCTCTCTGGCCCTGGACACTAATGAATCCCATGGCAAGGTTGTTCTCCACTCTTTATGAATCATCACAGAAGGTGGCATTCACTATGGACTAATTTTGTTACCTCCATGCCAGCCTTTCAAGATGGTTTTAAAAATAAGAGAAAGGATCCTTATCTGTTTCGTGGCTGTATTGTGGTATAGCTGATATACAGTGCACTGAACACATTTAACATGTATAGTCTGATGAATTTGGACACAAGCACATTGGTGAGATGATCGGATTCCTAGTTTGCAATTACATATTAGATGTTTTCATGTTTAGAAACCTCTTATCTAAATGGAATCAGACACATTTTAAGAAAATCTTGCCAGCATAATCATTTGGAGAGCTACTCAGTGTTGTTGATTGAGTCAGTAGGTTGTATTTTTCTGTTCTTTTGTTTTTCTTGATGCACTTCTTTTCATAGGGTATCTTAACATATGGCTATACCAGGTTCTGATTGTCCCATACTCTTGCTAACATTTAGTTCAGTCTTTTACATTGTAGTCATCCTAGCGGAGGTGTAGTGGTGGCTTGCTTGGGTTTTAGTTTGGGTCACCCAAGCCAATAGGTTGATCACGTTTTATATGCTATCTGCTTTCTACACACCTTTGCTGAAGTGTTGTTGAAAATTTTTAAAATTTGGTTATCTTAGAGTTCAAAAATATTCATTCATATTCTTCATAGAACTTTTTATTAAACCTAGGGGTGGTGGCACACACTTTAATCCCAGCACTCAGGAAGCAGAGACAGTTAGATCTCTGAGAGTTCAAGGCCAACCTGGTTCACATAGTGAGATTAGGGGCTGTCAAAGCTATATAGAGACCCTTTCTGAAAAACCTAAATAAATAAAGGAGAAGAAAGTCTGTATTGATTATTTTTTGTTGCTGTAATAAAACACTGAGGAAGAAAGGGCTTCCTTCAGTTTGTAATTTCAAGGTCACAGTCCAACATTGAGAACATTAAGGGAAGCCAGGGCAGAAACCTGGGGGGGGGGGCAGGAAGTGAAGCAGAGACCATGAAGAAATGCTGCTTACTAGTTTCTTGCTATAATTCGCTCAGCTTGCTACCACCCAACTCTGGATACCATATACATTATATATTTCATATGTAGCATGAGTTCTAATAGGTCTTAATAATAAAGGCCCAGAGTCAGATAGAGGGGAAAATGCTGAGAGATCAGAGAGATGAAGGAGTAAAACCACAGGTCATCTTACCTCTCTACTTCCCAGCCTAAAAGAGACTGAGTTCCTGTTTCCTCCTGCCTTATCACTTCCTCTCTCCGCCCAGCCATATCACTTCCTGTTTGTCTTACAGACCTCGAGACCTCTATGATTAGCTAGTAGCTAGTTCCACACTCTGAACTTCAGGCAAGATTTGTATTCAGTATTTTGTATTCTGTATTTCAGGCAAGTATTTGTACAAACAAGATATCACCATATTTTCCCCTTTTGTCTAAAAATTAGAAAAGAAAGTATAACTAATATAAAAACTAAATACAACTAGTAGAATAACTTTGTGTAATATATATATATATATGTGTGTGTGTGTGTGTGCAATAAATACATCAGCAATGTCTAGGCCTTTAACAATTGACAAATTCTGAGAAAATATTCCGTATCTATTCTATCTTGGTAAGTCCAAAAGTTGTATCATACACTTTATGTTTCTTTAGTGAATTTCTTTTCTGAATCTGGCAACAAGGAAAACTATAACTATAAAGACTGTAACTCCATCAGAGACTTGAGAAAGAAATAATATTACCTGAGTAAGCAGGAAGTGCAAGCAAGTGACTTCCAAAAAATGAGAAATGACCTAAACAGCAGGCTGCCTGGACAGTCACCCCAGGTTTCTCTGCAACATTTGGGCAGCCATCTTCAGCCTGTAAGCCTAAGATAACTGACAGACTTTTCTGTAAAGCAGGATATTTGAAGGACTGTTGTGCCTTGTCTTGGCAAAGTTCGGCAGTGTCCTGCTTGTCCAATTTGTACAGCATATTGTCAGCAGTTGAGGCAAGAGCACCTTCTTGCCTAGTGGTTAACCTTTGCCTCAAAGAAAGTAAACTCCATGCAGAGTTTCTTTGATGTCCATCATCTTCTCTGAAGTAGATTGGTGCACCAAGAGCAGACATGTCTCATTGTCAGAAAAAAAAGGAAAAGAACATATGTTATTAAAACATCTTAAATGCCATATTCTATAGATCTCTGAAGTATATGAAGATAGTCTGTCTATCTAAAATATATCTCTGTTTGACCTTGAAAACATACCTAATATGAATCCAAGTTCAATTGTAATAGGTGACTAACTGCTAACCTGCATTTCTTTATTATAATAGTTGGTAATAATAACTTTCAAGGGCTAGAAATTTGCATCACATTGTTAAATGACTTGCATAAGTACCATACCTTGAACAAGATTAGAAATGTATGCAGAGTATATTCTAACAAAAATAATCTCAACTGTGCATCAATATACAAAAAAAATCCTAGCCAATGTAAAATATTTAAAATTAGTAGTTGCTTTTTTGGTTTAAAAGTAGATTCAATAATCTACCTTTTCATTCTATTTCTATACCCCCACTTATTTCTTTTCAAAGTATATTCAAAAATCTATCTACTCTTATACCCCATCATACCTATGTCCCCCTCCCTTTTTCAAAACAAGAACTCTGAATTTAATCTTCTTTGTTCAACTTTCTTCCTGACTGTAACCAATAACAACTTGTATCCAACACCCTTAAACAATGACAAATATTCACAACCCATTGAACAACCAAAAACCACCCACTAAGCCTCTTGGGAATGGGGGCATTATATTCTTAAATTTACTTTCTGTTGTCTGGGAGATGAAGACATCTTTATGGGATTCTGAAAAGAAAAATTTGGGTTTATTATCAAGTCCTGGAAGAAGTAGTTATATCATTTGTTGTCCAGTCCAGTCTCGCATAATGGGAAAGTGCAGGGTTTGTCTCAAATCTTGGCTAGAGTAATCTGTAAGGCTGAGTCATCTCTACTAGCCACCTCAAAATTGTCCTGAGCAGTTTGTAGTCCAAAGCTGATGTTAGGTGGTGTTTTTTGGTTTAGTGGTGTTATCATAGTCCTTGTGGAATCATCATTGTTGGACCTCATTTTCCTTTTGGAGACTTCAGATGTCACTGCTAAGCATGGTCTTGATTCACTGTAGAAAACTTAAACATTTTAAATATCATCTGCAGCAGATCTCAAAAAGGTTAAAGAAAAACTTCAACAACTCAAAATAGAACCAAAGGATTATGAGATTAGTGGCAATAAAAATAGTCCTTTACTTTTGTTTTTCTTCTGTCCCATATCTGGTGGCTCTACTGACATGAGATAGAGAATTTAGCAAGCTTGCTTGGGTTTAGAGAAGGAGAGAGCCACACTCCAACTCCAAAGCCAGATTTAATCTTTTTTCTTAAAAATGTGTAGCCCTGGCTGGCCTCAAACTCGTGACCCTACTGCCTCTACCTCCTTTAGGAAGTCCTACAGGCGTGTGCCATCACAACTGGCCCAGCTTAAATTTTAATTGAACTGGGACAACAAAAAGACATTATATGTCTGTAGAGAACAGCAGAAACAAACATTTGGGAAGGTTTATGAATTTTTTCTGTTGGAAATGTGATATACCAATAGGCCAATTTACTCTTTTTCTTGGGACATTTTTTACTGGATGATTTGTCCTTTTTCTTCAGATGTCCCATTTGTCCAAAGGCCTTCAAATTCCATAGGATGCCTTTACTCTTCTGAAAGACAGACACAAAACCCTTCCCCAATCCTAATTTTGGAGGAGGTTCCCTTGTGGCAAATTATAGCTGATCTGAAAAGCATTTGTTAGTTTAGATTGAACGGCCATGCTGTTTGATTAAATATTACCTCTTTTAGTCAAGGGGTGTCTTTTGTTCAAATCTAATCATTATCAATGTAGATAGTATCCATAACTTCTCTTCTCCTGTGGAAACAAGAGCAAAACTTTTTCCCCAATGTAACACATATCCTGGTTTCCATTCTGAGGTCAACACAATTTTAAAGTATACTAGCTTGTTTAATTCCATAGTTTTTTTTGCTATCCAATGTCTCTCTGCAGCTGTTGTTCCTTTCTCATTGGTATTTAGAAATTTCAAAGTTAATAAAGCATTACACAATCTATTTCTGGGGGTCTTTATCATCTCTTTCTGCTTAGTTAACATATCCTTTGAAGATCAATTTGATCTTTCTATAACTGCCTGCCTTGTAAGATTGTGTGGTATACCTGTAATATATTTTATATTATAATAAGCAAATACTGTTTTATTTTCTTAGAGACATATGCTGGAGCATCGTCTGCCTTTATTTGTACAGGTATACCCATTATGGCCGTAACTTTTAGCAAATATATGACTACAAAATCAGCCTTTTCCAAACTCAAAGCAGTTGTCCATCAAAAACCTGACTAGGTATTAATGGTGTGGTGCACATATTTTAGTTTTCCAAACTCTACAAAATGGAACATATCTATCTGCCAGATTTCATTCCTTTGAGTATCCTTTGGGTTACTTCCTGCAGGTAGTAGTGTTTGGTTGTATAAAGAACAAGTAAGACATTTTCTTATAATTTCTTTGATTCGTTGCCATGTGATGGAGAAATCTTTTTTAAGCTTTGCTATTGACATGATGGTTTTTTATGAAATTCTGAGGCCTCTAGCACATTTCCAATCAATAACTGTTCAATTTCTGCATTACCTTGTGCTAGAGGACCTGATATACCCATATGGGATTGGATGTGTGTTGTGTATATGAAATGATTCCTATTCCTGATTATATTTTATAACCGAATAAATAGGAAAGTCAATTCTGTATCATCTGGTGTAAATTCAGTGGTATCAATATTCAAAACAACTCTGTATATTGTGATTAGTAATTATGTTGAGAGGGTCTTAAAAATCTATTAGTATCATGAGAATAGCTTATAATTTTGACTTTTGGATAGAATCATAAGGGCCTAGATCCACTTTACTTAAATTTTCTGATTTGTAACCTGCTTTTCCTGATTTATTTACATAAGTATAGAATGTAGGGGTTCTAGTTATTGGTGTTTCCTCTACAATGTGAGGAAGGATCTAGTGAGTTCTCTTTATAAATTGAATTCTCATACTTTTGGGATTTTTTTTGTTAATCTCTCCCAAAAAATTACTGCAAGTTCACTTTCTGCCCATAATTTGTCAATTTCATCATTATTAAAAGATACTACAACTTCTGCAAGGTCTATTCCTGCTAATTGACAAAGTGTCAATTTTCATTTACAATTAACTCAGAGACATATTCCAAATAAGCTTTTAATTTTTTACTTGGTTTATGTGGTAAAAAGATCCATACTAAGATAATATCTTCTTCCCTCTGCATTAATTCTTGTAGGTGAATGCTTATAGAGTAATTTTTT
>JABTXL010006431.1:1022206-1037602 GCA_025134845.1 Neodon shergylaensis
TCCACATGTGCAGTCTGTAATTTCTCTTCTACGAAAACCAATTCTCTCTCAGCTTTAACTGACAATTTCCTGTGAATATTTAAGTCATTGTCACCATCTAATGCTTTGTTTAAATTAATCAGTTCATCAGGTTTTATCCCCATAGTGGGCCACATATTGGAAATGTCTCCTAAAAAAAAAGAAAAAAAGAAAAAAAAAAGAAATGTCTCCTAGCTATCTTTGAAAATAATTAAGAGTCTATAATCAATCTCTCCTAATTTGTACTTTTGGGGGTCTAATTTTTTATAAACCTATTTTATAACCTAAATAATTAGTAGAATTTCCTTTTTTATTTTTCAGGAGCAATTTATAATTCACAACAAGGCAAATTTTTCTTTACTTCTTTAAATATTCTTTCTAAAGTATCTACATTTGAATCAGCTAAAAAGATGTCATCCATGTAATGGTAAGTTATAGATTGAGGAAATTGCTTACATATAATTTCCAATGACTGACTTACAAAATATTAACACAGGGTGGGGACTATTTAGCATTCCCTGTGTAAGAATCTTCCATTGATATCTCTTAAGGGACTGAGAATTATTATAAGTAGGCACTGTGAAAGCAAATTTTTCTCTGTCTTTTTTTTCTTTTCTTTTTTTTAATTCTCTTACTTTATGCTATTTTCTTTTTTTTAAATTTTTTATTGAGAAAAAGAAAAAAAGTTTCCGCCTCCCCCCAGCCTCCCGTTTCCCTCCCCCTCCTCCCAACCTTCTCCCCCTCCCCCCACTCCTCTCCCCCTCCCTCTCCAGTCCAAAGAGCAGTCAGGGTTCCCTGCCCTGTGGAAAGTCCAAGGTCCTCCCCCCTCCGTCCATGTCTAGGAAGATGAACATCCAAACTGGCTAGGCTCCCACAAAGCCAGAACTTGAAGTAGGATCAAAACCCCAGGGCCATTGTCCTTGGCTTCTCATCAGCCCCCATTGTTCGCCATGTTCAGAGAGTCCGGTTTTATCCCATGCTTTTTCAGTCACAGTCCAGCTGGCCTTGGTGAGCTCCCAATAAATCAGCCCCACTGTCTAAAGATATAGTGAAGAAACAATCTTTTAAATCAATACTATAAGAGACCATCCCTTAGGTAAAAGAGAAGGCAATGGAATGTCAGATAGTAGAGAGCCATTGGCTGAATCACCTTATAATAGCTCTTAGATATGTTATCATTCTTCATTATCCAGATTTCTTTTTAACCACAAATACAGGATAATTGCAAGGGCTGGTTTATTCTTCAGTATGTTGAGCATTTAACTGCTCACCTACCAGCTGTTCTAAGACCTTCAGTTCCTCTGTTGGTAAACACCATTGCAGAAGCCATACAGGTTTGACTATAAACCAATTTAAAAGTAGGGTTGTTGGTGCCTTTAAAAAATTAGCAGCTGTTGTGCCTTGTTCTTGTACAACCTGAATGGTTAGCCACTGTTCTTTATAATATTTTGTAATATTTTTCCCAGAAACATGCATTAATGTATGGTTCATTTTTGAGATTGGAGGAATGCTAATCTGAGTATTCTATTGCCATAACAAATCATGTATGCATAAATTCATTGCTATGTTAGCCACATATGGACTTAATTTTCCTTTCTGACCTTCTAGCCCTATACATTCAACCCATTTCATGCTCTATTTCACCTGAGATAAAGTTCCAGTCCCTAAAAGCTGAACATTTATATCCTAAAGAGGCCAATTTGGATGCCAAGATGCTGATGCAATTATTGTGACATCCACACCAGTGTCTACAAGGCCTTCAAGGACAATGTCATTTATTTGTATTTTTAATTTTAGTCTTTGTTCATTTATAGAAGTTTGCCAAAAAATATTTTCTATTTGGTTTATCCTGATTTTTTTTCTCTCCTCTATAACTTTTCTATCATCCATAGCAGTATGATTTTTTATAATAGGCATTAGGTTCTTTAATTGCTCTGGGAAAAAATCCTTCCATAATTACAAGAAATGACTAAACCAAATTTGGCATGGGAACTTGCAAGAGGCCTCTCAAGGAGTTTCCCAATGGCAAAGTGATAACTTGACTAGCCTTTGTTGACTTACATTCATTGGTCCAAAGTCTGCCTCTGCTATACCTTTTGCATAATACAGAAGGGAGAGGCATTGTTTGAGTTATGCTTAGGAAAAACATTGTTTCTGGGAATGCACTGTTTACATTGTGACCATGTTTGCCACAACTGAAACACTTAATATTTTGATTTTTCTTCAAAACTTTGGAAATCTCCTCTCCTTGTATCATCATGGTCATGAGATTCAATATTGACTCTGTCTTTCATTCTTTCCCAAAGGGCATTGATCTTGCCTTTAAAAGCCTATTTACCCTTTGCATTGAGAATTAGCATTTTCAAAAGCCAGAGATTCAATTGTTATTTGTCTAGATTCTGAATCTGGTATCATTCTATTTACTGATAAAGTCGGTCTTTGTAAGAAATCTCTGAAGGCTTCCTTTGGGCCCTGTATTAGTAAATGATTCAATTTTTCCTTTCTACTTCTCCAATTCTCTCCCAAGCATTCAAAGCTACTGTGTAGCATAAATCTAGGATGTGATCATCATATAGAGATTGCCTTTGTACATCAGCAAAATCTCCCTCTCCAAGAAGTTGGCCTTGGGAGATTTCCAAACCTCTAGCCTTAGTTAGTTGTTTAATGGTCTCAGTCTCTCTTTCAACCAGATCATCCATTGTAATTGAGGATCAGACTCCAAGACCACTTTAACTAAGTCTCTCCAGTCTCTAGGGATAATTCTATAATAAGCTGATCATGAGTTTAACATCTGCTTCACAAAAGGCGAATGCATGCCATATGAAACTATTGTTTCCTTGAATCTCCTTAAATCTAACATTTCCACAGGATTCCATTTAACTCTTGCAGATACCTGTCATTTGGCAGTTACTGTAAGATGACTAGATATTTAGAGTTGGCTCTTTGAAAACCTTAAGCTGTTCCTCTCTAATTTTATAGTGCAATGCTGAAATTGGTTCTACATTAAATTCCTCTATCTGGATCTGAGTATCTCTATGATCTGTTTTATTAAGTTTTTCTAAAACTTGTATCTTATCACTCATATTAACCATTTTTTAGTGAAAAAACAACAATGATAAAACTGATTATGTTGCCGGGTGGTGGTGGCGCACGCCTTTAATCCCAGCACTTGGGAGGCAGAGGCAGGCAGATCTCTGTGAGTTCGAGACCAGCCTGGTCTACAAGAGCTAGTTCCAGGACAGGCTCCAAAACCACAGAGAAACCCTGTCTCGAAAAACCAAAAAAAAAAAAAACTGATTATGTTTAGAATTGACTTTACATAAGTCCTACCTAAATTAGTTATCCTCACATTTAGCTGTTCCATTTTAAACTGTCCAGCATATTATCATACAGAGACCTAAATCCCTCATTAGTAATAGCATTTCCCATTTTTTAATGTGGGAATTTTTTAAACTAATTCCTCCTTTTAAGAAATCCCAAGTGTCTTACCAAATCTGCTAACAATGTCAGTGAACTGTGAGGCATAATAGTCTGAGTGAAGAACACAGGCAGTGAACAGCCTGGCTGAGGACATCTGCATGTGCTAGCATGTAGCCATGAGCTGTGAGTGGCAGCCTGAGCAGAGGGGTCTAGGGAAAGCTCGCAACCCACAGTGGAGAGAGAGCTGGCCATCTAAAAAACTTGCAGGGGATTGTGAAGAAAAAGCACATATGGCGGGGGAGGGGGAGCTGCATAAAGGCAGAGCCAGTTGGTCTAGGGCAGGTAAGTCCTGTGGTGTTTGGAACTCAGGTGCTTCTGCAGTTTGGGTGGCAGCTGGAGACTGTTTCAGAGAGACTATAATAGGAATATCCCAAACTTGCTCAGAGGCATGGGACAAAAAGAAAAGAAAGCTTAGCTGAGTAGGGCAGAGGCCCCTGGTATAGCTCTGGCCTGTGCTAGAGGCTACAAAGCCATAGGCAAGGGACTTTTTAGTGAATTCTTGCCTTTAAGGTGGATGCTAACATGTAGCACGAGTTCTAATAGGTCTCAATAATAAAAGACTGGAGTCAAATATAGGGGACAATGCTGAGAGACCAGAAAGATGAAGTACCAAAACCACAGGCCACCTTACCTCTCCACTTCCCAGTCAAAAAGAAATTGAGTTCCTATTTCCTCCCATCTTATCACTTCGTCTCTCTGCCCAGCCATCACTTCCTGTCTGTCTGTACGGACCTCCAGACGTCATCTTCAGACAAGCTTCTTTATTTGTACAAACAAGATATCACCATAATCATATATATATATACATATATATATGTGATAAATTTACTTGATCTTGGTAGATTGACTCATCATGATATATGGTTCCTGTCAATCTTTTGCTGTGGTTCTATATATGTATATGAAGACTATAAATATTTGATATTACTTAAACTCAGTAGACTGACTCCTGTCTTGGTATACAGTTTTTGTCAATCTTTTGCTTTGACTAATATATATTAAATAATATATATTGAAAATTACTTGATCTCAGTAGACTCTTGTCATAATATATGGTTCTTTATTGTGTAATATTATTATGTGTTACATTTGTTTATGCTGTGGAACATTTGTTTAATGATGCAAAAATGTGTTGCATTCTTTTATGTTGCATTTATTTAACTCTATGAAGCTGTGTTACTTTCCCTGTCCAAAAGACCTGATTGATCTAATAAAGAACTGTACAGCTAATAGCTAGGCAAGAGAAAGGATAGGTGGGGCTGGCAGGCAGTGAGAATAAATAGAAGGAGAAATCTGAGAAGAGGAGATTAAGGAGCAAGAAAAGAAGGGGCCAGTCACCCAGCCACACAGTCAGACATGGAATAAGGAGAGAAAGGATATACAGAAATAGAGAAAGATGAGAGAACAGAGGCAAAAGGTAGACAGGATAATTTAAGTCAAGAAAAGCTGGCTAGAAACAAGCCAACCTAAGGCTGGGCATTCATGGGAAAGACTAAGCCTCTTTGTGTGTATTTGGGAACTGGGTAGCAGGACCCTGAAATGTAAAGAGAAAAAAACCCACAACAGTTCTTGTCTATCCTTTGCTCTGATTCTGATAGTAATATACCTTCTCTTGCTCTCTTATGTTTCATTTTTTTACTCCCAGTATACCTTTATATTTAATGTAAAATCCTTATAGACACATATAATTAGTGGATCATTTTTGTTTGTTTTCTGTAGCACAATTAATAAAAACCCAGAGACAGAAATTGGGGTTCAACCTAAAGGTCAGCAAAGCAAAACAGCCAGCCACTGGCTCTTACCTCTACCTCAGTCTGAAATGGTGATCCTGCCTCCAGGAATCTCAGAATGAGACTGACTGAGACCTGCCTCCTCCCATTTTATATTCCTCTCTAGGGCTGAGATTAAAGATGTGTACCACAACTGGCCGGTTTCTATGGCAAACTAGTATGGCTACTGGAGTTAAAGTTGTGTGTCACCACAGCCTCGTCTGATCAGTGTAGCTCTTTTACTTTCTGAACTTTAGGCAAGGTTTATTTATTAAAATACAAATTAAATATCACTACAGTTCTCTTTTTTAAAAACCTATTCTACAATCTCTGTCTTCGACTTTGAGCATCTACACCATTTAAATTCAATTTTGTTAAATGTTAACAAAATAAGTTAGGTATTAATTATGCAATTTTATCTTTATCATCTATTTGCTCTGTTTATATCTTCTTATGGATTAGATATTTCATTTTGATTTACTTAAAGTGTTTCAATGTGTCTCTTAGTACATTTTTAGTTATGGTTTAGATTGCTTAATTTTTTAATTATTTCCTTATTTGTACATAACTTATCATTCTATGTATGTCAACAATTTGTCAATCCAAGAGTTGCATAGAAACAACTGTGCCTCCTTCACATCCTTTCACCCTGCACCCTAATGGTTTATTTATATCAAATACTTGGTCTATGTACTGTAGTTTTTGTTGTCTTGTTGCTGCTGCCTGTGTACAGTCCTCATTTCCCTAGGGGCAGGGGGTGAGAAGATGTGAAGTCAACAGCACAGACTCTGGGAGATTCCAATACAGAGGCTCTTTATTAAGAACAGGTTGGGTTGTTTTTTTTTTTTTAAGAGGGTTAGGGAAATTAAACTGCTGCAGAAATGTTTCTGGTTGGTCCTTTGGAAACTGGTAGTCACTGCTGGCGTGTTGTGATTGGCTAGGAGCACGTATCATTAGTTACCATGTTTTTGCTTAGCTGACTGGTTGTCTTGACCAATTTTGCTTATTTATTGTGAGTTTGTGTGCACAGGCATGTGCTTGTGCCATCACCCTGCCTCATCTTACCCTTTTTATTTATTTTTATTTTTATTGGGTGACCTAGTGGGAGTTATGGATTTTCATAACCCTACCTCTGGGACTCCCCCCCCCCAGCATTTTGGGCTGTGCCTGTCTTAGGTTGGCCTATCAGACAGGCTCATACCTGTCTTTGACTACCAGTCCCCAAAGGGTTGGGTCCCCAGAAGTTCCCAAGAAGTCAGAAGCAAGGGGAGACTTTTAGGAGAACTAGGGCTTTAAATGACCTACTGCATTTACATTAGCCAAGCTTGGACCATCCCTGTTGGAGGTTTTGGTCCAGTGTGCTCCATAGCCATAAACACCTGGAATGTTGCCTTGTTCACCTGCTGTTGTCAGGATTTTAGCTGTACTTAAATATTATAGCCACCATTGTCCCTCCCATAAGACACCATGAAACAAGTGTAGAGAGATATAGCAGGGACTTTTATGTGAGCCCTTATCTGGTGCTATACTTATTCCAAAGTTTCTCTTTATTCTAGTGGGACTCATAAGCTCTACCTTGTGATAATGGGTAACACTGGCAACAAGAACTCATAAGAATGTGGGAATACGTGCCAGGACTACACAAGAAACTTCTTTAGGATTCCAGCAGGCACCCAGCATGCAGAGGCTTGTTATGCAATTTACATCTATTGTACTAGCATCGGTTAGTAAAAAGAAGAAGGCTGGGCTTGACATGATGGGCATGCCTTTGAAAGTAAAATTTGTTTTTGGTGTTATTTGGACAGAGTTCTTAAATGATTTATTGCCCTCAAAGTTTCCATTATGATAATTGCCTCCTCATAAGAATAGGAGGGGTCTAAAGTCTATGCAAGCATGATTTCCACAAAGGGGCCAATTGCCAAACATGGGCCTGTTGACCTGAGCAGGATTTCTGCAGGAAACTTTGTTAGGGCTTATGGAATCATTAGCCCAGGGTGCTCTCATACAAATGAATGAATTCCTTTTTTTCCCTAACAACAAACAACCCAGTGTTTATAACAGGGCTAAGGCCCTCCTCATCAAAGGCCCAAAATTTGATTTTGAAGAGGACCTCCACCAAGGCTTGGTGAGGATCCTTTTTATCTTCTGAGGAGACCTTGGCCAGCTCTCTTTTTAGGGAGCAGTTTATTCTTTCCATAGTATCCTGGCCTTGGGGATTATAGGGAATCCCTGATGGGTGTTTGATTTTCTAGCTCCGTAAGTAGTCCTTAAAGATTTGAGAGGCATACGCTGGACCATTGTCAGTTTTTATTGCCTAGGGTACCCCCATAACTAACATTGCTGTCTTTAATGCCTTGATAGCTTGTGTGGCCTTCTCTCCTGTTTGGACCAAAGCATACACAAAAGAGGAATAGATGTCAATAATTACATGTATCTATTTAAACTTACCAAAGGGGACATAATGAGTGACATCCATCTGTCAAAGTGCTTTGGGAACCAATCCTCTGGGGTTTACAACTGCCTTATTCAGAGGTCCCAGCAGGGCAATGGGGACATGTGGTACAAGTTCTAGTTAAATATTCACAGCTAGGCAAGGGTAAATCAGGTAAAAGGTTGTGCTTAAGGACTGCCAATAACTCCTCCAGTTGTATTGATCCAAGATTTGGTTGGGTATAAGTCCTTTTCTTATGAACTCCTGGGTCAGGGAGTACACCAAGTACCACGAGCAGCTGCTGACTGGCCCAAAGGGCAGCAAATGACCTGTTTTCATAGACTGTCCCAGGAAGCTGTCTGAGCATGAGCAACACCTGCTTCTCAATTTCGCACTCAGCTCCAGGGTCAAGGTAGTGGAAGTAGAACCGGATTAGTTGAGAAAGACTAGGAGAGGAAGTCCAACAGTCCACACTCCCCATAAATCTGGAGAGCCTTCAGACAATCCCAGAGAGTGGCCCCAGGCAAAAGTTGTCAGTTGCTTTCATGGCCAAAGGAGGTCCACGGAGAACAAGGACAGAAGGAAAAGAGAAAGCAGTGTTTGCAGACTTGTGTGCTGCTTATAGTGAGGAACTTCTGTGGTTTGTTAGGCTGCTGCCGTGTGCTTAAACAGTGTCTCCCAGCGCAAAGGAACTGTCAGAAGGTCTTTTATTGGCTCTCCCTCCTGGGTGGTCAGCCCTAATGTGGAGGTACCAGGATGAACAGAATCAAGATGGAAGACAAATAGGAAAATGAAGAGAAAATGTAGAAATAGGAAAGAAAGCCCCAACTCACAGAGAGCTTAGAAAACAAAAATAGGGGTCAACTCACCAAACACAGCTGAAAGGGGTGAACTCAAAATGGCAACAGAAAGTCAGGATGGGGACAGCATCTAGAGCAGCAAACAAAAAAAGAAAAATGCCCCAAAAAGGGTAAGGAGGACCCAAAAAGAGAGTTAACAGGAAAAGGTCCATCCACATTGGGCACCAGTTATAGTTTTTGCAGGCTTGTTGCTGCTGCCTGTTGTGCGGTCCTTATTTCTCGGGAGGGGGTGCAGGGGGTGAAAAGACAATGGCATAGACTCTGGGAGATTCCAATGCAGAGGCTCTTTATTAAAAACAGATTGAGGTTTTTTTTATAGGGTTTGGGAAATTAGGCTGCTGCAGGAACATTTTTGATGGGTCCTTTGGAAACTAGTGGTCACTGCTGGTGTGTTGTGATTGGCTAGGAGCGTGTGTCATTAGTACCATGCTTTTGGTCTGCTGGCAGGTTGTCTTGACCAACTTTGCTTACTCATTGTGAGTTTGCATGCACTTGCTTGTGCTTGCACTATTGCCTTGCCTCATACAAACATCGAAAACTACATATATTGACATATTGCTATACTTTTTTGCTTAAAGGGTTTGTGGGGACAAAGAAAGGCTACTTGTTCATATTTATAGTCTCTCTATTTCTCTTCCCTTTTTGAACTACTAAGATTAGTTATTTTTTTTTAAGTTTCCTTTCTCTTTACAGATGCTTCATTAAGAACTCCTTTTAAAGGGTATTTTACCATGACAACAGTTGGCATCCCATTGTGATGGGGCACTCTGGCAAGGTGTCATACCTAGATGAAGAGCTACAGAAAGTTAATAGCCACTGAGAGAGGGAGGGATCAGTCATCAGTCTTCACCAGAATGAGCCTCCTAATCGGCTATCCAATGCCAACTGGTCATCCCTACAATGTGTACATACAAACAACACTAAATAAACTCATCAGGTTGTATTTATACCTGTGTACATGTATGTAACAATAATAATTTTTAAGAGGTCATGAATTTGAGAGGAATCAGGAGGACACAGAAGGGGCTTGAGGGAAGAGGAGAAAATGATGTTGATACAGGTATAAAATTTTAAAAATAAATAAAAAGCATAATTTGAAAAAAATAGGTCTTCTGGTGATAAAGTCTCATAGTGCTCCTTCATCTGCGAATGTCTTGATTTTCCCTTTGTTGCTAAAGAGTTAATTTTGATGACTGGATTTAGAGCTACAGTTCTTTAAATACTTGAAAATTCTAAATGTGAGTGTCATTTTTCCATTACTGTAATGAAGTATCTGGCTAATCCATTTAATATAGAGAAGTTGCTTTGGCTCAAAGTTTCAATTCATGGTCATGGATTGAATTTTAATCCATGATTTAAAAAAAAACAAGTTTGACTACAATATTCAAGCATTTTAGAACTGGTCATCATACCAAAACTGAGAATCTATAGGATAGACGAAGGAGCTGATATACAAACTAAAGGCATAGGGAACGAAAGAAGAGATTTCCTAAACCCATGGGAAAATATGCACTTGAAAATACAAGGGGGCATTTAGAACCCCAAGTGACATGAGCAAAGAAGAAATTCCCTCAAGACATATCATAGTCAGAATGCTAAGACTATAGAACAAATGAACAAAATTGAAAACTGCTAGATGAAAATGCCAATTTCTTTACAAATTAGAGTAAATTCAAATCACATCAGGCTTCTCTGTTGCTATAAGTTCAATCTTTGCAAATATGTAACTAGCAACCCAAATTATACCCATAAAAAGTGTTTTTAAATTGGTAAATAAATAAGGACTTTGAGGAAAACTACAAATTAAAACAATCTATGACCTCTAACCTAACATTACAGAGATACTTTAAGGAATTCTATACACAGAGCAGAAAAAAGTCACCAAAACAAGAGCACAGAAAAAAATGAATTTCATGCATGAATGAATAAAAAAGAATAAACTAGGGAAGAAGCCAATGTGTCCAGTGGCAGAACAAATAGTATTCTTACAAACCAGGAAAAGAAGAAAAAAATTCCAGAAATCGGCAAACAGCTCTCAATAATAACCCTAAAATATGGTTTCAACCCTCTTTAAAACATGCAGACCAGCTTAGACACCTTCCCCCAAAAAAAAGCAACCGTTAGTTCCTTGTAAGCGACAAGGGATGCACAAAAGCACACACAGACGGAAGGTTTAGGGTGGTAACCAATACACCACGCAAGTGGAAACTAAGGGCAAGTGAGAGTAGTTATTTTCCTATCAGGGAAAGCAAATTTCAATCCAGAATTATTTTGAAGAAAAAAAGGTCATTACAGATGAACATAAGAAAAAATCACCAAGAATGGATAACAATTATTAAGATGAACATGAGTAGATTTAGTTTTATAAAATGAGAACTGTGGTAAAATCAGAGATGGATAGGTCCTGATATAGTAATAGTGGGTGATGTCATTATTCTTGTCAATAGACAAATTATTCAGACAAAAACTCATTTCCTACCTCTTTTCCTTTTTCTCTCCTCCTCGTATCCTTTTTGTTTTTATTTCTTAACTATGACCTCAAGAAACTTAAAAATCTTTGATAATAAACTCTCTGGTCCATAATAGACTCCCAACTCTCTCTTCTTGGGTAATTTTCTCATCTTGATTTCTTAACTTATTTGATCTAATACCTAATATCATCCTTACCCAGCCCATACCCCTTTCACTTACAATCTTAATAACTAATGTCTTATTATAAATTGTACTGCCCTTGCTTGTTTGTTCACTGATAATTACCAATGTTAGCAAGAACACTGCTTTTAATAGACTAATGGGACATAAACATAGTGGACATACGCATCAATTGCATTTGCCTCTGCAGTTAATAGTCTATTTTGTGAGTAATATAGAGGTCATTCTAGGTGCCCTGAGTATATGGTCTCAGGGCTTAACTTCTGGGCTACACACACAAACTATCACAACCTTGTCCCTTAACTTAAATATCATAAATA
This sequence comes from Neodon shergylaensis, assembly GCA_025134845.1. NCBI lineage: Eukaryota > Metazoa > Chordata > Mammalia > Rodentia > Cricetidae > Neodon > Neodon shergylaensis. Next base: position 1,033,737 of record JABTXL010006431.1, read on the forward strand.
CTTTAACTGAATGAATATAGCTAATAAAAATCCAATTAATGAAATAACAGCATATGACTCAATTCAATAATATAAGAAATATGAAAAATCAAGTCAGCATGACCCCTTCAAAACTACCATTTTCACAGTGATGGCTCCCAGTGAGAGTTAATTAGATAAAACTCCATACAAGGGATTTAAAAGAAAAAGCATAAGAATGTTTAATGAAAACAAAGAAGATACAAACAAACAAAATGAACTAAAAGAGAATACAAGTAACTGAATTGAAAAAGAAAGTCAACGTAGGATGTAAAACTAAAATTGAATAAAAAAATAGGAATACTGAAAACAGATTGAAATTTTTGATGAAGAAAACTTAGTCAATCAAATAACAAACTCAGTAGAAAGCTCACCTATAGCATAGACCACATGGAAAACAGAATATCAAGGACAGATGATAAGACAGAGGAATTAGAATATTGAGACATCAAACAGAGATAAAACAATAAGAAAATATAAACATAACACATGGATTCCATAGATCACTATTTAAAGACCAAATTTGCAAATCATGGAGATGTAAGAAAAAAAGAAAAACCCACATCAGGCTAAAGGCATAAAACACATATTTTATAAAATTATAACAGATAAATACTTCAAACTAGAGAAAGACAAAACCATTCTAGAGTTGGGAAGTACATAGAACATTATATGAACATGACCTTGAGGGACCTCCAACATGTTATGATTTAATCACTAAACACAGAGAACAAAGAAAAATGTTGAAAACAGTAAGAGGAAAATATCAAATAATTAATAGGTTTACTGCCCCCCCATAATAACTTTCTCTGCCAATGCAGTAAACCAGATCAAGCTGAATTGAAAAAGCATAACAAGAATCTTGAGGAGAGCAATTCCCAGTTGGGTTTTCTCATCCCGGAGACAGAGGCCAAAGGAGTCCTGCACCTGAGACAGGGTAGGAAAGCTTTATAGACTGTAGGTGAAGGGTGATAACATGTCCACCACAAGCTGGGTTGGTGCCCAAGTATAGTCATAAGCTGGAAGCTCAGGCAGGGACTTGGGGGGCTCACAATTTCAGGGGAGGAAGTTTGCAATAGCTACCAAGAAAGCAGAACTGGGCTTTTTTTTTTTGGCACTTTTGCTTCCTTTGGAGACTCTCTGAGTGGGCAGGGTTTGGAGAGAGAGAAAGGGAGGGAACAGGGCTTCCAAGACAATGCAGGGGCAATCTGGAAGCTCCACCTGAACAATATTATATAAATGCAAAACTGTCAGAGTTAGAGAAGTCCTCAACAGAACCATCGAAACCAGGAAGTATAGAGTGATGGATTATAAATTCTGTAAGACAATAACTGCCAATACAGATTCCTATTGTTATAACTGAAGTAGAAAGATCTTTTTATAATTAAAAGTCAACTGAAGGAATTGATGATCACTAAACCAGCTATATAGAAGGCACTCTTCACACTAAAGAGAAATATTAACTCATCTCTGAGGCTACGGAAAAGAACATGCTGGAAGACTAGTGAGGGAATAGGGAGAACCCAACACTATAAAATAAAAACAAAACTATAGGAACTTTGAATATTAATGGACTACAATGCTTAATCTTGATTGTTATGTTGATTCCATCTGAAATCATTTCAGAGACATACCTTTGGGCAGGTCTCAAAACATTTGCAGGAAGGATTTGCCCAGGAGAGAAGGCTCTCCTCGAATAGGTAAAACCTTCTGGGAACATTCCAGACATAAAGATCCAAAAAGAAAGCTTGGTTGCATTACATTTTCTTCCCCCGCTGAGTGCATCTGTCTTGGTGTTGCTGTTGCTATCCACCAACGGCATCCGAACTCATCTTCTTCAGCCTTCAGCTGTGGACTGATAACCAGAAATTCTCCAGAAATCTTCCCACCCTCCCTCCAGTGCCATTCAACATGGTACAATAAATAGCCAGCAGGTTCTCAGCCTTTCCAGGGTGCAGATGGCCACTGTTGGACTACCCAGCCCCTGCTGTGTAAACCTGGCCTAAGAAGTCCCCTTTTCTAATAGATATGTGTACATATTCATACTATCGGTTGTTTTCTCTAAGAAAGTCAGACTAATACCATGAGAGTTCTAGAAAACAGAATAGTAAAGACAAGTTTCTCTACTGGGATTTGGAGCATTTGGAATTGACTGTCCAACTTGCCTAAAGTTAGTAGTCACCTCTAATAGTATGGAGAGCACAGGTAACTCATGATGTGAGCTATTTAAGTTCTATTCAAGACCTAACTCTTTTTCTCATCTTGCATTGCAGTTTTGAGCCACCTTGAGTGCTTAGGTTTTTTACTTGTATTACTCAATTCATCATGACCTCATTTGTGTGCCTCCCTCCTTCCCTCCCTTTTCTCCTTGTCAATCATGTGCTGCTGATGTATTCTATAGTCAAGTAATATTGCTTACTGTTAGACTTTAGGGAAGGAGAGGGAGGAGATGTGTTGAAAAGAGAGACACAGCATCTCTCCGTTTTTCAGATGGAAGATTTATTAATGCTGACAGCAGCGTGGCATCTGGAGCAGACCCACATCTCACTTGATAGAGCAAGGCGTCTTCTTTCGGGATCTCTTAAGAATAGGTGTGGAGCATTATAGATAACACGCACAAGAAGACCGTCCCCTCGATGAGGCTGGAAGATACTCAGTCAGTCTGTCTAGAGTGATTGTTCAGAAAGCCCAGAGCTTATTCTTACATAAATAGTCAGATGAGGATTTATGCACAACAATGGGCCTGGCTAATGTATAACCTGAGATACGTGATAGATGGGAAGTACAGACCTGGTTTCTGTGTGACCTGTGAGATGTGGCAGCAGCTAGCCTGTCTCTGAACTCCTAAGTGACAAGGTGGGTAACATGTTCCTGTCCTACTTGTAGCCCTTTCTATTTAGGGTCTGGTTTGTGGAAAGTTTGTTTCTGGGAAGGACAAAGAGTTTATTATGCGTCACAAACTTTTAGTATTTAGTTGAAATGTGCAGGTTTGGAAAAGGACTGTGGGAGATGAGTTTGCTTGGTGTGTCTGGTTTAGCCCTCGTAAGAGGCAAAGAGTCCAGTGACTCGCTCTGTGAGAGTTTTCGACATTTGTGGGAAAGTAAAAGCAGGCAGTGAGGCTGACTGTTTGCATTGATTGATAAAGAAACTGAGGTGGTGAATTGTTGTTGTTGTTAAAGGACATGAACCAGAGTCATCTGAGAAGAAGGAACCTCAGTTGAGAAAAGGCTTCCATAAAACTGGCCCGTAGGCAAGCCTGTGGGGGCATTTTCTTCATTAATGATTATGGGAAGGCTTACAAAAGAGCAAACTGAGCAAGACAAGGGGATCAAGTCAATAAGCAGAACTCCTCCATGGCCTTTGCCTCAGCTCCTGCCTCCAGGTTCTTGCCTTGAGTTTCTGCTTGTACTTTACTCAGTAATGGACTGTGTATGTCAGGAAAAAGCCCTCCCCAAGTTGCTTTAGGACAGAATATCCTATATGTAAACATCATAAAGTCTTTTGAGTATGTCTTAAGAGAGAATTTTCTCTCCAGTAGCCATCCAGTTGAAGTTACCAAATTCCAAACCACAAAGTCTTAGCAGATGATTGGTTGACACACAATCCCAGTTTCGAAAGGTGTTGTCAACTTCAATGGGACACTTGTTGGAAATGACTTAGCATGGAGATAGGTCAAAGGACTACGATGAGGTCAAGGACATCAAAATACCAGCTTATGATGGGTTTATTTTCCTGAAGAAGTGAGCTCCAGCCACACACTCCCACTGCACCCCTACCATGTGCAGTACTATCCCTCCTTCCTTTGAGCTTGCGTTTTCTATAGAATTGGCAATGACCTTCTAGATGCC
>JABTXL010006431.1:1041028-1103272 GCA_025134845.1 Neodon shergylaensis
TCTATCTATCTATCTATCTATCTATCTATCTATCTATCTATCTATCTATCTATCAACTACCTACTATTTTGCCTATCTCTACCTACCTACCTACATATCTATCATTCTATCTATCTATTTATCATATATGTAGACAATTTATTCATTTTTACTTTATGTGTATCAGTATTTTGCTTGAATGTATATCTGTGCACCACATGCCTGCCTGGTGCCTGCAGTTGCTGGGAAAGGGCCTCAGATCCCTGGAACTGAATTATAGACATTTGTGAATCAACCATATGGGTGCTGAGAATTGAACTCGGGTCCCTTGGAAGAGTGGCGGTATTCTTAACCACTGAGCCATCGACCCTCATTTATATTAAGAATAAATATTCTGAGGGAAAAAAAGAACAATCCCATTTATAATTTTCTCCACAAAATAATAAAAAAAAGGTAAGCAAGGAAGTGAAAGATATCTTTACAATAAAAACTTAGGAACACTGAAGAAAGAGTATGAAGAAGTAGCTGGAAGATGGAAAAGCTTCCCATGCTTCTTGATTAGGATAATTAACATCGTGAAGATGGATATACTACCAAAAGCAGTCTACAGATTCAACACAATCTCCATTGAGACATTAGTGGCATTATTCACAGAACTACAAGAAGCCATCTTAAATTCTTATGAAAGCACAGAAGACCCTAGAGAATCAAAGCAGCCACAACAAAACCCAGAGGCAGAACAGCCAGACCCTCAGCTCACGTCATGCTGCAGAGCCATTGTAATGGAAGCAGACGGGACTCCCATGAAAACAAAGATGCAAACCAAAGGAATAGAACAGAAGATCCGAACATAACCCCACACGGCCTCAGTCACTGAGTTTTGATAAACATGTCAAACAGATATGCATATTAAAGAAAAGACAGCAGCTGCAAAAACAGGGTTCTGGAAAAACTAGTTATCAGAATGCAGAAGTGGTGTAGGAGGGTCTTCTGTCTATGTGTTACTTGCATTGGTCAAATAAAGAATCGGTCTTGGCTTTTTGATAGGGCAGAATTTAGATAGGTGGAGTAGACCGAACAGAATTCTGGGAGAAGAAAGCAGAGTCAGACAGGTGCCATGGTTCTCCTCTCTGAGACAGATGCCGGTTAGACTCATCCCGGTAAGCCACAGTCAAGCGGCGATACATGTTATTAGAAATGGGCTGAATCAATATGTAAGAACTAGCCAATAAGAGGTTAGAACTAATGAGCCAGGCAGTGTTTAAATGAATACAGTTTCTGTGTTATTATTTCCGGGGCTAAGCTAGCCATGCAGGAGCCGGGCCGGATGAAAAGCAGGCCTGCTCGCCTCATCACTACACAGAAGAAAGAAAGAAAGAGCTGGAGAGATGGGTGGCTCAGTGGTTGTAGCAACACCTGCCACTCTTACAGATGACCTGGGTTTGGTTTTCAGCACCCACACCGTGGCTTCCAGCATCCTAAAATCCTGTACCAGGGATCAGATGACCTCTTCTGACCTCCGTGGGCCTGTGAAGGCAAAACACTCACAGACATAATATAAAAATATAATACATTTAAAATAAAAGAATGAAGCTATATTTATTAGTCTCACTCTGCACAAAACAAACTTCAAATGGATCAATAGTTGAATACAAGATCTGAGACTCTGAAAGACAGAAGGAAATTCAGGGAAACTCTCCAAGGTTTAGATAAACACTGAGTGACTTGAGAGACTGGAGAAAGTGCCAGCAGGGGACAAATGGAGTTTCAAGAAATTAAAAAGCACCTTCCTCTCTAAACTAGAAACTGTCTTCAATTGATAACCACTCACAAATGGTCTTCCCTTCGAGTCCTTTGCATATACATATAATGTTTTTTAGGGGGTTTCTGTATGTGCGAACATGTGTGTCTCTGAGTTTATATGTTTTTCTTGTGCTTTTTCTTTAGCTCACTTTTCTGTTTGTTTGTCTTATTCAGGTCTATTTGTTTTTATTTTGTTGTTATTTTTAGATGCCTGTTTATATTCTAATGAGAGAGAGAAAGGACATGGATTTGGGTGGATGGAGAAGTAAAGAGAACCTGGGAAGCATTGGGGGAGGGGAAACTGTAATCAGACTATAGTGTATGGGAAAAAAATCTATTTCCAATAAAAAGAAATTAAAAAGTTTATGAACCAAAAACAATTATTTGAATGAAGAGACAGCTACAGAATAGAAATCTTTACTAGCTATACATATACATACATAAATATATATATATGCATAGCTATACACATGGTCAATGTTTAGAATACACAAAGAGCTAGAAAAACTAAACACCAAAAACCAAGCAACCCAATCAATAAATAAAGCAGACAGTGTTAGGATTCAGGCACCTGTATTGGTCTGCCCTTAGGATGCTGATAGGATATGTCCCCACTAAGAGCATCTCCTGTGCATGTTGCCTTTGTTCCCACCCCCCATCTCTCTTTCTCTCTCTCTCTCTCTCTCTCTCTCTCTCTCTCTCCCTCCCTCCCTCCCCCCTCCCCGCCCCCTCTCTTTCTCTTCTACCACTCTTGTCTTCAGGGACCAATCTCTCCCAGCCCCCCCTCTCTGCCACTTTCTCTGCCCCTTCTCTGTCCTCTTCCAATAAACCTCCCAGCTGAGCCCTGTTGTATGGATGACTCTCTTCATGGCATATTTTAAATTACAACGTTGTTTCCCTGACCAGGAAAGGCTCCCCTGGTGCTTCCTCCGGCCTGCTGGCAGTCTGAGGCATGCCAGGACCCTGGAACCTGGCCCACATACAACACCCTCACTTTTCCAACTAACCTGGCCCCTCCATCTAACGCTGACATGACTGGCCAGCCCTCTCTTCTCCTCCTCCGAGTGGAGGACTCATCGCTCAAACGTGGTTTCTCACCTTTTGGCGCCCTCAAGTCCTGGTCCGAGGCAGCCATGACTCCCTCGTTTGGAGCAATTGGCCCCTGTTCTGTGTTTGATAAATCACTGAGCAGCCTGTATCTTCTCAAAAGTGACCCTCTTTGAATTCTTGGGATGCTGGGAATTACAGACCCTTGGGTCTCCCTTATCTGCCTAATTTATGGAAACTTTGTCATCGTATATTCCTCCGACTTTTGCTCTTAGTGCCGGATTTAAGGACTTCTAAACTCATCCACCTTTGCAGTCAGATCTGCCTCAAAGACCACTTAGATACTGCTTTCTGATCTGCTCTCTTCCGCCTGCAGCAAATCTGCTTTCCCATTCACTGGCGGCTCTGCCTTCTGTTCAATACTGGCAACTGGGTCTTTGGCGGGTCCACCCGCCTCTGACCATTCCCCTGGATGCGAGGCTTCCTTTCTCAAGCACAGTCCTCTCCTCGCCTTCCAGCTTTTCTCAAAGACCTGGTACCAGGTGGCTATGTCTCTCTCGGGTTCAGAGCCCTTGGCCCATGTTGTGTGGTTTCACATGGGACAGCCTGTGCCTACTTAATCTGATCCTCTCTGAATTCCTGGGACACTAGGAATTGCAGCCCCTTGGCTCTGACTTTTCTGCTCACTCATGGGAGCTGTGTTGTCGTCCTCAGCTCCTCGCTCCCATTGGGATGTCTTTTGGAGACCCACCGACCACTCCTTTCAAATCAAATCTGGCCTCAGTATACCCTGGGTTAAGCAGTCAGGAAACCAGGAAAGAATTCTCCTCTTTCTTTCTTTCTTTCTTTCTTTCTTTCTTTCTTTCTTTCTTTCTTTCTTTCTTTCTTTCTTTCTTTTACTGTCTGCTCCCCCTCTCTAAATGTCCTGTTTGCTGTAACATGTGGGTCAGATGGAGAAGTCAGATTCCTCTTGTTCAGCACACACTGAACCTTCCTTTTTTTTTTTTAATCTAAACAGCAACCATGTGGCTCTTCTCCGTCTTGGCTGGTGACCTCATCATGATGTCAGCAGCTATGTGGCTGGCAGCCATCTTTTACTAAGGTTAAAGAGTACACTTCTCAATCCTAATGAGCTCTCTGTTCATTTTATCTCCTGTAGAGGAAGAAAGCAGCAACAAGCCTCAAATGTTTTTGGATCGGTAACTTTGGTTTAAAACACCTAAGTACTTATGTCTTTGCCAACTGTTCGACACTAAGCTTCTAGAGAATTTAAATAAAGAAAGAATCTATAGTCTAGCTCTGGCAGAGCACTAAACACTACTTTACCACTATAATACCGTAGCTACAAGATTGGGATTTTTCAGGTGTCTTTGGTTGCTTTCTAATGTCTCTAAAACTTATCTCTTTGGTAAACTTAAAATTCTTATGTGAATCCACCTGGAATAGCATTTTGCCAGGTCCAAGTGGCACCTGATGGTTCCACGGAGCCCGGACAGTGAAATGAAACAGTCAGACACCTCAGGACATGACCAGCACCCCAGCTTTCTCAGGTCCTGCAAAGACTGTGGCTCCCACCCCTTGTCAGCATGAAGCAGTTTTGAGAAAAAGGTGTCCAATACCCTCCTCACCTGCTACATCTTTCTAACTCTTCGCCTTTTTATAATAAACAAAAGCAGGGATGTTAGGACTCAGGCATCTGTACTGGTCTGCCCTTGTGGTACATCCTCAACTGTAGCCAATAAAGTACTTCCTGTGCACATTTGCTATAGTGACGCACGCCTTTAATCCCAGCACTCGGGAGGCAGAGGCAGGTGGATCTCTGTGAGTTTGAGACCAGCCAGATCTACAAGAGCTAGTTCCATGTCAGGCACCAAAGCTACAGAGAACCCCTGTCTTGAAAAACCCATCTTTCCCTCCCCCCTCTTCCACCGCTCTTGTTCCCAGGAACGGGTCTCCTTCCACGCCCCCCGCCCTTTCTCTCTCCTCTTCAAATAAACCTCCTATGTGAGCCTTGTTGCATGGTGTGACTTCTGTTTGTGGTGTTTTTAAATACATTACGATCGACAGTTCTTAAAAGATTAGATGCATAGGACCATTCAAGAAATGCAATAAAAATGACACTGAGATCCCATCTCAACCCCATCAGGATGTCAGTCTTCAAGAAAATGATTAACAAGTGTTGAGGAGGATGTGGGCGAAGGGCACCCTCAGGCACATTGATGGGGTTGTACACACGCCAGGCCACTGTGGAATTCAGCGTGGAGATTCCTCAAAAGAGAAATGATATACCCACCTGTATCATGCCTGGGTATTTACACAAATGGCTCTAAGTCAAGGTAACACAGAGAAAGGGCATCAGCCTTTGCCACAGTACTCTTCGGGAGAGCAACTTTGAAGAGCCAGCTAAGAAGAAAATGTGGCTGGACTCTGGGGATATGGTTTAGTCGGTATTTGCCGTACATGTTTTAGGACATGAGTCGGAGCCCCAGACTCTATATGAAGAAGTTGAGGGTGTGGCGTGTGTTTCTGATCTCAGTCCTGAAGAGGCAGAGACAGACAGGGTTCTGGGACCTACTAGCCAAACAGCCCTGTCTACTCAGTGAACTTGAAAGCCTTCGAGAGACTTGCGTCAAAAAACAAGGCGGGTGGCATCTGAAGAATGACCCTCTAGATTGACTTCGGTCTCCCCAGGCACATGTGAACACATGCATACGTAAGTTCACACAAACACACACATAAAAACAAATTTAAGTGGCTCATAATCATACTGGAACCTTTCAGCCACAGAAAGGAATAAAGCTTCATCATTTACAAGAAAATGAAATTCAACTGGAAATTATCCTATTAAGTGATGTAAGTCAGTCTCCAAAAAAATAAATATTGAACTCACCCTCACTCACTGTTCTTAAACTTTATAAAGCCATAAATTCATATACGTGCACATGGCATAAGAGAAGAAGTAAAAGCATCTAGGAAAACAAAGGGGGCTGGTGGGAGGGAGAGAGGAGAAGAGAGAGTATGGGGTATGGGGAACATTTACACTACATTGTATACTTGCATGGATGTGACCTCATGTGACCCTACGTAATACAACTTTAAAATCCCAAAAAAAGTGATATTCAAGCTGAGACTTGAAGAAGGAAAGGGATCTAGGCTGTAAATTCTATTTATGTTTGATCACAGGAATAGAAATAAACTCATAAATTGAAGTATATTTGAAAGGGTGAATCAACAATATTTGCTGAAGATTTAGACACAGGCAGGGGAAGAGAGAAATGAACCAGAAAATGTCAATCTCAGGCTTCCAACTGAGAGAGCATGTTGTGAGAGGAAATGTAGAGGCACGCGCCCTAATTTTATTAAACATTTTATAGCGTGACTTGCAGAGTCATATTTCCATTTTTTAGAGGAAATCATATTACTAAAAACACGTCAGTGATGAAATCTACCTTCCTTCCTTACTGGAATCATATAACAGTATGCTCAGAATGCGTAACCATGACACAAGACGAAAGGTAGGGTTGTTCATGAATATTTGTTTTTTGAAAAGGAAAAATGTGTGGATTTAATTATGTACTATTGCTTCTGGGTGGAGCTGGAAGGGGTGATAGAAGTAGTAATGATTTAAGCTGGAGAAAAAACATCTCACAGGAAGCTTAGAGGGGAGCATGGGCAGAATAGGGAGACAGTATGCGTGCTGGCTAGTTTTATGTCAACCTGACACAGGCTAGAGTTATCGAAAGGACGGAACCTCAATTGAGAAAATGACTCCTTAAGATCTAACTGAAAGGCATTTTCTTAAGTAGTGATTGATGGGGGAGGGCCACTACTGGGCTGCTAGTCCCGGATTCTTTTTTTTTTTTTTTTTTTTGGTTTTTCGAGACAGGGTTTCTCTGTGGTTTTGGAGCCTGTCCTGGAACTAGCTCTATGTAGACCAGGCTGGTCTCGAACTCACAGAGATCCGCCTGCCTCTGCCTCCCGAGTGCTGGGATTAAAGGCGTGTGCCACCACCGCTAGTCCCGGATTTTTTAAGAAAGTAGGCTGAGCAAGCCATGAGGAGCAAGCCAGTAAACAGCTCCTCTCCATAGCCTCTGCATCAGCTCCTGCCTCCAGATACCTGCCCGGCTTGAGTTCGTATCCTGGCTTCCTTTGATGATAAACAGTGTTGTGGAAGTGTAGGCCAAGTAAACCCTTTCCTCTCCATCCTGCCTTTTGGTCATGTTATTTCCTTGTAGCAATAGAAACCCTAGGACAATCTGTGTTTCCCAAGTGAGTACCTCCCAAAAGTTCACTGCTCTGTTATTCATTTCTTAACTTAATTTTCAAAAAAACTCTGTAATTCTCACATTATTTCATCTTACACAAGACAAAATTCAAACTTTCAAAGCTAATTAAAAAGCTTAAGGTCAAGGTTAACAAGTGGCAAAGTGAAGATTTTGAAATTCAAATTAGATTAAGCAGTGCTACTAAAGTCACAACCCTCCCCCAAAAGACTACGCAAAGACTTGGGGGACTTTTCTTTGTAAAAGGTGAGAATACAAATACTTTAGATGATTGTGGGCTTTTGGTCCCTTGCTTAAATGCTCAGTACTGCCATTGTGACATAACCAGCCAGAGGATGTAGTTAGTGAATGGTGTGGCTGGAATTCTACTAAACTTTGTTTCAAAATGAGGCAGTATTGGCTGGCCAGCTGGCTCAGTGGGTAAAGCCTTTGCCACCAAGCCAAAGGACCGGACACTCATCGCCAAAAACCAGAGCTGAAGGAAGGAACTGACTCCTAGAAGCTGCCCTCTGATCGCCACTTGTGATTTTTGGTACAATGTACATGCTTGTTGTACATGTGTGCACACTTGGGCACACACACACACACACACACACACGTTATGATGTCTTTGACTCTAAATTTGCTTGAAGTTTCCAGATCCCTGCTTATCTTTCTCTGTTTATGGAGCTACTAAATAGGAAATTGAATGGTATAAATTTGGCTTTTTTTTTATATTCTCTTTGTTTTCTGAGTGGTAGAACTGGGAAGAAAGAAAAAGAAAATGGGGGAGGGAGAGTGTTTAAAAACTCTCTGAGGAAGATCCCACTTCTAAGTTTCTTCAAGCTGGCAAAAATTCAGTTTCTCATTGTTGTATGACAAAAGCTACCTTTTCCTGACGGTTAACCCCTTTCATTTCCAGCTAGCAATGGCATGTTGAACACTAGGTGTGGATTTAATCTTAGACTTCATCTTCCTCTGGAGAACTATCTCAGCATTTAAATGCTCCTTTGATGTAGTAGTCACTGTGATTTGAGTGGGGAATGCTCCCATAGGCTCCGTCATTTGGGCACTTGGTCTGCATTGCTGTTGGGGACGCTCAGGAAGTGCAGCCTTGTGGTAGGAAGTATGTCACTGGGGGCAGGCCTAAAGAGTTTAAAGGTTTGTGCCCCTTCCAATCTGCTCTCTGCTTCTTGCTGGAGATTGAGGATGTAAGCCCTCAGTTTCTTGCTTTGGCAGCCATGCCTGCTTCCTAACGTTGTCTCCCGGCCTTGGTGGATTTTTATCTCTCTGGAGACATCAGCCAAAATGCCTTTTCTTCCCTAAGTTGCTCCTGATCATCGTATATTACCACAGCAACTGAAAATAGCTAACACAGTCACACTCAAACAATCCAAACCAATCTCTGCATTTTATTTTTTTTATTATTTAAATTGTGTAGATATGTGTATGTTTGTGTAGAAGTATGTACACCAAGTACACGTGTCCTTGGAGAACAAACATGTCCCATCACAGTGTAAAGCCAGGGTTATAGGTGACTGTTAGGCACTCGTATTGAATGCTAGGGTCTGAACTGCAGTCTCTTCAAGTACACACTCTTAACCACTGAGACATCTCTCCAGGCCTATAACCTCTGTATTTTAAAGTCATATGATCAATAATCTTTGTTTTAATTCTTCTCTCATACGATATATCCCAACCTCAGCCTCTCCTCCTTCCCCTTATCTCAGCCCCACCCCCAGATCCACTGCCCCTCTCTTGTTTCCCTACATAAAAGAGCAGGCCTCCCAAGGCTATCAACCAAACAAGGCATAATAAGATGCAATAAGACTAGGCACAAACCATTATATCCAGACTGGATAAGGCAACCCAGTAGGAGCAAAAGGGTCCCAAGAGCAGGCAAAAGAGTCAAATACACCCCACTTTTCAGTGTTAGGAGTCTCACAAGCACCCCAAGTTAAACCGCAGCATGTGTGTAGAGGGCCTAACGCAGACTCCTGCAGGCTCCATGACTGCTGTTTCAGTTCCTGTGAACCCCTGTGAACGCTGTTTAGATGATTCTATGGGCCATGTTCTCCTGGTACCCTCGACCTCTCTAGCACCTACAGTCTTTCTTCCCTTCCTTCCACAGGATTCCCCAAGCTCTATATAATATTTGGTTGTGGGTCTCTGCATCTGCTCCAATCAGCTGCCGGAGGAAGCCTATTGGATGATGATTGGATTAGGCACCAATGATCAATAATCTTAATGACACCTGCAAATGCTCTTCTGCAGTGTTACCTCGTGTTCACAGGATTTGGAGGTCATAGAGATGACCTCACAGTCCGTAAGGCAGAAACTGGTCTTGTGACTTTTCTCTTGGAAGGAGATTGGGATGAAATGTATTTGAGTTGAAGAATAACTCTGGGTTTTATGTCAACTTGATATAAATTAGAATCACCTGAAAGGCTTTTTTTTATCACCTTAATAGATGTGGGAAGCCCCACCCCAATGGTGGGTAGCACGTTTTAGCAGCAGCCAGAAAAGGTGGGGCAAAAGGAAGATCCTTTTCTCTTCTGCTCACTTGGACTCCTGCTTGTCATTGAGTTCATTTTTCTTCCTTTCTTTTAACCAGTTTGTACAGCATGTGTAAATTAATATAAATTATTTGCCTATTGATTTCTTGGGGAGCTCCTGCTAGTGGGACCAGGACTTAACCTGGGTGCATGAACTGGCTTTTTGGAGCCCATTCCCTATGGTGGGGTACCTTGCTCAGTCTTGATACAGGGAGGAGAGCCTTGTTCCTGCCTCAACTTAGTATACCAGACTTTATTGACTTCCCAAGGGTGGCCTTACTCCCTCTGATGAGTGGATGGGGACAAGTGGGGGGTGAAAGAAGGGGAACTGGGGTTTTTAAAAAATTAATCTTTTTAAAAAAAATTCTTTGCCTAGTAGAATTTAGATACTTATAGAAAATCCAAAAAAAGCTAATAGACAGTGATAACATATACAAGAATAAACCCAGAGCTAGGGAATCCAGGAATGTGTTGGGAGATCTTGCTGGTCAGAGGTTGTAGTCTATCATGGCCTGGCAACTCTCTCCAAAGCTCAGCAACATGGCAGACTCCATCCCCAGCAAGACTTCCTGCCCTCTACCTGCCCTTGTCGGAAGAACATCTCTGGGCGCCAGAGGACTGAATCTGAAAGCTGTCTCTAAGCTTGGATGCCTGGTTTATCTCTAGCATGATCCTTGGCACAGTTTCCTGCTAGAAGCCTCCCTCCCCCCCCCAACAGCACATACGGTAACTAAGATTTGTACTAGGAGCTTTGCTATAGTATAGACCCTGCTGCCACATCTGAAGCCTTATGATAGGAGCGTGCCACTTAACGCAAATTAGGCTTTGTCCCCACCCTTCCCAATCCTATATATTCCCCGTATTCTGGAATAAAACTGAGCTGATTCCCTGAAGTTTTACCCCAGAAGGCTACCTCTGTTGTGCTCACAGGCCATTCGAGGGTATCCGTCATCACTTCTGCTCCTTGAGCTCACGGACTGGTGACAACATGGACCGTGAAAATAAAGAGGACCCCACAGGAATGAGCCTGTTCTCAAGGTCAAGCTGCAGTATCTAGAGCTCTTCCAATGTTTGCCACCACATCTTACTGTTCGAAATCTTTGCTTCCAAATTATCACTTGAATTGAGACAGAAGTCAAAGAAATGGAGATCCAAACAACAATGGCTAAATTAAGCTTATATAATTTCCTGCCATCTTGAGGAGCAGGGGCCATTTTTCCTGGCCTTAGTGGTCTTCGTTTGTTTAACTGGCAAATTTTCTGGGAAATGTGTCTGTAGTTGATCAGTCTTTCCCTCCATGTTCCATTGTGTTGTTTCACCCATAACTTGAAGTTCTTAGACATGCGCTATACCATAGTCAAGGTATGCTAGAAAAAGAAGACCTTGTCCTAAGAAGATCTCATCTCCTACATCTTTTTGCTTGTGACAGAAGCAACCAATGAGCATCTGTTGGCATCCATGGCTTATGACAGCTATGTGGCCATTCTTCAGTATCCGGTTCTCATGAGTGTGAAGGTCTGTGTCTGCTTGGTGGCTGGGTGGTGGCTGTGTGGCCGTGGTGAATTCCGTGACTCACACGGCACTGGCAGCCACACTCACCCTGTGTGGGCCCAACCAGATCAGCCACTTTCTCTGTGACATCCCGCTGTTCCTGAAGCTCTCCTGCTCAGACACCTCTGTCAATGAGTCAGTGCTCCACGTGGCCAGCGCCACCATCGGCCTGAGCCCCTGCTTGTTCACTGTAGGCTCCTACGTACTCATCATCTCCGCCATCCTTAGGATTCCCTCTGCTCAGGGCCAGAGAAAGGCCTTCTCCACCTGTGCTTCCCACCTCACCGTGGTGGTGGTTTACTTTGGAACAGCCAACTTCAACTATGACAGATCCAGGGAAGGATGCTCCTTGGACATGGACATCCTGGTGTCTGTTCTCTTCTGTATTGTGACCCCCATGTTGAACCCCATCATCTATAGCCTGAGAAACAAAGAGGTCAAGGGTGCCCCAAGGAAGCTTACTAAAAAACATGGTTTTTCTGGTCAGATAATATTGTTTTCTGAGAATATTGTTAGTTATGGGAGAAGATGTAGTTTTACAGTGCTTTCTCCACTTAGGCCTTCTTCACAGCTGTTCTGTCCCCTCCTCGGAGTCCCACTCCACACGCTGAACTTGTGTACCCTGGGATCGCCAACGAAACAGTGTTTTGGAGTGCTTTCAACACGGGATCCCAAAGGCCCTTATCCATTAGTCATTACTTATGTTTCCCAAATCCTTCAACTCTGAGAAACTGCTAATCTATTTTATGTCTTTTTGAATTTGCCTATTCTGGGCATTTAATGTAAATGTAAATGCAAATATATAATATATGGCATTTTCTGTCTGACTTTTTACCTGTGGCACAATGTGCTCAGTCTTTACCCATGTTGTAATGTGTATCAGAACTTCATTCCTTTTTCAGTCAAACCATAATCTATCATATAGCAATAGAACATTGTTCCATAAATCAGTTAACTGGCATTTGAACTCTTCCCACTTGCTTCCTGTCATGAATAGCATTGTTCAGATTATTTCTGCTCAAGCTTGAGTGGGTTTGCTTTTGTACATAGGAAGGGGAGATCCAGGTCATGTGATAGCCATGTACTCAATATTACAAATGACTACCAAATTGCTTTCTAAATTCTCTTTCTTTCTTTCTTTCTTTCTTTCTTTCTTTCTTTCTTTCTTTCCTTTCTGTCTGTCTCTGTCTCTCTCTCTCTCCCTCCCTTCCTTTGCATGTGAGTGTATGTGAGTGTGTGTGTGTGAAAGGTTACCATTGCCATTGTAGCAGGTAATGGTAGCTGGTTCCATTTGCCTTTATCAAGGTGTTTAATGGGAGCCATTTTCGTGCTTCTCTTTCACATGTGAAAAAGCTCCATATTCAAGATTTTGTGAGCTTTATAGATTGTAATAGTTACTATACTGTGAAAAAATTCCTGAACAAGCACCTTAGTGAAGCCCATGTTTATTTTTGGTTCAAATTTGTGGGACACAGTCCATTAAGGCATGGAAATCATAGCAACAGAAGCGTGGGGCAGCTGGTTACTTTGCAATAGTCTAGAAGCAGAGACTGATACTCAATATTGATATTTGGTTTCCTCTCTCCTTTTTCCTTTTTTGTTCAGTCTGGGTTCCCAGTTACTGGGCACCAATTTCCTTTGAAATAAACCTCCATCGTGGAGGGAAACTCATTAAAACAGGGTGTTCGAAAGGGAAGTGAAACATTCCATTCTGCAAGAAGTTCCTTTAGTTCAGAAAATGATCAATGTAATAACTTCAGGATGTCCCTGAAACAGACCAGATTTACCAGGCCCCTCTGTCTCTGAGCATACATAACCTGTAAAGACTGCTGAGAGTGTTTCCAGAGAGTCCCAAACAGAAGCAGACATCAGCCAAGCTGCTTAGAAGAGGCTCAGGTCACACGAGATGCCTGAAACAGATGCCTTCTGTCCGGGTTTGCTTCCTATTGCTGTGGTAAATCACCATGATCAAATGCAACTTGGGGAGGAAGGAGTTTATTTGTCTTACATGTTCCAATCATAGTCTACTATGAAGGGAAGTCAAGGCAGGAACCTGGAGTCAGGAACTGAAGGAGAGACCATTAAGGACCACTGTTAACTAGCTTGCTTCTCATGGTTTGCTCAGTTTGCTTTCTTATATAGCTCAGAACCACCTACCCAGGCAGGGCACCATTCCTGGTAGGCTGGGCCCTCCCACACTAATCATTAATCAAGAAAATGTTCTGGGCTGGAAAGATGGCTCAGAGGTTAAGAGCATTGTCTGCTCTTCCAAAGGTCCTGAGTTCAATTCCCAGCAACCACATGGTGGCTCACAACCATCTGTAATGAGGTCTGGTGCCCTCTTCTGGCCTGCAGGGTACATGCAGACAGAATATTGTATACATAATAAGTAAATAAATATTTTTAAAAGAAGAAAGAAAATGTCCCACGGACATGCCTACAGGCCAGCTGATAGACGCATTTTCTTAGTAGGGGTTCCCTCTTCCCAGATGACTCTAGATTGTGTCAAGTTCATGAAAAACAAAAACAAACAAAACAACCCTAACCAGGACAGTTCCTAGCACGCTGATCTGCCTGCATGCGATGCGATGCTTTCTGATTTTCCAGCTTCCATGAGTTGTCACCCATGCCGGGTGGACTTCGGTGACGCAGCTGTCTTTGAATAGTTTCTGCTCTGGTAACTAGCTCCTCAGCCATATTGTTGTAAATAACCCTCCTGCCCCGCGGAAAAACTTTATGGGTTCACCACCTTAGACTTAGGTGATGCCCTTACTTTTGTCTATTGTCAGGAACAGTGTCACACAACAGGGGTCCTTGGCATGGTGTGGCCCTCCATTAAGCCTCTCTGGAAACTGTCTCACACACGGGCTCAGAGGTGTGTCTCCTAGGCGAGTCCAAATCCAATCAAGTCGACAATGAAGATAGACTTGCACGAACATTCAGTTCTGGCTAATATTTTAATTAAAAAATGATACAATAAAGCATTGTAATGTTTTCAGACTCACAGATCTCTCCCCATTTGCGTCCTATAGAGTCATTTGATGGCCGTGATTCCTTCCTTTTAAACTTCACGAGAGCAAACGGTGTCAATACCATTTTATGAATAATAAAAAGACAATTGGCATAAGGTATAAGGCGTTGCTGAGAAGGAACAGAAAGAAGCCTTCCACCCAAAATGTAGCCCTGCTAGGATTAACTAACAGCTAAGAAAGCAGCTATGCTGTTGGAACCATGGCTCATATACAGACCCAACTGACAGGGCTCAAGTGGGAAGTCTAGATCTGAATCTCTTGGCCATGGTTACTAGTCATTTGTACAGTGGAGAATTCAATCAAATAAGCCGACATGCTTGCATGCCCACTGGAAAGGAGGACAGACAGGTCTTCAGTTTTTAGCCACCACAAATCTAACAGTACATTTAGGACTGAAATTCACTAACAAACGTCCCCAAAGAGATCGCTGTTCTCATTGCATGTTGGGAAAAGATTTTTTTTCATGACCTTAATGAATGCACAAGAGAGTTAATTGTTCTTCATTGAGACAGCTTCTGCTTAGGCTGTTGCCCTTGTATCTGTGTGCTAAGGTGTTCCAGGCAGCTGCTGAGAGAGATCAGCTAGGCTACTCCCTAAAGGTCAGCGTATGAACCTTTATAAATTGCCATCCTAGAAAAGCGGAGAAATCACAGGCTTTGACTCCTCTGAGAAGCAATGAGTGTGTAATAGTAGGCAGACCACAAGGAGGACAGGTCGTCATGATGCAGGAAGGTCAGCAGCCACTTCTGCCAAAGTCCCATGTTATGGAGGACACCAATGCTCGATCACACTAAAGCCAGAGATGCAAGGCTTCCAACAGGTGTCCGTGGTAAGCAGTTTATTTATTAACTATCACACATGTGAAAACTCTGCCCAGCTTATGATATCAACCCAGAAAAATCAATTATGAAACATGGCACATATTCTTATCATCCCTTTCATGACATTTATGTAATAGCAATAGTCTTAATATCATTTTTATGTGCATCAGTTACTAAAGTAGCAATAAGAAAGCCAGAATTGAAATGGCATTAGTTGTTTATTTATTATCCTAAGGAATTCCTTAAGTGAGATAATCCGGTGGGAAATATGCTCACAGTTAACAACCCACTAGTCCTATGATGAATTTGACAAGCACAAATGTGGCTATAATTTTCAGGGGGAAAAAAACCCATAAGGTCACATCTCTCCTTTAATTCATTATGCTTTGACGGTAGGAGCTGATGAAAATTTGTTTAAATAAATTGTAATTGAGTTTGCATAACACTTGTAATCAGAAACCCTTTTATCCACTCAGCCAAGGGCTCTTATCTTGATTTCACAGCACACTGATCCTTGGGAGATGTGCTACGATCAGCTTGTTTGCTGTGTAAAGCTCTGAAGTCTGTAAATTATTTCCTTGCCTTCCATCGCTTTAAGAAGAAATTTTGTAAACTGGCTTATTTTGCTTTTTCTCTGTCACTTATCTTCTGGGGTGATTTGGTGATTGGGAAAGAGAGAAGAGTTGTTTTGGCTTGGGAAAAGGCTGTCACTGTGGCATGGTCACTGTGGGGGCCTTTGCTCATAGAGAGTGAGCAGCAAGATCTCACAGGCCAAGCGGTCACAAGCATCAAACTTACCTGCTCAAGAGCTGTGAACTTTTTCAAGTGTTTTCTGAACCAGAACTGCTGAATAGGGTTAACCGTTCTAGATCAACCCAGTTGTCTCCTTTCAGCTTCTTTATTCCCTCATGGGTCTGGCGAAAGAGTTTAACTAACTAATTAATTAATTCTCTGTATGTACATGTACACACACACACATTTCAGTGTCTATGTGGAGATCAGAGGATGATTTGTGGGGATAGATTTTTCGTCTTTCTCTGTTTGGATTCTGGGGGTCTTAACGTCAACCTGGTTGGTTAATTAACAGCTTTTGCATCCTGGGCAGCTTCAGGTAGGCGTGGAGATCAGGTACCGTCAGGAATATACGGCTCCATGATGGTCAAGGACCTGAGGGTGTCTCTCACAAAAAGGTCATTGGAAGGCACTTTTTCCATACTCTGGCATATGTATCCACATAAAGGGACTCAAGTTTTTGTTGTTGTTTCAGGATATATTTTCATTTATATGTCTTGTGTGTCTATGTGAGTATATGCCACACACGAGTGGATGCCCCAGTAGCCAGAAGTGGGTGTTGGGTCTCCTAGAGCCGGAGTTACAAGTAGCTGTGAGACATTCCACATGGATGTTGGGAACTCTGGTCCTCCACTAGAGCAGCAAGTGCTCTTAACCACCAAGCTAGCCCTCCAGCCCACCCCCACATAAATCTGGATATTGGCTCTGTACTGTCTAGGCTGTGAGCTGGTATAAAAGTATAATTTCCCATAGAGTCACCCTCTTCTCAATCCTGAGATTAACTACACTGGTTAAAGAACCAGTGGTCTTTGTTATGATTGAGATGGGGACTCAAGAAACCTATGCCAGGCAAACACTGCAAACTGTTGCCAAGGTTACCTGAATATAGGGACCACTGATAGAAAATACAACTGCTAATCATTCTATTTTTATAGTTATAATTCCAAGAAATATAAATTGACTCATTTGTCAATAACTTTATTTGTGTTTGTTTTGTTGTTGTTTGGGGGAATGATGGTGGTTTGTTGAGTTCTCAGAAAATTTGAAAAATTATAGGTTTTTCCTTATTTCCACTTTCCCATTTCCATCTCCCCTTCCTTCTCCTTCCCCTCTCTCCCTTCCTTCCTGCCTGCCTCCTTCCCTTTCATCCTCCCATGTTCTTATTCCATGAAATGTTTTTAGTAGGACAGCATCCTTGGAAGATTATGACCTTCAAAGTCAGATGGGCACTATGAAATTCCAGTTGCAGACCTTATGCAACTTTAAACGCGTATGTAAAGTTATGATGGACACTCAAGACAGACATTCAGCATGGCGTCTGGTATGGCATCAGTGTTTAGTACACAGTACTGCTGTGCTTCTATGCCATTGTTGTTGTCAGTCACAGGACTTGCAGAGAAGACTATGAGGGAAAGGATTGAGACTGTTTACACGAGTGTCTCGTTTGATCATTTGCACGTGCATACTAATACAAGTGATGGGAAGACCCCCACCAAACAGGAGACATAGCACTGTTCACAGGTTTGAGTGGGTGGCAGTTGGTGAGGGTAATCACAAAGACTGCCTGGTGAACGGGTCATGGGCAACAGGATCCAAGTGGGAGACTAGCTACAGGTAGAGGCGGATAGAGAAGCAAGTGCCCCAATTTTCGGTGGCTTCCACTGGAAATCATGAATTTTGCTAAGAGGCCAAAGCTGCACAGGTAAGAACAGGAAGGCCAGTTCACCATCGAACCATGGGATCTTTGAGATGGGAGAGACCTCCATCCACTTCTCCTGATGGAAATGCTCTGAATTTGTATATGAAGTTTAATAGATGTTTGACTACATGACATTCTAATATTTCATCTGATCCAGCATGCTCATGTCATATGAAACTATACAAACAGTAACGTGAATCAAGGTGAAGGGAGTTTATAGCTAAAGAGAATAGATGAACTTGGCCAAACACCTAAAATCTTCTAGATTTTCTTTTAGAAAAACTTTTCTGAATAGTGTGTGTGTGTACATGCATGTGTGTGTGCATGAGTATGCGTATGTGAAGTAGAAAAGCAATTCTCCAGGAGCCATGAAAATTAAATTTAAAATTATTGATTTGCATGACAGAATCAGATATGAATGAATATGCCATTTCCTTGTGTTCAAAGAATTTAAACACCAAACAAATTCCCTTGGCTTATTTTATGCCAGGTCTGTTTCCTTCAGGACACAAACACCTAAGATTAGCTGACAAAGCATTTCTTGAGTGCAAGCTCTTGCCTAATTTGTGTCAGTTATATAGTCTAGATATTAATGCTTTGTCTGAATTTCATCTGATAGAGATTTTCCCTCGTTAAGTATAGCCTATTCTCAAAGAAAGGGAGGGAGGGAGGAAGGGAGGGGAGAGGGAGAGAGAGAGAGAGAAAGAGAGAGAGAGAGAGAGAGAGAGAGAGAGAGAGAGAGAGAGGGGATAACTCTCTCCCTATAAATCCCAAACTGGCTTCAAACTCATGATCTCCCTGGTTCTGCCCAAGGGTGAGGACTGGAGGTGCATACAACTATGACTGTCAGGATGGAAAGGCAGAAGATGTGCAAACTAACTACAACACAAATAACAAAAACCCAGGGATAGATATCGGGGTTCAACCCCAAAACCAGAAAAGCAAAGTCTTACCTCTTCGAAGGTTGGACAAACAAACAAACAGCCTTTCCCTCTCTCTCATTTTATATTCCTTCTAGTGCTGGGATTAAGAGCATATGACTCCCTAGTACTGGGATTTAAGGTGTGAGCCACCACCACCTGGATTTGTTTCTGCATTGATCTTGTGTAGCCCAGGGTGGCCATGAGCTCACAGAGATTCATCTGACTCTGTCTTCCAAATCCTGGGGTTAAAGGTGTGTGTCACCATCACCTGACCTCTAGTGGCTTTAGCTTTGCCTCTGGTCTTCAGGCAAGATGTATTAATCAAAATACAAATAATATGCCACTACAACTAACAATGTTTTGCAAATGTCTGAGCCCATGGAATCACTATGCAAATCAAGAAACACAACTTTCCCATCTTTTCAGAAGCCCTTCTAGTGTGCCTTTTGTCTTTCAATCAATGCCATCCAAAGAAAAAATGGTATGTTCACTAATCATCACAGAATAGTTTTGCCTATTTTGGACCAAAAAAAATATTTTAAAGAACATACAATCACTAAATACTTGTGTGATACTTTAGTTATTGCATACCATACGAGTAGAAAAGACGATGAGAACTGACTTACTACCGACCACCCAAACACTGATCATTGAACACATTGAAAGATGTTCTTCTGCGGCTGTCTTTGAAGATAAGGAAGTGGACCCAAGAAATGTGCATGATAGGTGGCCTATTAATTTAACCTACTTACCATGCCATCTGTCCTGTACCCTTCCGCTGAAGCATGTCAGCACCATAACCACTGGAACTTTTCTCTACAATGTTCTCTTTTGTGTTCCTGTAGCCAAGAGCACAGTAGAAGACGCATATATGAATCCATGGCAATGATTCTAGGGGAAAAGGCATGAAGGATTGAGCACATCATTCTGCGGGCTGGCTCAGATTAGCCATTCTGTGGGAAAAGTCTCAATTGG
Organism: Neodon shergylaensis; assembly: GCA_025134845.1. Lineage (NCBI taxonomy): Eukaryota > Metazoa > Chordata > Mammalia > Rodentia > Cricetidae > Neodon > Neodon shergylaensis. The sequence continues at coordinate 1,060,468 of JABTXL010006431.1, forward strand.
TGGGCCTCTTAAGAGCTCTTGGCGGTGACTTGATTTGGGGTCTCTTTGTGGAACTCACACCTTCATGTTCAGCGAGCACAGTGAGGCCTGTTTCATTTGCAAAGGGATTGGTGGGTCCTGCCACTGGCCAGGGAGAAAGAGACAAATGCTGGCAGGCTTGCTAAGTACCAGAAGAGATCATTCTCTGATGCCAACTGATAAAGGTCATGCCATTTTTATTCTGTTAAGTCTACCTACGCAAGAGCATGGGAGATCTTTCCATTTTCTGGTGTCTTCTTCAATTTCTTTCTTCAAAGACTTAAAGTTCTTGTCGTACAGGTCTTCCATTTGTTTGATTAGAGTTACCCCAAGATATTTTATGTTATTTGTGACTATTGTGAAGAGTGATGTTTCTCTGATTTCTTTTTCAGCCCATTTATCATCTGTATGTAGGAGGGCTACTGACTTTTTAAAGTTAGTCTTGTAACATTACTGAAGGTGTTTATCAGCTGTAGGAATTCCCTGGTAGAATTTTGGGGATCGCTTATGTAAACTATCATATAATCAGCAAATAATGAGGGTTGACTTCTTCCTTTCCATCCTGCGTCCCCTTGATTTCCTTTTGTTGTCTTATTGATGTAGTAAGAACTTCGAGTGCTATATTGAGTAGATATAGAGTGGAGAGAGTGGATAGCTTTGTCTTGTTCTTGATTTTAGTGGAATCACTCTGAGTTTCTCTCCATTTAGTTTGATGTTGGCTATTAGTTTCCTGTATATTGCCTTTATTATGTTTAGGTATGTTCCTTATAACTCTGATCTCTCCAAGACCTTTATCATGAAAGGGTGTTGGATTTTGTCGAATGCTTTTTCAGCATCTAATGAGATGATCATGTGGTTTTATTATTTCAGTTTGTTTATATGGTAGATTACATTGACAGATTTTCATGTGTTTAACCATCCCTGAATCTCATGGTGGATGATATTTCTGATGCATTCTTAGATTCTGTTTGCAAGCATTTTATTGAGTATTTTTGCATCAATGTTCTTCAAAGATACTGGTCCGAAATTCTTTCTTAATTGTGTCTTTGTGTGGTTTGGGTATCAGGATAATTGTAGCCTTGTAAAAGGAGTTTGGCAATGGTCCTTCTGTTTCTATTGTGTGGAACAATTTGAGGAGTATTGGTATAATCTCTCATTTGAAATTCTGGTAGAATTCTGCACTGAAACCATCTGGCCCTGGGCTTTTTTGTTGTTGTTGTTGTTGTTGTTTGGAAGACTTTTGATGACTGCTTCTATTTCCTTGCAGGTTATAGATCTATTTAAATTGGTTATCTGGTCTTGATTTAATTTTGGTATGTGGTAACCAGAAAATTTTCCATTTCCTTTAAGTTTTCCAATTTTGTGAAGTACAGGTTTTTGTTTTGTTTTGTTTTTTGTTTCTTTGAGACAGGGTTTCTCTGTGGCTTTGGAGCCTGTCCTGGAGCTAGCTCTGTAGACCAGGCTGGTCTCGAACTCACAGAGATCCGCCTGCCTCTGCCTCCCAAGTGCTGGGATTAAAGGTGTGCGCCACCACCGCCCGGCTGAAGTACAGGTTTTTGAAGTATGACCTGATGATTCTCTGGATTTTCTTCAGAGCTGTTGTTATGTCCCTCTTTTTATTTCTTATTTTGTTAATTTGGATATATTCTCTGTTGTGGCTAGTTTGGATGAAGGTTAGTCTATCTTGTTGATTTTCTCAAAGAACAAAAAAAGGAATTTTCAGAGTCATCACCATTCCTGACTTCAAGCTATACTATAGAGCTATAGTAACGAAAACAGCTTGGTATTGGCATTAAAACAGACAGGTGGACCAATGGAATCTAATTGAAGACCCTGATATTAGCCCACACACCTATGAACACCTGATTTTTGACAAAGAAGCTAAAATTATACAATGGAAAAAGAAAACATCTTCACCAAATGGTGCTGGCATAACTGGATGTCAACATGTGGAAGACTGCAAATAAACCCATATCTATCACCATGCACAAAACTCAAATCCAAATGGATCAAAGACCTCAACATAAATCCAGCCACACTGAACCTCACAGAAGAGAAAATGGGAAGTACACTTGAATACATTGGTTCAAGAGAGCATTTCCTAAATATGACCTCAGTAGCACAGACACTGAGAACAACAATTAATAAATGGAAAATCCTGAAGCTGAGAAGCTTCTGCAAGGCAAGTGGCATAGTCAACAAGACAAAACGGCAGCCTACGTAATAGGAAAAGATCTTTACCAACCCCACATCAGACAGAATACTGATCTCCAAAAAATTGGTCATCAAAAAAACAAATAATCCAACAAAAACATGGAGTATAGGCATAGATATTCAGTACTGATATTTCCTCTTGATGGATTTTTTTCTGTGACTAATACGAAATGTACTTCTTTGTCTCTTTTGATTGAATTTTAGTTTGAAATCTATTTTGTTAGATATTAGGATAGCTATACCAGCTTGTTTTTTTATGTCCATTTGATTGAAAAGAATTTTCTCAACCCTTTACTCTGAGGTGATGTCTGTCTTTGAAGTTGAGGTATGTTTCTTGTATGTAGCAGAAGAATGGATTCTGTTTTCGTACCCAATCTGTTAGCTTGTGTCTTTTTATGAGTTGAGTCCATTTATATTAATGGATATTAATGACCAGTGATTGTTCTCCTGTTAATTTTGTTTTCATTGTTGGTGATGTTATTTTGTGTGTTTCCCCCTTCTTTGGGATTTGCTGCTGTGAGATCATAAATTGTCTTTGTTTTTGTGGATGTAGCCAACTTCCTTGGGTTGGAGTTTTCCTTCTAGTACTTTGTGTAGGGCTGGGTTTGTGGCTAGGTATTGGTTAAATCTGGTTCCGTCATGGAATATCTTGTTTTGTCCTTCTATGGTGACTCACAGTTTTGCTGCGTATAATAGTCTGAGCCAGCATCTGTGGTCTCTTAATGTCTGCATAATGCTTGAGCAGGACCTTCTGGCTTTCATGGTTTCTCTTGAGAAGTCAGGTGTAATTCTGATAGGTCTCCCTTTATATGTTACTTGGCCTTTTTCCTTTTCAGCTCTTAATATTCTTTCTTTATTCTGTATGTTTAGTGTTGATTATTATGTAGTGAGGGGACTTTTTTTTTAATCCAGTATATTTGGTGTTCTGTAAGCTTCCTGTATCTTTATAGGCATATCTTTCTTTAGGTTGGGAAAGTTTTCTTCTATGATTTTGTTAAATATATTTTCTGTGCTTTTGAGTTGAACTTCTTCTTCTATACCTATTATTCTTAGGTTTGGTCTTTTCATTTCCTAGATATTTTATGTTAAGTTTTTGTTAGATTTAATGTTTTCTTTGACAGATGAGTCTATTTCCTCTATTGTATCTTCATCATTTGAGATTCTCTCTTCCATCTCTTGTATTCTGCTGTTTATGCTTGCATTTGTGGTTCCTGATAGTTTTATCATAATTTACATTTCTATAATTCCCTCGACTTGTGTTTTCTTTATTGTCTTTATTTCAGTTTTCAAGTCTTAAATAGTTTCTTTATTTCCATTGACCAACTCTGGGAGCTGGCTATCCACCTGTGGTGCAACTTTTTCCTCACAGGTTCTTCATGTTCTCCTCCATACATTCTTACATGTGTTTCATGATTCACTGGTCAGCCCCATGTTGTGGCACCATTTGTCGGGGGCCAGCCTCGACAAAAACACCTTTCTCTAGAGTAGAAGTGTGGAAATTTAGAAATATAGTAAAGAATATGGAGATGTGAATGAAAATAATAAAATGCAAGAACATACAGGATAGTATCAGGAGGGAATTTTTCAGTAACTACTGAAAATTCAAGAATTGATTTCTTAAATGTCCTTTCTAGATTGTCAGTGCAAATGTATGGGATAGAACTGTTTCATTTTATATGCAATATTGCCAAACTTGTTTATTAGTTTTAGCCACCTTCTGCTGAATTGCTAGGGACTTTATATAAAATCAATAATCTGTGACTAGAGATGGTTTAATCTCATCCTTTCCATTTTGAAAAAAAAATGTACTCTTAGTAGTTTATAGTTTTTGGTTGAGATCAACACTTTAAATGAAGTCATATAAATGAAGTGATATAATGCATCATGCAAGCATGAGCACCTGAGTTCAATCCTTACACCCAAGTAAAAAGTTGGGGATTGTTGGCATACACTTGTAAGTCCAGTGCTGGGTAAGCAGACACTGACTAGCCAGGCTAGCCTAATTAACCAACCCGAGGTCTCAGGGAGAGACCCCTCCTCAGAAACCAATGTGGGTAGCACTTAAGAAGCTACACCCAAGACTGACCTGTGACATCCATGTGCATGTACAATTATGTGTACATGTTCCTATCCACGGTCTCTCTCTCTCTCTCTCTCTCTCTCTCTCTCTCTCTCTCTCTCCCTCTCTCATAAAATGGAAGCAAAAACCCTCCAGTGCAATGCACTGAGGGATAACACTGACCTGATCTGTAGATGACTGAATTCTTGTGATTGTCTTTATTTTTTTGCAATGGAAATTCATGCCTTTTAGGGAAAAATTAGCTGTTTACAAAGAGGGACAATAATAAGAGAGGGACGGCACTGAGACAATGAGCTGACAGCAATGCAGTCACTGGGGGTTAGTGCTGGCTTTTGGTGTGCTGCCATTTATTCTCACCCCTCACCCACCATGCCAGTTTGTGGGAGGTTTGGGAGCTAAGTTGGCTTGGACTATTACAATGATCACTGCAAGGCTAACCCCACAAGCGACCGCCATCCAGACGCCTTTATGAGCCCTTACTGGAGATGGCTCTGGCAGTGTCAAAACAGGCTTAACGGTGCCTTCAGCACATTTATTCTGCGTCCTTTCTTCTCATTTGCAGCAATGGCTCCATCTGAAATGAGCAATCAAACCCACGTCACAGAATTCATCTTCCTGGGATTTTCCAACCACCCCAGCCTACAGGGTGTCTTCTTCCTGGTCTTCCTGGCCATTTACTTGACCACTCTCCTGGGAAACACACTCATAATGTCGGCCACCAGGGTCAGCCCTGCCCTCCACACCCCAATGTACTATTTCCTCAGCAACCTGAGCTTCTTAGACATCTGCTACACGACCACCACCATTCCGGCCATGCTGGTGAACTTCTTCAGGGAGAAGAAGACTATCTCCTATGAGGGCTGCCTCTCCCAGATCTTCTTCTTTGTGACGTGTGCTGGCACGGAGGGTGTTCTTTTGGCCGCCATGGCTTACGACCGCTATGTGGCCATTTGCCGCCCTCTTCAGTATCCGGTTCTCATGAGTGCGAAGGTCTGTGTCTGCTTGGTGGCAGGCTCGTGGCTGTGTGGCGTGGTCAATTCCGTGACTCACACGGCACTGGCAGCCACACTCACCCTGTGTGGGCCCAACCAGATCAGCCACTTTCTCTGTGACATCCCGCTGTTCCTGAAGCTCTCCTGCTCAGACACCTCTGTCAATGAGTCTGTGCTCCACGTGGCCAGTGCCACCATCGGCCTGAGCCCCTGCCTGTTCACTGCAGGCTCCTACGTATTCATCATCTCCGCCATCCTTAGGATTCCCTCTGCTCAGGGCCAGAGAAAGGCCTTCTCCACCTGTGCTTCCCACCTCACCGTGGTGGTAGTTTACTTTGGAACAGCCAACTTCAACTATGACAGACCCAGGGAAGGCTACTCCTTGGACATGGACATCTTAGTGTCTGTTCTCTTCTGTGTTGTGACCCCCATGTTGAACCCCATCATCTACAGCCTGCGAAACAAAGAGGTCAAGGGTGCCCTGAGGAAGCTTACTAAAACATGTGGCTTCTCCAGTAAAATCAGCAACTAGATTACTTATCTACCTTTTCTTTCTTTCCTCCTTTTTTTGCCTAGTACATTAAAATAATTTTTAGTTCTTTGATAATTTTGTACAATGTATTTTGATCATATTCAACCCCTCTTCCACCTCCTCCCAGTTACACCCCTTTGTACTACCTACCCAATTTTCTGTTTTTTTTTTCTTTTAAACGTCCAGTAAATTCAATTTGTGATGCACGTGTCTTCTTGGGTGTGTGGCCTTCCCCTGTTGTGTGGTTGTCTTACCAAGGGTAGCACTCTTAAAGGAAAAACTGGGTTTTGTTTTCCTGGAAGCTATCAGTTGCCAGCAGCTCCTTGGCTAGGGGTAGGACTGGATGGCTCTCCCCATCTCCATGCTGGGATTTGGGCTGTATTGGGCTTGCACAGATCTTGTGCATGCTATCCCAACCACTGTGAGTTCCTGCAGCTTCCCAGCTATGTCTGAAGACATTATTTCCTGGCAGTCAACCACTGTGTCTCATTACTATGTTCTGTCTGCCTACTCTTATCAGCGACCCTGAATTTGCGAGGAGAAGATGTGAGACAGGTGATGCAGATGTCCCATTTATGTGGAGCCTTCCAAAATCTCTGATTGTTTGCATCTTGATTAGTTATGGGTCTCTGCATTAATCAGCTTCTACTGAAAATAGTCTTCTCATGAAGATTGAGAGATATATTAATCTATGACTATAATGGTGAGTAATGAAGTTTAATACTATATCCATGTATCAGACTACAAGTAGTAGGTTCCCCCCAGGGCCTATGCCTGACCTAGCCACAGGTTCTTGGCCCAATAATGATGCTGTGAATGGGTTTTAACCTGTGGAGCGGGACTTAAGTCCAATGAGAAACTGATTGGTCATCCCTATAATGTTTGTGCCACTATTGCACCAGTTGGTGTGTCTTTCCAGGTGAGCTGCTTTCACAGCTTGCAGGGTTCACAGCTGGTAAATATTGATGACTTTTCACCTCCAGTAGCATACACAGTATCTTCTGGCAATATGAAAGTCAGCCAGTAGGGCTGAAACTCCCAGGTCAGTGCTAGCTATATTCTCGTCTATATTCTATGACTCAAGTATGTGGTGTCTTCTACAATAGGTTCCTACTATCAAGCTCTGGAGGTGGACCAGCACTGGCAATCATCTGTGATGTTTGGAGATCTATGGGACATGACTTTCCAACAATTGCAAAAGAGATAACCCATTCCTGGTGCTGGGTTTTTATTTGTTAGTCTTTTACTGACATTGATGGGGAAGAGTCTTCTGTTTTGTGTTAATTTCATTGGTTAAATAAAGAGACTGCCTGAGCCCTTCAATAGGACAGAAAGTTAGGTAGGCGGAGTAAACAGAACAGAATGCTGGGAGAAAGAAGCAGATTCAGTGAGTCGCCATGATTCTCCCACTCCAGACAGACGCAGGTTAAGATCTTCCCTGGTAAGCCAACTCGTGGGCTACACAGATTATTAGAAATGGGTTAGATTAATATGTAAGAGCTAGCCAATAAGAGGCTAGAGCTAATGGGCCAAACAGTGTTTAAAAGAATACAGTTTCCGTGTAATTATTTTGGGTATAAAGCTAGCCGTGTGGGCGGCCGGGCGCCAGGAACATAGCCCGCCGCTCCAATCACAACATGACATGGCTTAGTTATACGAACTAATGTGTTTCATTATGAATTCTTATACATGCATGTAACATTATTTGCTCATATATCTCCTCTATGATCTTGTCTTTCTTTTTTCTTTTTTGTTTCTTCGTGAGGCAGGGTTTTATGTACCATCAACTCACTATGTAGCCAAGTATGATCTTGAACTTCTGATCTTCCTACCTCCACCTTTGGAGTGCTGTTATTACAGACATGAATTATGACACCCAGTTTATGCAGATATGAGGACTGAGCCCAGGACTTTATGCATGGTAGGCAGGTCTCTACCAATAAGCTACATCCCTAGTCTCTATAACCCTTCCTATCCCCCTTCTCCCTCTCATTCCTGTCTATCCCTTCCCAATATGAAAGAAAACATGTGATGGTTATCATTATGAGTCTGTCTTATTTCTCTTATTATGATGGTCTCCTGTTCAATTCATTTGACTGAAAACAGAATTTTATTCTTCTTTATTTCTGACTAAAACTCCATTATGTATACATGCCAAGTTTTCTTTATCCATTCATCTGTTGCGCACCTAGGCTAATTCCACAGTTTGGCTCTTTGAAAAGTGCTGTAATAAACATCGGTATACTTTAATAAGTATGAGTAATTGTGGCTCTATAGTCTGAAGTTACAAAATGTGATCATAGAAAAGTTCTGTTTTTAAATTTCTGAGGAATCTTCATCTTGATTTCCACAGCTTATGCATTGATTAGCATGCCTAGCAATGTTTATAAGGTTCTCTCCCCCCCCCATGCTCTTCCAGTATTTTATTTTATTTCTTGTTTATTTTTCTTGGTTCTAAGCCATCCTGAATGGTTGTGATGGGATACCGTTATAACTTTCACTTGCATTTCTATGATGGCTAAATACATAATTTTTTTTGATTGACCACTTGTACTTCTTTATTTGAAAGGGTATGTTCAGTTCATTTGCCTATTATTAATTGATTTATTTGGTTTTAAGAGGTGGCTTTTTAGTCCTTTACATATTACAGGTATTAATCCTTTGTCAAATGAATGATATGTGAAGATATTCTCTAATTCTGTTACCTGTCTCTTCAACCCACTAGCCATTTCTTTTACCTATAGAAACCTTTTAATTAGTTATGCAAATGCCAAGTCTTGCTTCTCTTCTCTGAACAATTGGAATTTTAGTCAAGTCAATTCCTCCATTCTTATCTTGGAGAATCTTTTTCTATGTTTTCCTTGAATAGGTTCAAATCTTCAGGTTTCACTTTGAGGCATTTGATTTATTTTGAGCTGATTTTTTTAGTGAGTGAGAGATAGCTATCTAGTTTCAGACTTGAGCATGTGGGTATCCAGCAACTCTGTATGACACTGCTGTAGATATCCGTAGCTGTGTGGCCTTATTTCTAAATTGTCTGTTCTGTCCCATGGGTCTGTTTGTGGCAGTACCATGCTGGTTTTGTCCCTATAGCTGTGATAGTTTGAATGAGAATGACCCCCATAGGCTCATAAATTTGAAGCTTAGTCCAGGGAATGGCATTATTTGAAAGGATTAGGAGGTGTGACCTTGTTGGAGGTGGACTTTGAGATTTCCAAAATCCCAAGCCCAGCCCAGTGGCTCTCTCTTCCTACTGCCTGCTAATCTGGATGTATAACACTTGGCTACCTCTCCAGCACCTTGTATACCTGTATCCTGCCATGCTTCCTGTGATGATGACAATGGAATAAACCTCTGAAACTATAAGCAAACCCCAGTTAAATGTTTTCTTTTATAAGAGTTGCGGTGGCCATGATGTCTCTTCACAGCAATAGAATACAAAGACAATAGCATTGTAATGTAATTTGAATTTATATATTTTGACATCTCTAGTATTGCTCTTTTGGCACAAAATTAGATGGGCTAATCAGGCTTCTTTGTATTTCCAAATGAATGTTATGATTATTTTGTCTATTTTAGTATATATAATTGTTGTATATATAATTGTTGTATCTTGATTGTTTTTTTCCTTGGCTATTATACAGTGACCTTCTTTATCTCTTCTAATTTTGGTTTGATGTCTGCTCTGTGAGATCACTACCCCACCTTACTTTCGGATCCTGTTGGTTTGAAATATTATTTTCCATCTTTTTACTTTCAGTATGGGTGTGTCTTTGTCAAACAGTCCATGGCTGTTTCTTGTAAAAAAAAAAAAAAACAAAAAACAAAAAACAAAAAATAAAAAAAAAAAACAAAAACAAACAAACAAAAAAAAAGAGTTGGGCCTTATTTTTACTGCAATTTTTTTTTTGGCCAATTTAAGGACTCTGCTTTTTTTGTTTCCACCATATCCATCTTAGGGACTGCATGCACATTCTCATTTATTTTCCATAGTTTTACATTTATTTTATTGTTTATTTTATTGGGAGCACACACATGCTACAGCGCATGCATGGAAGTCAGAGGACGGACACCTTTCAGGAGTCAATTTTCTTCTTCTTCCACTTAGGGCTCAGGGATGAAATTCAGTTCTCTAGGCTGGCAGCAGACACTTTCACCCTGAGTCATCTCACCCACCTTGATCCCTCACCTTAACTCTGTTTTTTAGCGTGCCAGACTGTGTCTCTACAGAACTCACCAATACTTTCCTTTTCTCTTCCGGGAAAATTCCACTTGCTAGGGGTTCCTCCACTCCCCTGCCACATGATCTAGTGCCTGATGTTAGTTAGAGTCCTTTGACTGTTTTCTAGACTTGCCTGGTTCTGTCTTCCAGTCACTGTTGTACTCTGAGCCTTTTCAGCTGCTTGATGGTTTGTTTATGCCAGACTTCCAGAAGCACAAGAAAATTATAGGTGCTCCTAAACCACTGTCCCCCTTCTCTGAATTCTAGATAGTATTTCACATTCTGGAAATGTTCTTAATTTAAGACAATCAGGCAGATTTCAGCTGTGGTTATAACAATGGTCACTGTATACAGCGTATCTTGACAGCTGTGCTGTAGTAGCCCACTAGGACAGGCAATAAGTCCTGGGTTCAACAGTTCGCAGGGTGTTTATCTCATGTGTTCTGTGTCCTCCGGTACTTTTAGAATATTTGCACCATTTTCTCCCTTCAAAACCCTATATTATAATTCTTTCCAATTTTCCAGATTTTTCTGAGACCACTAGTATGTGTGAAGAGTTATAACAAATGTAATTATGATTTGTGCTTCTGTGACATCTTTATTGTACATCTATGAGAAACCTATGTCTATACTCTAGGTGTATAGATAGTCCAATCCCGGGTGCTTCATAGCTCTGAAATAGTATGTGCCTTGTGGATCTGACTTCTTTCACTTAGAATGAAGTTTCCACGTTTATAGCTGGGGTTATAGCTCAGAGGAAGAGCAGTCCCTAACGGTCAATGAGTCTAAAGTAGTTTCATTATTTTGTTTTGTCCTTTATTTAATAGAGTTTATTCTAAAAAAACCTTGAAAATAAATATTTTTAAGATTTATTGTGTGTGTGTGTGTGTGTGTGTTAAGGTGGGGCTGAAGGCCAGAGGTGTCAGATCCCCTTGGAGCTAAGGTTACAGGTAGCCATAAACCACCCAATATGATGCTGGGAGCTGCAATCAGTTCTTCAGAAAAATCGGTACTGATTTTCTTAAATCATTCTTAAGTGCTGAGCCACCACACAAAAACCACATTATTAATGAGATAGTTGAGTTTAGAGACTTGACTTTTGGCATGGCTTAATGTTTTTACTTTTGTTCAGTAAAATACTGCAAGACTTAAAACTTCACAGGCTTCTTCTCCACATGTGCTCCGCCCAACTGCTTGACGGCTCTGCCTTCCTCTCCTTTACCCTTCGCAGTATGTCAGCAGGTCATGAGAAGTTGAAGGACCATCAGTCAGCGTGGGTAATGGCATAGTGGGTACTGGCAGAGACGTAGGCAAGACTGTGTCCAGCAGAGCAGTCCTAACTCGGAGTGGTCCAGCCCTAAAGACAGCAGACATACTGCAGTACCCAGCTTGCAGACTCTGTCTAGGAAAGCATGTGTCAGTACTTACATCCTCTCTCTAAGGTAAGGGGAAGCCAACCTTGTTCTTTTAGCCGCCCACTGCCTCTTAGCAAAAATCTGGTAGTGAACTTCATTTACCAATGTCCCCAAAGAGATAGGAAACTGATCTCCGCACTGCATACTTGGGAAAGATGATTGCCAAGACTTTAATGAATCCAAGAGAGAATTGCTCTTCATCTCTCCAATTTCTGTTCAGGCTGTTGCCCTTGACTTGTGCTTGCACAGCAAGGAGTCTCAGAACAGCTGCTCAGAGGCAGATTAGATGGGATGCTCCCAAAAGGTTGGGCCTTTATAAATGGTCATTCTGGAAAAGTGAATCATGGAAAAAAAGCAAAGGATTTCCAGCTCCTGTGTTAGCTGGTGTATGTGCGCTATGAAGCTTCCAGAATGAAGAATCTCCTTCATGATGCTTGGAGGTCAACTTTCAGCTTTTAGCTAAGAATGTACTTTCAAGTACTAGTTTGAAAAGCAGCAAGTCCTGCACCAAAGACAGAAATCTAAGGCGTTTGGTAAGAGTCAAGAGTAAGTGTATTTATTGTCATTATTGAAAAAGACTTCAAGTATCTGATATAGCCTTAAGAAAACATTGTAGGGTAGTACATGCATTTCCATTACCATTTGTTGGCATTTATGTAATGACATTTTAAATATCTTTCTGTATATGTATAACTTTCTGCAATGGTGTTTATAAAATCAGGGTAGAGTTCACTTCAGAGATCACCTAGTATAAAACCCAAGGGCTGTTTGCATTCCTTAAGTGAAATAGTACTAGTGGAAAATATATTTGTGGCAAATAATATGCAATGCTGAGTGTTTATCTTGTGCTTTGGGAAAGCATGGCAGAAAGAAATAATTTCCACTGAGAAAGCACAGGGACACATTTCCACCAGGCTCCTGTGCGGTATGATGATATATGTGAGCAAAATATTTGTTTAAACAAATATAATTAACTTAGTACAAATGGGTTTAGAGATTATATTTATTCACCAACTAAAGGATTTTTTATTGAAATTTTTTCTCCAAATATATTTTGATCATGTTTTCCCTTCCCCAAGTTCCTCCCAGATTCTCCCCACTCCCAACATCTCTACTCACCTAACCTTATGTCCTCTTCCTCTCCCTATATTCAAAAAACCAAACAAAAAGAAGAAAACACACAAACACATTCACACACACATGCACACACACACATCCACAAAAAAACAGCAAAAAACCAATAAGATGGGGGAAGCAACATTAAACAAGAAGTCTACAAAAATGCCATTGGGTTCATTTGTTGAGAGATTTCGTCTTTTGCTGAAACACAGTAATGCTTAGGCCATGGGTAGCAAGCAGCTTATTAGCAGCCGTAAGACCCCAAGCTCTTGAGTGATTGCTTTTGCCCCACATCCTGTTAGAAATGTCATGTATCTGGAGTTGCTCTTGAATCATTTCATCCTCCATCATCTCTCCTCGAGATGATTGTCAGTTGGGAAAGAAAGAAGTGGAGTTGTTGCTTTCAGTTGGGAACCAAGTCAATGCCTCCAAACAGTCTCCACCGGGACCATTGCTCTTGGGAGGGGCTAGACCCCGAGTAAGTCCTTCACAGACCAAAGGGTCGGAGTGCCACATTTCTGCCCATGCCAGCCATTAGGTCCTCAGGTCTAGAGAATATCTGCGTGAGAATTTCTGGACAGAAATGTCCCCCAGCATTCTCCCATCCCCGTCCAAATCCTCTAGTGCTCACTCAAGGCTGTCATTAAAGAGCCTTTTGAGGTCTCTTTTCCATACATGCACTGGATGGCTCTTCTTTATTCACTGGAGACTCGCTGAGTTTCCGTTCACACACGGCCCTTTAGAGCTTTTCCATGCAGAACTGAAAGGTCCAAGTTAAGACCTCAAGGAGGTTGCACTCAAGACGGAGTATGGGGCTCCGGGCAGGTAATCCGTAGTCAGGTAGGGGCTCTCTAGCAAGTGATAAACAAAGAATAACTTTAGAATTGCACAGTATGCCTTGGGATGTATTTTATTTTCTATGGGGTCAAGGGTGAGGGCCAGATCCTGGGTTTCTTCCCAATACTAGCACAGGGCTGTATTAGACCCCACAACAGAACTGAATGGATTTCATTGAGACTTGTCCGTATCAAGGAAAGATTGCGGGCAAGTGCTGAGAGGAAATAAGAATTAATTCATAATTCGAAGGATGCTGTGGTTTGAAGGCCCTTAGATATCAAAGGAAACAGTCATTTGTCTTCCCTTCCCCCAAACATGGAGAAGACAAAGGAAGTATGACGTGCTGGACGAATTACATACTAGGATAAATTTTTGAGCAATGCTGTGATTTTTTTTTAAGACTTTTAACCCACCGATTATAGTAGGTGCAGCTCCGCCTGTTAGGTGGGACCAGGCCAGTCTCACCTACCAACATGTGGTCCTCGGGCCGGCTACATCAGCATCGCCTGAAAGCCCATGAGAGCTGCGGGAGGCTTACACGAACATTCAAAATGGAGCAGTAGCATTGCGATACTATCTCTGAAGGTTCCATCTGCTCCTCAGTTTCCATGTTAAGGGAACTGCGCAGAGTTCAGAGCCTGGCAAAACAAAAGCAAAAGCTTATATATTCCAGTTAATGCTTTAACGTTACTACAAGCCCTTGAAATCATTTAAACTTTCAATTAGATGAATTGGTGTGCATGTGTGGTGGTGGCTGTGGTGGTGGCTGTGGTGGTGGTGGTGGTGGTGGTGGTGTGTGTGTGTGTGTGTGTGTGTGTGTATGTGTGCATGTGTGTGTTAAGTAGGTCAGCAATTTACTGGGCTCCATGAGAATTAGATTTTAAACTTTTAATCATTGCTTTGTGCTATTGGAATCAAATATGAATAGATGTTTCCCTGATGTGCTGCGAGGGCTTCACAGTCGCCAGTTTCTCGTTTCGTTCATGCCCATTTTGTTTCCTTTGGGGAAATGAACCCCTTAAGGTTAGTCAACAGAAAATTTCATTTATTGCAAAAAAAAAATCTCTTTTAAGACCTCTAGGGTTATTTATGTTCCACAGTTTGTTTATATTTAGGTTTGAAAATTATGCTTCACTTTAGCACCAACTTTCTATTGAAATTTAAATACTTTAAGCTCCTTAAGGCTCTGAGACTTGGAATTTCTAATGAAAGCTGTGTTGGCTTATTAATCATGTGCTCTGAATTCTTAGAACCAAAGATAAGAATTCTTGGGCTTTGAAGACTACAAAACAGTTTACAAATATACCATTATCCGTAGCAAAATATTGTCATCAGTCATGATTGTTATGAAATAAACTCTCTCTGTACCCCAGCTTCTTTATTTGCAAAATGGCGCATCATTTCCTAGGTTCTTGTGCAAAGCCAAATGAACCAAAGCGTGTCCGAGTACTAGATGCAGTTCACGTGAAAGATCACCACAATATGCACCTCTAGGCACAGCGTTAGATTTACTGTGTTCTCTATTCTCATTCAGCTTGGAAAATCCTGGGTAAATTCAGGTATGTAAAACATATCTTTTCACCGTAACACATTGAGTCTTTAATTAGATAGTTGTACTAAATTCAATTTTAATTTTTAAAGAAAAAATGTACCTCTTTTAAACTATTATACAAGACTTTTTTAAAAAGCCAGGCAGCTACATATACTGAAACACCTGAAGAAAACTCACTCTAGGGGCTGGAGAGATGGCTCAGCAGTTAAGAGTACTGGCAGCCCTTCTAAAAGACCCAGGTTCAATTCCTAGCACCTACATGGCAGTTCACAATTGTCTGCCTGACTCCAGTTCCAAGGGATCTGGCGCCCTCACACAGACATACATGCAGGTAAAAATATCATTGCACACAAAAATAAAAGTTAAAAAAAAAATCTTTAAAGAAAACTCACTCTCGAATT
This sequence comes from Neodon shergylaensis, assembly GCA_025134845.1. Taxonomy (NCBI): domain Eukaryota; kingdom Metazoa; phylum Chordata; class Mammalia; order Rodentia; family Cricetidae; genus Neodon; species Neodon shergylaensis. Next base: position 1,075,850 of record JABTXL010006431.1, read on the forward strand.
CACTTTTCTGTGATATATACACCCTGGGTGACTGTGGAAAGTAAGGTCACTATTACACAGCAGAAGGCTGACCATCAAGGTTACTGATAACTCTACAGTAGTGTGTAAATTCCCAGGGGTGAATGTGCATCATCTCAGAGTATTATGTGTAAGTGGTGACATTTGACACATTTTGATGATGATGATAGTTCAACCTAGCTGCCCTACGCTGACAGACTCAGCATCAGGGATAAGGAAAACAGGATGGATGTCACCACGTACCACACCTCACCCCTGACCCAGGAGAAGTTAGATCAGCTAAGGAAATCCATGGAAACACCCATAAGGAGACACAGCTAAATAATGCCTCGTGGAGGTGTTCCCTGGGAATTGATGACACCTCATCAGCAGATTCCAAGAACTTTAGAGTAGATAGAATACACAGCTTCAGAAACTGTATTCTAATCCAGAAACTGATGCAGAGGGGTTCTTAAGTCCTGGGCCAGTCCTGACTACATAGTGGGAACTTACCTCGAACCAAACAAAAAGAAGAAACATACATTGTTTGAACCCTGGATATTTATTTACACTTTCCCAGTTTATACTTCCACAGCTCATGTACCACTTTCCCCTAAGTAGGATGCAGAGGGAGAAAAGGTGTTAAAGACTTTCATTTTTTTCGGTGTATACATCTGGACATCTTCCTATACCTGGAGGTAGTGCATAAGGAAAGTGTAAACAAAGCAAATACCTGCCCCTGATTTTAGAACAGCTTGAAGTTCATCTTGCGGCAGACAGAAGGAAATGCACATAAGGCTCTTGAATAAGAGGACGTGCGGCTCCCAGTGCAGTTTCAGTGCTGACAAGGGACACGCTCATCAGTTACGGGGACTACTTAGGGACCACAAGGCACACGGCTAACCTAGCCAAATTGATGTTCTTGGTCCTTCCTCGGCACATGCTCAGTCCATCTTATAAACGCTAATCTCTCAGAGCTCATCCTGGCCTTTCTCTCCAGCTGTTCCCTCTGCTTTCCCTAGGACATACCCACTGCTACAGCAGTTGCCTTTGAGATGATCAATCTCGAATGCACATCTGCAATTTCAGCCTGTCTGGAAGTCACTTTTGCGAATATCCCATACTGCCTGGCATTCAGCAGCACTCAAATCTAATCTACAATGTCCTCTTAAACCTACTACATCTAACATGATACCCATTTTAATGAGTGATCCCAAACTGATGGGTGTCTTCCCCGTGTCCTCATGGACTCTACAATGCTTCTGAGTTTGTTTTTATTTCTTTTCCCAAGCTCCAAGATGTTATACTTTTAGCTATGGACTGTTTCATTTGGCTCTAGTTTTAGCATTCAGAAGAGTCTCTTGGACTAAATAAAGCAGTTTATATCTGAGGCATTGGAACTGTGGGAGACTCTGGTCATTGGGTTTCACAATTTCATGCAAGATTTAATGAATGGATGTTCATGCATTTTCTAGACATGCAATACCGTTTGCTTGTTTTCATATTCTCAAAGCTGATGATTTTCTAAAACTGAAGCTGTTTCACTCCAGGTGTCCCCCCACTTTCAGTGTGCCCTCATCTAAAGGGCTGTCTATGGTCCCCTGTTGTTTATACTCTGTATTCTTGCCCACTCTCACACCAAAGTCTGGCTTCCATACAAGAGGGACAATACTTTCCGAGTCCCTAGAGCAGAAGTATTTAGCTGGTTTGTCCCCATTGACTTTGTCCAAAAAGGCAGGCTTGACAGACCTTCACACGTTTTGTTTCTATCCTCAAGAGTCTGATGGCCTGCCACCTGCCCTGGAGCGGTCACCAATGAGGTTCTGCTTAAATATAACTCGCAAATCTGTTGAGAATTAATCTAAAGGTTAATGGCAGCCATCTAGATTGTCTTAGCAGTTCCTGGGAATCTAGCAGGACTCTCAATATATGAGGCATGCCGAGGCAGGGGCTTCCAAGACCCAGAATCTAGAGGCAATGCAGCTCTCATTGAAGTCACCGAGGTCTCAGAGACCTCAGAGTCTCACTTCTGTAGCAACCAAGTCAACAGAAGCCCTTTGAATTTGTTTGGTCTTGGATGAATAGATCCAGATGGTTTTCCTTGAGATTTCCACCTTAACATCACCTGGGAGGCCGGTTTACCTCCCCTTAGCTACAGACCAGTGTTCTCAGACATGGCATGTTCAGTCAAAGAAATATGCATAATATGCATGTGCACGTATGTATACACACATGCAAACATATATGAACACTTGAAATTGTTACCCAAATTCCATTTGCCCACCAATCACATTCAATCCCCCAAATAAGCCATTGTCAGAAAAGAAGTACATGTCATTTGTAAAGGTGTTACACACTGAATTATAATAGAAAAGAAAATAAATAATGCCAAAAAAGGGAAAGGAAAATGTTGATAACCTTTTAAAAAAACTAAGCCTGGGTTTAACAAATCTTGAGAGGAAAACTCCATTAAAAATTTTCCTGTTTTTATTTCATTTTTCATCTTATTTTGAAATTTCAAATTATACTTTTTATTTAGTACAATTGTAGGAACGTACACCGATAAACTTTGCACATATAAACCACCAAAATTAAGATACAGAACATTTTCCTCAGTCTCAAAGACACCTTCATTTTCTTTTCCAAACAACACCATTTCTAAGTTCTAGAAATAATCCCTATTCTTACTTGATCATCGTAACTTAGATTTAGCTACTCTTGAACTTCATTTAAAGAAAAAATATAGTAGCTATTCTGTTGTGTCTGGCTTCTTTCATACATCAAAAACTGTTTAGACTTACAATGCCATTAATGTTTTGGTATTTTATGTTTTTTTAACTGTATTCATTGTTCTATTTTATGATATGCCACAATTTGTTGTCTGTTCTGTTGATAGACATATCATTTCCTTGGGCTACTCTAAGTTGTCATATAAGATTTTTTGTGACATATTCATTTTATTGAGACTATTCTAAGACTGAAATCACCAAATCATAGAATAACTATAACCATAACTTATTGGAAATTGCCAGGTTACTTTAAAAAATTAATGTACAGACTTTGATTCTACTGTCAAGATTTGGAGAACCAGAAACAATGGTGTTTCCGTCATCACAACAACCTCTAAAGAGTCTGATGAAAATACACATCAATAGCTTTTCTTGGATTTATAGGAGAATTGAGATTGAAAAACAAATAACTAAACTGAAATCTGGGGAGATATCAACAACCAAAATAATCCATGTATGTTTTTCCTAGAACAGATATTAGATGTCACAGAAGCTAGTAAGACTCAAATAAGAATAACTGGTGAATTTCTATATTAAACATAGATTAACATCAGAACACAGAGTCCTGGAGAGCCATCTGAGATGGTTTGTTTTTATTTTTTAACTTTTCTCTGTGAATTTTACCAGGTGCTCACAGGAAAGACGGAAAGATGTTCTGGAGCTGTGTCTTTCAAGGTGTTCTTTCTTGTAGAGGCTGGGGAGGGAAAGACAACTGTAGACAAGACTCCTACCAGCCATGCTTCATAGCCATAGTTCCAAACATGAAATCTTTAGAACAAGAGTAGCAGAAATTGCCACATTAAGGTACTATGAGAACCACTGTGTGTGGGAAAGGGAACCGAGTGGGTAACAAGGCCTAACCTGGGTGAGGACAGAAACACACACTAGGTGTAGTGCTATAAGCTGGAGAAGGGACAGGCTGAGCCTCATCTAGAACAGGACTCACCTCTCTATTACTGGGAAACAGTCTACCAAACAGATTATCTCTAGAGAACTAAAACCAGAAGGATATGCAAAGCCAAGCAGAAAGCGTGTGGATACACTAGTCCTGTCCCTGAGAGCAATGCGTCTACCACTGAAGCTTGTGACTTATTCAGAGTGACCACAGAAACAATAAACTTCAAATTTAGCCCAACTACTATCTAAATTAGATATCATTAAAAAACATGTCTCAAAAAGGAAGCACATCAGGAGCAAAAGAGGAGAGGTAGGTACTGACTATTATGGGCTGCTATCCATGCTATTCTATGTTCATTACCCCTCAACACGGGAAACACAAACTTACTCAAGAAATAAATAGCCTACGTAGTTCTATGAATGTCTGAAAATTTGAATTTGAAGCTTAAAACCTTTCAAAACAATGCCTTCCAAGCGTACATGACTTCATTGTTGAATTTAAATAGGCATATAACAAAAATAGAGAATGTCTATAATGTCTGCTAGAAGAATCAAAAGAAACTTCCTAAAACATTTTTATATGGGCAGATTTTCCTCATAACAAAATTAACAAGGAAAGACAACCATACACCAGTATCATTTCTCATGAATATGAATATTTTACCAAATAATAAGCAAATCAAATCTAGAAGCATATAGGAAGGATGGCATAACAGTCATTGAGATCAAGCCTTGCAATGTAAGGCTGGTTCAGCATTCAAAAATTTGAGTCATATAATGTCAACACGCTACAAAAAAAAAGGCAAAATCATCCCAGTACATCTAGTAATGTTTTTAGAAAATTAAATATGTGCTGATGATTGTGTGTGTGTGTGTGCGCACGTGCGCGTGTTAGTATATGGGGCTGCATGTGGTCTTGGAAGTAGAGAACAAAACAAAACTCTGAGTCCATTCAGCAGTTCCAAAACACACACAAGACTATCTCAAAAGTCTATATAAGAGGGGCTTTTCAACTCAGTAAAGATACTGAACAAATGTAATGTCAAGGGCACAGATTATTAATATAAGATCATGTTTCTTTTCCCAACAATTGTGTAACAGACACCCTTCACAATGCAGGGGGGCACTGTCCCCACTGTCAGCAAACGACGGGTGTAGGAGTTCAAGCCACTTCAAGACCAGAAATCCACAATTGCTCCTGCCTCCTGCCTCCAAGACTGACAGGAAATCAGCAGTTCCAACAATGACTCAGAGATAAGTGCAAGAGACCTCAGAGAAAATTAGTAATTCAGTTGTTTATATTTTCTTATAAATGTTGAAAAGATCAAGGTTTCTATTGAAAAATGATATCAACTTATTTTAAAGACTGACTGAAAATCCCATTCTGGAGAAGCAGTGAGAAACATTTTCAGATGTTCTGCGTGCATATTCTCCTCCCAAGGTTTATAGCAAAAGAAAGGGAATCATCAAAGTGTCTAGTCAACATGGAGATGAAATTTCTTTTGTGTTATAGAGTACAATGCGACATTAGGGTTTGTGCTCCTGATATATTAAACACATAATTAGATTAAAAGCACAGAGAAAGAAAGTCTATAAAGGAATACATTGAAAGGCAGCATGGACCCAAGAATGGGTATGTTTACCGTTACAGCATTCTTTGTTATTCTTAAATTTTTACAATAAGAATTTATTACTTAAATAAGATACATGCAAAGAAGAATTTAAGAGCAATTTTCTGGTTTGAAAGGAGATATAGCAGACCCAGAGAAACACAGAAGTTGACAATTTGTGATGGATTTTTCCCAGGTCTGTATTTGTTCTTACCAATTGGCAGCCATACAAAAACCCCTGGGATATCAGGGGACACTCTCTTTTAAACCTCTCTCCTTAGCCCAGACAGCTGTATCCCTGATGTTACTGGGCATGGCCCTGTAACTCAGCCATGTGTTTGACGGTGTCTTCAACACGTATTTACTCTGAGTCCTTTGTTCTATTTGTAGTTGGCTCCATCTGAAATGAACAATCAAACCCACGTCACAGAATTCATCTTCCTGGGATTTTCCAACCACCCCAGCCTACAGGGGGTCTTCTTCTTGGTCTTCCTGGCCATTTACTTGACCACTCTCCTGGGAAACACACTCATAATGTCGGCCACCAGGGTCAGCCCTGCCCTCCACACCCCAATGTACTATTTCCTCAGCAACCTGAGCTTCTTAGACATCTGCTACACGACCACCACCATTCCGGCCATGCTGGTGAACTTCTTCAGGGAGAAGAAGACCATCTCCTATGAGGGCTGCCTCTCCCAGATCTTCTTCTTTGTGGCGTGCGCTGGAACTGAATGTGTCTTATTGGCCGCCATGGCTTATGACCGCTATGTGGCCATTTGCCGCCCTCTTCAGTATCCGGTTCTCATGAGTGCGAAGGTCTGTGTCTGCTTGGTGGCCGGCTCGTGGCTGTGTGGCGTAGTCAATTCCGTGACTCACACGGCACTGGCAGCCACACTCACCCTGTGTGGGCCCAACCAGATCAGCCACTTTCTCTGTGACATCCCGCTGTTCCTGAAGCTCTCCTGCTCAGACACCTCTGTCAATGAGTCTGTGCTCCACGTGGCCAGTGCCACCATCGGCCTGAGCCCCTGCCTGTTCACTGCAGGCTCCTACGTACTCATCATCTCTGTCATCCTTAGGATTCCCTCTGCTCAGGGCCGGAGAAAGGCCTTCTCCACCTGTGCTTCCCACCTCACCGTGGTGGTGGTCTTTTATGGAACAGCCAACTTCAACTATGACAGACCCAGGGAAGGCTACTCCCTGGACATGGACATCCTGGTGTCTGTTCTCTTCTGTATTGTGACCCCCATGTTGAACCCCATCATCTACAGCCTGAGAAACAAGGAAATCAAGGGTGCCCTGAGAAAGCTGGCTGGAGGGTGTGCATTCCCTAGTGATAGCAAGGCCTAGAGAGTAACCCAACATTCTGTTATTGTAATGCAACATTGTCAATTATAAAGTTCATACCCCAGAGCCACAGAATCAAGTTACAAAATGAAAATCACAGGAAACTCAGAACATTTAAGTCAGTTTAGGATTTTATGTTCAACTGCATTCATTCACAGCTACCCTAGGATACATGTGCCCCATGGGCCATGTGTTGGACGTGCCTCAACCAATAGTCTTCGAAGTGGAACATGCAATCATCTGAAGAAAATTCTCCATGGGTGTCACACCACCCAGAGGTGGTGGGATCTGGAAGAACGGGGTCAATAAATGAAGAGGATAAAGTCTGATGCAATAGCCTTCATCTGGAGCATCAAACAATTTATATTCTGAGGGTTAGGAAGACCACATGAGTAAGGCATCCAACACAAAACAAGGTACCTGTGGTAAAAAAAAAATGTGCTTTTCCATAGAGGCAAATAAACAAATGACAATAACTAGCTGTAATGACCAATACGAAGTAAACTCACCCCATCTGCTCCACCTGGGAGGAGCACAAACAAAACCACACTCCGAGAACAATTCCATGTTTTGAAGGAACTGAGATCACAAGATTCTGCTTCCTGGAGTTTTCTCACAAGCACGAAGAATTCTTCTCGCCTGAATTCATTTTTTTTTATTTTGGTTTTTCAAGACAGGGTTTCTCTGTGCAGCTTTGAAGCCTGTTCTGGAACTCACTCTGTAGACCAGGCTGTACTCAGATTCACAGAGATACAGCTGCCTCTGCCTCCCAAGTGCTGGGATTAAAGGCGTGCTCCACCATTACCTGGATACATGACTCCATTCTTGGACTGTGTTCTAACATCTCCTTTCTTATTTTCTAAATGAAGAATATCCAGAGGGGTTTTGACCGGAGATGTTGTAGAGAAATTTAATTGTCATTTGATGCATGAGTATTCTATAAGCAAGCAAATTATAAGCATAATGAATAATATTGGAACAGTGAAAGCATTGTGTGTAATGCTCTGTAGAGAACTATAACTAATACTATTGGGAACACTATTATATGGATCAGAAAAAAATCTAGAGAATAGCTTCAAAAGAGACCCATATAATTACTAGTTCTGGTATCTTATAGAACATAAGCCCATATTTATTGTTAATAGGAATACAAACGTTATTGTGTCCTATACAAATAGGAAGTGATTTAAATCTCAAGAAAAGATTAAATGCTGTTCCTTCTCCAGATGAAATGAATGAGTCTATTATAGTCCCAAGGTCCAGTCATGAGCACAGAGACATCAGTAAAGATAGCAGGTGCAGGATTCATCCCATCTACTAGCTGAAGCAAAGGAGGAGGATGAGAAACAAAAGTCCAATACATTAGTTCAGAAGCACTCACCAAAGAAACACAGGTCAAAGAAGATAGCATTGCCAGAAAAATATTCTCAGGGGGCACAGGGCTCTTTGCATTTCATAGAAGAATTTCTTCCTTGGTGCAGAGGGCCTTAACTTGACTCCAGGTGGGCAGACTTGACTTCTAATGATATGGTTGGTATCTTCTCTTACCTTTTAGCTGGAGATTTGCCATCTTTATGATGACTTCCACTGTCTTCTTGCCTTCTGCTGTTATCCTTGATGGCCTGGGACCAAAGGAGCCAACAAGGGATTAATGTTTCGATGGCTCCATCTGCAATGACAGATGCACACCCCTTCCCAATTTTCTCCCGGAGAAGTAAAAATCAAGCAAGTTAATGCATCAGCTTGTTTCTTTCCTTCTACAATAAAGCCAGGAAGGTTAGAATGTGCATACGTGTGAGTATGTTGATGGAAATAATCCTACAACAAAGGTGAAATAAGAAACAATATTTAGGAGTTTACTGTAAGATGACTCAAAGCAGCCAGTTCCACCTGTTGAGCTGAGGAAAAAGAAGTTTTAATTGATGAATATCTGAACCACGAATCCTTTTTATGCCTTTTGATGAGCCATCAGTATAAGTATGTTATTGAGCCTGCGGATTGGAAGAAAGTTGAACAATTTTTATAATCACAAATTCAGTTCCTAAGAAGAAATCCCATAGCTTGCAAGCTGGATAATCATTTTCTATCCTTCCATAATAATATGCAAATGAAATTTGAAAACCCATAGAATTCTGTAGCTCTCTTATTAAAAAAAAACCTGATTGTTAGTTAAGGGTAATATAATACAGCAAGGATCAAACCTATATAATTGTTGACATCAGGCCATCCTTGATTTACTAATTGAGCAAGAAGAGTAAGAAGTTAGTATTTTATGGCCCTTTTGATGTGAATAGATCCATTCCAAAGGTTTATCTTTTGGGGCTATAATCCCTGTAGGAGACAATTCAGGAGGAAAATCAGTTTAAGGGCACTGAAGGATCTATACAATATACAAATGTGTCTTCTAGTCTGAATTCAAATAGTTGTAATTCTTCCTTTGCCTGTCGAGATAAAACTTGAGGACTTTCCAATGCTGTCATTTCTCCTAGAGTTTCAAATAGACTGGTTAGTGCATAGAAACCTTTTGATTATGCTGAATTTGCACTGGAAATACCAAGCATTGCTCATGAGGATGGGGAGGAATCGGGAAATCTTTTCCCTGCATGCCTTACTTCCCATAGGTTGTAAACTTAGCATTTCCAAGGGCTCTTCTAAGTCTTCACCAGAAAGTGGAGAGAATTCAAGATCAGATTGATTACCAAATTCTGCACCACATGCTTTGACTACCCTCAGGTAATAGAAGATGCCTGTTCAAAGGAGGCTCAGTTAGGGAGCAGAGGGAGCTGTCACTGGCATAAGCAGGGGTGGTGCTATTTTTACTTTGGTTTTGCCTAAATTGCAGATGTCTCATGGACAAACATGTTTCAAATGCATTTAGCTTGTTCTTCTGAGTGTATACTTTACTTATGTGGTTCTTCCTAACCCCCAGAATATACATTGTTGGATGCTCTGCATAAAGTTGGCTATTGCATCAGACTTCAGTCTGCCTCATTTGCTGGTCCCTCATAGGTACCACCATCACTCTAGAGCAGCAAACAAGTGGCTCCAGGGACAGGGACCTGAAGTTGGCTATGAGATGAGAGAGTGGGGCCCCTCCCAAGAGGAAGTGAGCGAGAATAACAGGGCAAAGGCCTACTACCCTTTGTCCATGAGACTTGTAAACAAGTAATAGCCAGGTGTAATGAAGAATCTGAAGTAAACTCACTCCTGTCTTCTACACTAGGAAGAAGCACAAACAGTGCATTCTAAGAACAATTGTTTTTGAACAAACTTAGATCATAGGACACTTGTCTTGTTTTCTTGCAGTTTCCTTGCAAGCACTCAGAAGTCTCCTCACATGGCTCCCTCCTTGGAACATGTTCTGAGACATGGGAGTTTCAATGCAGATGCTTTCAAGGAGTCTTCATCTGAATTCTCAGACCCTATGTACCATTCTACTTGCTGGAGCTCTAGTCTTCCCCAGAGCTCCTTTTTCTCTTTTCCAAGTGTCCTGTTTTCCATTCTGCAAGTGTTGAAGGGAGCGGGGCCCCTTGTTCCGTCCTGCCCTGCTAGCTTACACCCGAAATAAGCACACAGAAATTGTATTCAGTTAAACACTGCCTGGCCATTAGCTCTAGCCTCTATTGGCAAGCTCTTCCATATTAGTTTAACATGAGTCTAACCAGCATCTGTCTTGTGCAGGAGAATCATGCCATCTGCCACACTTCCCTTCTTCCCAGAATTCTGTTCTGTCTACTTCACCTATGTAAATTCTGCCCTATCAAAAGGCCAAGGCAGTAGTCTCTTTATTCAACCAATGAAAGCAACACATAAACAGAAGAACCTCCTACACCATGCAAGTCATGATGCGACACGCACCTTGTGCTGGTTTTCAGCACCATCCCTATCCTCTTGCGTTCTTCTCTACATCGTAGAAGTGTGGCAACTGTACTCCTAGACTCTCCTGCCAACAGGCTTCCATTTTGGATTCTGTCAGTAAGAGTCAGATGTGAGGTAGTAGAAAGAAAAAGGAATAAAAACCCAAATGTGTTTTTCTTATCAAAGACAAAGGAAACAGAAATGATTGTCTTGTGGACCTCATAGCATCATCAGAAGCCGCAGACCCTTGGGGTGGCAGTAGCTGCTGCATGCTCTCTCCTATAGCAGCTGCTCCCAAAATGTAAGACCGGAGAAGGGTAGTCGGAATGCTTCTGTGGAGATGGGAGGCTTCTAACGAGAGGGCAGTGTTACCCATACCATGTCACACTCCTTTACACTGAAGTATCTCCGGTAGCTTTTGATTCCCACCATGAATGCTGGTGCATTATCTCACATTAGGGCTGTAAACAGCCCCTTGCAAGTGGATCGGCGATCTGACCTACAAGCTGGAATGTGGTAGTGCTGTTACCGTCATATGGCAACTTGTGCTATGCACTGGGGAAGTAGAGGCTTGAAGTTATCATCAGCCATTCTCCAAAGTAGAATTTCCATTGAAATTCATCATAGACCTCTGTGTGGGGTGAAGGCTGCAATATGGTTAACAGGCTGCCATTGCTGACCGTAGCAGGAAGTTTACAGAAAGATTAAGACAGGCTTGGGTATTCAATCAATCAGGCCAGACGAACAAAACGGTAAAAACTAGAACAAAAAATCTGTGTGGTAGATATTTCATTACTATGACAAATCCTTAGACACTACTTAGAAAAAAAAAAGATTTCTTTTGGCTCACAATCCTGGAAGCTTCGGCCCATGGTCAGTTCATTCCTTACTTCTGGAGGTAAAACATAGTGACAATGTGACAACCTCTGGTTATCCAGGAAGCAGGGAGAAGGGCAGGGAGGAGATGGGTGAGACCAGAGAACAGACACCTTTCGGGGAGAGCTTTTTCCAATCAGGTCCCACTGCCCACCACCTGTCAATAATTCTATCAGGTTATGAATCAATCAATGAACCAGTTCATTGATGGAGCAAAGCTCTCAAAATCCAATCACCTTAGTGATTTAATCATCCAACTGGAGGTCAAGACTTCAACATGAAGCTTTCCCAGATGCTTCCCACAGCACTACACTGTGAACTGCAGAATTACAAAACAGATGATAAGTCCACAATTTCATCAGCTCCGATAGAGCATTAACAGAAGAATTTGTGAAACCCTGTTAACAAGAATAAAAAAATACAACCAGATTTGGACAAATACTAGAGCATTAATTTTTTAATTAATTTTCCATTGACCTTCTGTAGAAATAAGGGCGGCCGGGGCTGCGTCCCCAACACCCCAGCCGCCTGCTCGGCTAGCTTATGCCCGAAATAACAACACACAAACTGTATTCATTTAAATACTGCTTGGCCCATGATATCTAGCCTCTTCTCAGCTAACTCTCACACCTGGACTAGCCCATTTCTAATAAGGTATGTAGCACCCCTAGGTGCGCTTACCAGGAAGATTCTAGCCTACGTCCATCCTGGGTCTGAGCTTCATGCCTCGCGTCTGCCCTGAGAGGAGCTGCATGATGTCTGTGTGCGGAGCTGCATGGTTTCTGAGCTCACTTCCTCTTCCTACTGACATTCTATTCTGTTTACTCCTCCCACCTATGTTTTAACCTATGAGGGCCAAGCAGTTCCTTTATTACTTAACCAATGAAATCAACAGATTGATATATGACACTCCCACATCACTTCCCCTTTTTCTGTTTAAACAAAAAAGGAAAGCTATAACTTTAACATAGCAAAATTACATATAACAAAACAGTTATCAAGTAAAAATTACAATAATCTTTACCATAACTAAGGAAAAGTATAACTATAACTAACTATTCTTAACTCCAAAGACTCCAGAAAGATACAATATTACCTAAGCAAACAAGAAAAAAGCAAGTTTTAAACTCTAGAAATGACATAGACATCTTGCTGCCTGGACAGTCACCCAAAGTTCCTCTGTACCGTTGGGGCATCCATCTTTGGCCTACAGGCCCATAGTTTCCAGCAGACATTTCCACAAAGCAGGAAATTTCAAAGGCAGTCACTATCTGCTTGTCCTGCAGAATGTCTCGCAGACTCCTTCATGAATCAGGAACCCCGAAAGATCATCTCACCTTTAGGCAAGTTCAGTAGTCCTCTCTCTGCGGGTTCTCTGTGTCCAGTTTATGCAATAGTCCAGGCAAGAGCAGTTTCTTGCCCAAATGGCTATCAAACTCCATAAGGATCCTCTTCGATGCCCATCTTCCTCTTGAAGTAGATTGGTGCTGCCAGGAGCAGAGTGTCTCATTGTCATGGAAAGTCCTAAGTTATTAAAACATTTAAAATGCCATATTCTATAATCCTTGAAAGATATGAAGAATGCCTATCTAAAATATATCTATGTACATCTAGAAAATCTTAACTAACATGACTACAAGCTTGACTATTATTGATTATCCATTAACAACCTATATACATTATATTTTTAAGTGAACTACATAATCACAATACCTTAATCAAGATCAAAAACATATATAAATCATTAAAACCAAAATCCATATCAGTGCAAATTATTCATATCTCTATCATATCCCCCTTTAAATGTAAAGGAACATTTATAAACAATATTTTGGGAACATGGGCGCAGTTTTTTCTCTCCAAACTGCTTTCTGCTGAATGGGGGCGTCGTTAAGTAGGTCTTTCATGGTATAACCTGTGTGCTAGTTTCATCTCAGTTGGCAGTTGAGCGAAGCAATTTTCTGAAGATGTTTACAGCAAACCTTCAGGAGGGCGTGTTCCACCATACCATATTCGGATAGAAGAAATGAATAGGGTCTCATCCTCTGTGAAAACAAAATAAGAAACTCCTTTTCGAAGTATCATGTCCTTAGATCCAAATTTCAAAGTCAAGGCATTTTGATAATATCTATGTTGGATTAGTTCAGCAGCATTTATAAACAAATATCTTTTAGCAGCTGTTGCTCCTTCCTCAGCATTCAAACAATTCAAAGAGAGCATAATAGCATACAGTATCAAAATTCTCTGTGTATTTTCCATCTTTGTGCGTTTTATTTTAACTTCTATTTCATTATTTTTACTTTTATTTTATATTCTCTGTATCTTTGTCCTGGAATAACTCTGTAGACCAGGCTATCCTTGAACTCTCAGAGATCCGCCTGTCTCTGCCTCCCAGGCATTGGGATTAAAGGTGTATGCTACCACACCTTGAAGTCACAGAGGTCAATCTCCCTCTGCCTTCCAAGTGTTGGGATTAAAGGTGTGTACTACCACACCCAATTACTTTCTTCCTTTTTTTACTTTTAAGAACTTTTAACTTTTAGCTTGCATATATTTTTAACACAGTTTAAATCATTTAGAAATTTTCTTTGTCTTTGAATCTCTCTTTACTGTATATCTCTCTTTTTCTGACCACACGAGCCTTTAAATTACCAACCAATATCAGTAGGACTAAAGCCGTGGCTTTGATGGCTGGATCCAGCCCATTCCTTAGCTTTCCAGCCTCATGGCTGAGGCAGTGGCTGTAGCCATGTTTACTGCCACAACTCTATGGCATTTCAAGGTCCCTGCCAGCAAGTATGTTGCAACATTATGTCCACAGACAACACACAAGTCCTCTCTCTGTAGTCGGCCCTCCTGCCTCAAACAGTCAGAGTTTGCCCTGGCAGGACGGCCCAGAAAGCCAGCATTTTTAAACGGCACAGCTTTTTTCCTGCTGCGGCTGAAAACCGAAAAGCATGCGTTTCAGTTTTTTGTCAACAACATTTAAGTGTTTTGTGGCAGGACCTCTTAATGAGCTGCAGGGTTTTGCAGCTGAAGCTGAGTCAGGAAGCCTCTCTTAGTGAGAGCACTTGCTTGCTTCTAGCAAGCAGAGCAGACCCGAGAAATCGCTGCTACCGAGAAAACATGCTTCACTCCATTCTTTCCCAAGCTTTCTCAGGCTTTCAGTGGATTTAGCTGTCCCCACGTTGGGCGCCATTTGTAGAAATAAGGGCGGCCGGGGCTGTGTCCCCAACACCCCAGCCGCCTGCTCGGCTAGCTTATGCCCGAAATAACAACACACAAACTGTATTCATTTAAATACTGCTTGGCCCATGATATCTAGCCTCTTCTCGGCTAACTCTCACACCTGGACTAGCCCATTTCTAATAAGGTATGTAGCACCCCTAGGTGCGCTTACCAGGAAGATTCTAGCCTACGTCCATCCTGGGTCTGAGCTTCATGCCTCGCGTCTGCCCTGAGAGGAGCTGCATGATGTCTGTGTGCGGAGCTGCATGGTTTCTGAGCTCACTTCCTCTTCCTACTGACATTCTATTCTGTTTACTCCTCCCACCTATGTTTTAACCTATGAGGGCCAAGCAGTTCCTTTATTACTTAACCAATGAAATCAACAGATTGATATATGACACTCCCACATCAACCTTCTTTGTCCTCAGGAGGGGCCCTTCCCTCACTGAGGAGACCCTTTGGGATCATCAATTATCTTATAAGTAACATAGATTCCATTTAAGATGCTCATCCATATTGGATTCAGCATGCAATAAAGATGCCTATGCACACAGACAGCATTGTCTGTCAGGTCCAAGTTATAGAAATCAGCCTAGGCAAATACATTAGTGAATGAATGGACCAGGGAATGAGGTATAGATAAACAATAGAGCGCTATTCAGCCATGAAAAGAATACGATTCTGTCATTTGTGGAAAAGTAGATGGAACTAGAAATCACAGTATTTAAGAAATAAACCAGGCTCAGAAAGACAAATACCAGTTTTCTCTTGTATGTGGAATGTAGACATTTTTATGACATTAAAGTAGAGGCGGGTCTATTTGGCAAAGGAGAGACAAGCAAAAGCAGGAAGGAGGACAGGAAAGGTTGATGGGGTAATCATGACCAAAGCACATTGTCTACATGCTTGAAGATGTCAGAGGAAAGCCCATTATTTTTTACAAATAATAGATACAAAATTATGGATAGTAACAAAGTGTACTCTGAAGGTATGTCAGATTCATTTCAAAATAAATAGTTACGATTTCAATAGTTTTGATAGAAACATTGTTAATATTCATGCTAACAGGTTTTTCAGATTCTGGGCCAAAGAGGACAGAAGCCTTGCTCATCCATCCATTTAGATGGAGACACTCATTGGAAATGCTAGGGCCAAAGACTTGGTCCCAGCAGCTTGGAGGGAGGCCCTGAATGCTCCCTTTCTCTGGTTGACTCTGTAATGGCATAACTTTCATAAAGGTGAGATAAAATGGATGAAAATAATGTTGGAATGTTGGTTTGGAGAGATGATTCAGTGGTTAAGAGCACTTACTGCACTTACAGAGGGACCTGTGTTCAATTCCCAGTACCCATACGGCAGTTCTGTAACTCCGCTTTCAGAGGATCTGATAACCTCTTATAACCTTTTCCAGGACCAGGTACACGTGACACCTGTGCACACATGCAAACAAAACACCTAAAAGGAATAATTCTAGGAAAAATGTTGGAATGTGAATTGGTATTAGCTCCTTTTCTCATTGCTATTAAAAAATCATCTGTAAGAGCACCTTAGAGAAGGGGATTTTATTGGTTCATAATTTGAGGGTACAATCCTTCATGGTGGGTATACATTTTATGTGACTCTCTTACCCTAGCCCCACAAAAACAGTCGAGGAAGGACCAGAGAACATCCTCTTAGTCTAACCTTCTGCAAAAGTCATTGATAAAGGAAGTACCAGCATTGCTGTACAGCTTGTTCTGTCTGTCCTCCACAGCCTAGGAGATAAAATGCTTGAAATAGTCTACCAAGTTTCAAAAACAATGTTAGGAAATTTCTCTTCCTGGTCTGGGGAGCAAGAAACATCTACTCTGTCCCTCTAAGGTCTCAACAGCAAACAAAGTTCAATTCCTGGGCCAGGGGGTGGGGGAAAAACCAATGAATTTATTGAGCTTACTTACAGAAACTGGGTGAGGAGTTGCTTACAGGGGTATGGGCTCCCCCAAAGCAACCACACTGGAGAGTCTTCACCAGAAATGCGTGATGGCTCCCCCACAGCCACACAGACTGTACTCCCTTCCCCAGTCTTCCGACGTCTCTGTACTTGAGCCCAAGACACCAAAAGCATACACAATAGGGCAGAATCGCAAACAGCTGCTTGAGGGAAGGGACTGAATTCTCAGATGAGGGTCCAGTGTATCTCCCTCCCCCTCTTTCTCTGGGGGAACATCAGAAGGAACAAGGCTGGTTGTGACAATGGCTTGTGAGCAGGCACAGCTGATCTGGTTGAGATGGTACTTGTTTGACTAGGAGAATCGTGCACTGAACAACCCGGGATGATGGCATTTAAAAATGACAGGGTCATGTGGTTGAGCAGGAATTCAAATATTTTAATCTGTAGAGACATTTAGTAGGGGCTGACCTAGAAGTATAACTCAACTAAAATATTACCAGTTATGTATACTATGAAAACCTCCTAATTTTGTTGACTAGACATCATCACGATGGAGTGGCACCCTCAGCTAGTCCTCCTCCTGAGCTCACTGGTCCAGTGATGACTGCAGCATCTACAGCCAAGCATGCACCATAAAAAGCCTCGGAGTCCCCTGTCAAAGAATCATTGTTCCAATCTCCTCGAATCTGGGGCCGAATCCTCCTCTTTTCTTCGAATAACTCTGTCTTTTGAGAAATATCCCATAGGTGTGTGGATGTTGGAGCTGTGCATGTGAATTGTGTGTCCCTTGACCTATCAAGACCCACACGAGCAGAGCAGTACTTCCAGTGGGGAGATGGCACATACAAGATCAGGCTCAAAAGATGCAGAAGGGGTAAGTGAAGAGCCTGAGCAAGCGTCTCAGACGTCCACATTCCTCCCTCTACTGCACTGAAGAGGGAGGCTCTTCATAGCCAGTTGTCGGATGGACAAATGGAGGGGCTGGTCTACAACTCATCCTGTAGGCATGCGAGGCTTGAACTCCCACTTGAGTGCTGGGATTACATGAGGTGCGGCCTTGCTTGAGGAAGAATGTCACTGGAGGGGGCGGGACTTCCGGTTCTCAACAGCTTCATACCATTTCTGATGCTCTGTCTGCTTCGTGCTCGCGGTTCAGCACTCGACGCTTTGATCCAGGCACCGTGCCTTCCTGCCATGAAGGTGACAGACAGTAAGCCTGAGTAAACTCCTCCTTCTCTAAGTGTCCCTGGTCAAGGTTTTAAGTCACAGGGACAGAAAAGTAACTGCTAATCTTCAAGAACTGAGCAGGCGCTGACAGTTTGCTGCCCTGGTTGCAGAAACATGAACAAGAAACCAGCAAACCTCAAGAGTTCATTCCTGGTGGGCTGCAGACAGCAGTGTCACCATCAAGGACTTGAGGGACGCGTGGTGGTCGTTCCTATCATCCCTACTCGTCTTATCTGTTGGGTCTGTATGAGTTGTTGGGGAGCTTACTAGACAGTGACGCTGGCCAGAGCTGCTACAGTAGATGCAGGTTTATTAGTTGCGTGTATTAACACACCCCTGGAATCTCGTATGCAGCCATTGATCTGGTGTATTTTTCTCCGTACCTGTTATTCAAAGAGCACCCAGAGCAAGTGTTTTCAACTAGTAATGAGGCAATGCCCCATCCCAGGGGTGTTTCAATCTTTCAACCCTTTAGCACTATTATGTAACTGACTTGATCTTGATCATCATGGCCCTCTTCTACATAATATGTCGTGGAATTGGATGAGAATGGTCCCCAGAGGCTCAAATACTTGAATGATTGGCTCTCAGTTGTTAGTGGAGTGTTTAGGAAGACTTAGAAGGGGTGGCCTTGTTGAAGGGGTGTGTCATTTGGGTTTCAAAACCCATACCAGGTCTCTCTCTCTTCCTTCCTCCCTCTTTTTCTCTCGCTTCCTCCCTCCCTCTTTTCCTCCCTTCCTCCCTGCCTGGATCAGATGTAATCTCTTATCTACTGCTCAAGTGTCATGCCTGCCACCATGATGTCATGGACTCGCTCTCTGAAACTCTAAACAAGCCCCCAGTTCAATGCTTCCTTTTTTAAGTGTCTCTTCACAGCAATAGAATGGTAACCAAGCTACAAGTTGCTCCATTGCATTGAGATTATGATTACCAAATGAACAAAAATGTAACTACTGTCAAATTATTTGCAAGGCATTTATGTCTAAGGGTAGGAAATATAACTGAAAAATTTTTCAGAGTCCTTCTGCATTAGTAAAATTCTGAGGGCCCAGGGCTGTGGGGCATTTAGAGCCAGTTCCTGTAAAGGATGAGTTATTACATCTGATTTCCTCTACAATAAAGTGGGGAGAAGACACAGGATGCAAACGGAGCAGGCATCTGGATGCTGGTGTCAATGTATTCCTTATCTGTGTGTTATTCTGGGTCATTTACTTGGTCCTCCAAAAGCTGCCAGGTTTGAGTGGAGCCCTGCAACAGGCTCAGGTTTACCAAGCAAGATGCTTTACACTTGAGCTCTGTGAGTCAATAGATCCCATAACGGTTAATATGCCCTTAGATACTGGTGCTACTGATGGGAGCCTTTGGTGCGATGCAGTAGGTGATGGGGACTGTAGCTGCCATGTGCAGTGGCCTCCTTGTTGTTCTCCATGTGTATAAAGTCAGTAGACACCCCCTCTTTTCATTTCCTCACTATTCCTTATAAGGAGTGTCAGTGAACAGTGAGTTGTGCTAAGTCTTTAGTTGTGGAATATTCTAGATGGAACTGTGACTCAAGAGAAGTGTTTTGATAAGAGGGTGTGTTTTGGGTGGGGGACAGTTGGGTGTTAGGAGCACTGTGTTACTGTTGAGTAGGAGTTTAGATTGGAGCTTAAGGACCTGTATTCTACTGATTGATGGAAGGTATAACTTCTACCAGTCATGTGAGCTGGTATTCAGCCCCCTCCTCTTCATTTGTGCCCCTCTGAAGCACAATGAGACTGATGGACAGGACCCCGTTCTCCCTGGAGGGCTGAGAGTGCTGTGTGATATTTGATCACACTGTAAATCCCAAGATTTCATTATTTAAATAAAATCAACCATAGGTGAAGAGGCAGAGCAAGCAACCAGTCAACTGGGAGAAACCACAGAGAGTGAGGGTAAGTCAGGAGGTCAGTGAGAGAGAGGCACAGGAAGTAGGAGGGAGGGACATCTGGTTGGAGGGGTTTCTGTTTCATACCAGATGAGAAAAAAACTCTCTTTCTAAGGTGACAGTGGAGACGGAAGGGCAGCTGGCTGCTTCCTCTGCCTCTCTGAGCTGGCAGGTTTTTACCCCAACATCCGGCTCCCAAGTCTTTATTAGTAAAATAAAAAGAGAGTTAGTTAAAACAGCATTTGTCTCCCTACATGAAGACTAGGAACTAGTGCATGAAGACTGGGAACTAGTACAGGTGACCTTGACTTCGAAAAGGCTAAGCAAGCATCTTTGCACCAGAGGCCTGCACACAAGTACTGTAACACTAGGGGGCACCATCTAATGCTGAAGTAAGCCGCCACCCAACACTTAAAGAGTTGCTCTTTGCTCATGACTTCTACACAGGTGGCACCAATGACCCCCACTCAGCGGAGTGGGAACAATAAAGGTGGAGGATCTGAAAACTGCACATCCGAGCAGTAAGAGCTCTTGGTTGGTTCCAGCCTTCGGAATCACCAATGACAAGAGCAAACTCAGAAAGAAGGTAAACCTGTTCTCAGCTGACTTCAGACTGGCACAGGTTCCTGCAGCAGCATCGATCGCAAATGCACGACCATTGAGGTCCAGCAGGGATGCCGTCTCTCAGGTTCCCTGGTCACTAAGAAAGTGCCAGCTTGCTCCCACTTTGCTTCCACAGCCTTCTCCAATTGCCAAACTAAGTTCTCCATGTCACATGGTTCTCAGCTTTAAATACAGCTTCCTCAGTGAATGAATCCTGCATAGGTCTGAATCCCTGCTCTCCCCCTCTCTAAATATTACTCTAGTGTTTCCCTGAAGGCATCGAAACCTCTGTAGGTTGCAATAAAAATAGCAATTAGACTTAAGGTTAGAAGTCATTCGACTGCTGAGATAAATTCTGTGGGATGGGAAAATGCTTAAAGCAGATTCAGGTTTCAACAGAGTTGAAAGGAGGGCTGATTAGCAGTCAGGTAAGAGGGGCCTCTTCAGTCTACCCCAATATCTGTGCTTTCTGGGTCTCTTCATGATGGCTTTGAGATTCAAGACTCTTCTATCATTTTCCTTCAGCCAGAAGGACAATTTGTCTTTTCATTTCTGTGATGCAGCTTACTCTCTTAACTTCCTTTATCACAAATGTTCTTGCTTTAACCTTGATTCTAGGAAATGCTTTCTCTGAATACAGAATTCTGGGTGGACAACTTCCCTATTCTTTCCACATTAAATCAAACATTGTTCCAGTGTCTTAAGCACACCCCCAGCGTTTATATGCTTATGATGGCAAGTGGGGGAAGATCTACTTGGCTGGGGTGGCTGGGTTGGTTTCATTTTTTTTGTGTGTGTGTGTTTTTGTTTTCCTTTAGCCAAAATATGTCTTTATGTTTTAGTTGCTTTATAGGCATTCTCTGGCTTCATTTTTCATCAAATTGATGATAATCTAGATTGAGTGACATCGCATTTATCTTGAGAAAAACCTTACTGAAAATATTTCATCTGTAAATTGGGGGCAAATTTTGATACATGCATATATATCAAGTATTAATAAACATTTTTGTTTCATAGAAACTTGACAGGGCAATCACCAAGACTTCCGATAGTGTTGTTACAGGTATCAACACTTCCCTGGGTTTTTCTGTATGGTATTGTAACTTATTCGTGTCATGCTTCTCTAGCTTTGAGAAGTAAAAATTTCCATCTTCATTTTCATGCAATTCTTATCTACAAAAATATTACAGCTATAAACATTCCTGTAAGAACATCTATACTGTGAAATGACTTATCCTGCAAGAAGATATGTCAAGAGTGAAAGGATACGGAGAAAATTCTAAGAGAAAACTGTATAAGTATGATTTCAAGGAGAAAGAAGAACAGTGTAAAAAAACTAAGATTCAAAGATGCAATGTGTGCTCACGTGTATATGTGTGTGTGTGTGTGATTCCAGCTCATATTTTTTGGAGATTTTGTTTTATATATGTAGTGTTCTGTTGCATGTATGTTTTGTGTCACATGCGTGTAGTATCCATGAAGATCAGAAGAGGGTGTCAAATCCCCTGAGACTGGAGTTTCAGATAAGCTGCCCTGTGAGTGGTGGGAAATAAAGCCAGGTCTGGAACTGGGGAAGAGCAGCTAGTGTTCCTAGCCATGGAGCCATCTCTCCAGCCCATATATTCTAGTAGCATTTTGTGAAGCCATAATTTGATTATCGCAAAGCACATATTACGTGTACAACTCAATACAGTTTGGCAAACTCTGTAGCCGTAATACAGATCAAGCAAAGCATTCTCATTGTCTTTGCAGCTGCCTCATTGCCATAGTTGATTTTGCCTTTTCTTGAACTTCATATATAAGAAATGATCCAATGTATACAGTTTCATATCTAGCTTTTCCCTTACAGTGTTTCAAAGATTCATTTGTATGGTTCCTTTTTAATTGATATAACTATTTATGGGTATGGCATGATACTTTGATACATTTATACAACGTGTAATGATGAAGTTAGATTAACTGGCATAGACACTACCCCAAACATTTATCTCAAGAATATTAAAATCTCTCTCTTTCAGTAATCTTGCAGAATGTGATAAATTATTGTTAGCTACAATGGTCCTGCTGCACTATGGGACATAAGTTCATTCTTCTTACACAGAGATAATAATGTTGTTGTCATTAACCAGCTTGTGTGTAAGTGGTTGGTCCTTTTTTATTTTAAGATGATAAATTGTAAACCTCAAAGTCCACCCCCACAATGACACACTTCCTCCAACAAGGCTACACCTAATTCAACAATGCTACACCTCCTAATAGTGACACTCCCTTTGGGATTACAGAAGCCAGTTGCATTGAAACTATCCCAAACACCTAAATAACACCCAAGAAAACACAAATATAAGACTAATGGAAATGACAAAGACAATCCAGGATTTGAAAGTAGATTTTAGCAAAAAGATAGATGCATTGGAGAGGACTCAAGCTGAAATGAAGATAATATTGAAAAATCCAATAACTCAACTGCTGTGGGACAATGGTCTTGGACACGGTAAAGATTTGTCACTTGTATTGATTTAATAAAATGCTGATTGGCCAGTAGCCAAGCAGGAAGTATAGGTGGGGTGACCAGAACAGGAGAATTCTGGGAAGAAGAAAGGCTCAGTCTGCAGTTGTCTCCCAGACACCTAGGAAGCAAGATGAGAATGCCTAACTGATAAAAGTTACCAAGCCATGTGAATAACACAGACAAGAATTATGAGTTAATGTAGGATGTAAAAATTAGTTAATAAGAAGTCTGAGTTAATAAAAACAACCAGTTTATAATTGATGTAGACCTGTGTGTGTTGAATGGCTGTGGGACCGGGCCAGACAGAAACCTCTGTCAACACTCAAGTAAATAACTAAAGGCCTTACAAGTAGAATAAATCAAGAAGAAGACAGGATATCAAGACTCAAAGATAAAGCTGAGGATCTAGATGAAATAAGCAAAGAATATGAAAAAAAGTAAACACAATAAAGGAACATGCAGGATATGTGGTACACCATGAAAAGACCAAAACTTCAAATTGTAGCAAGAGATGGGGGAGAAGAATTCCTGGTCAGTGGCATAGACCAGATCTACAACAAGATCATAGGAGAAAAATTCCTCAAACTAAGAAAACACATACCCATAAAGATGCAAGAAGCACAAAGAACACTAAATAAGCAACACCAGAAAAGAAAATTTCCATAGGGTATCAAAGGTAAAACACTAAGTACACCAAACAAAGAACGAGTATTGAAAGCTGCAAGAGAAAGAAACACAAATCACATATAAAAGAAAATCCATCAGAATAACAGCTGATTGCTCAGTGGATTCTTTGGAATCCAGAAGAGCCTAGAACAATGCATTCTAAATACTGAAATACCATGTTGACTAACTCAGACTAATATACCCAGCAAAGTTATCCACCATAATTGAAAGAGAAAGAAAAACTTCCTGTGATATAAACAGCTTTAAATATTTTGTATCAAACAAACTAAACCTAAGTAAAATTCAGGAAGCATTATTTCAGGCTGCAGAAAGGAGCAAGTATAGCCGAGAGACTATAGAAAAAAATATGACCCATAATCACTAAAACGCAAAGTGCCACTAAGAATACAACCATCACCACCAAAACTCAACAGTGGGGTGGCTGCAATTAACATACACATTTCAATAATAACTCTGAATATCAATACACTCAGTTCTCCAATGAAAATAGGCTAACCGGCTAGATCAAGAAACTATCTGTTATCTACAAAAAAGCACAGCATTAAAGGTAGACCCAGCAAAAGGATATACAAAGTAAAAGGAGGGACGAAGGTACTTCAGTCACATGGGACTAGCAAGCAAGCAAGCATAACGGTCCTAATATCTGGCACAATAGACGACGCTAAAACTAATCAGAGAAGATAAAGAGGGATGCCAGTCTAACCAAATAAACAGTTAACCAAGAAGACATTAATATGCAAAAATAAGGGCATCAAACTCTGGCATACCCGCTTTTATTGATGTGTATACTGTATAAAAGACAGAGCTTAACAACAATTCATTAATATAAGGTGATTAAAAGTCCTGCTTTTTTTTTTTGAGACAGCATTTCTCTCCGTAGCCCTGGCTGTCCTGGAACTCACTCTGTAGACCAGGCTGGCTTCAAATTCAGAAATCCGCTTGCCTCTGCCTCTGCTGAGATTAAAGATGTGCACCACCACTATATGCCATGATCCTACTTTCTTAAATAGGTTATCTGGACATAAAAAATAAGCAAAGAAACATCATAACTAAATGACATTATACATCAAAAGGACATAACAAGCATCTAGAGAATATTCCACCCAAACACCAAAGAATATGCACTATACTCTGAAGCACATGGAAGTTCTTTGACATAGATCATCATCCAGGATACAATGCAAATCTTAACAAATTCAGAAAGATTGAAAAAACTCTGTGAATCTTGCCTGACCATAAGGCAATAAAACTTAAAACTGATAGCAATCAAATTTCTAGTGATTGCCAGGCGATGGTGGCGCACGCCTTTAATCCCAGCACTCGGGAGGCAGAGGCAGGCGGATCTCTGTGAGTTCGAGACCAGCCTGGTCTACAGAGCTAGTTCCAGGACAGGCTCCAAAACCACAGAGAAACCCTGTCTCGAAAAACAAAAAAAAAAATTTCTAGTGATTATACAAATTCATGGAGAATAAACAACTTATTACTGAATGATGAATGGCCAATGAAGAAATCATTGGTAAATTGAAAAAATCATAAACAAAAATCCTGGGACTAAATGAAAATGAAAACACAACACAACAAAACCTCTGGGACACACTGAAAGCAATCCGACAAGGAAATTTATAGCTCTAAGCGTCTACATTAAGAAATCAGAAGGAGCCCAAATAAATTACTTAACAATGTAACTTGCTTTTTGGAAAAGTAAGAATAAACCAAATATAAGCACAGTCAATGCCAAGAAATGATGAAAATCAAAGCAGAAATTAATAAAACAGAAACAAGAAAAACAATATAAAAAATTCAACAAATCTCATAGCTGGTTCTTTGAGAAGATAAACAAGATGGACAGATCCTTGACCCAGCTAACCAAGAGAGAGAAAGGACCCAAGTGAACACAATTAGAAGTGAATGGGAAGCAGGGGGACACATTACACCAGACACCAATGAAATTCAGAATGTTGTAAGGAAATACTCTAAAAACATGTACTCCATTAAATGCTTACATAGCCCAAGCTGGCCTCAAACTCAAGTCCTGTCTCAGGCTCCTAAGTATAGTGATTAGAGGCACATGCTAACATGCTTGGCTTGCTTTATGTGCCTTCAGTGTCACATCTAAGAAACCATTATCTAGACCAAGGTCATGAAGATTTACTATGTTTTTTTTAGTGCTTACATGTATGTATATGTATTTGTGATGTGTGTGTGTATACATTCACATATGTGTAGGTTCACATGTGTATGTGTGTGTACATCCACGTTTGTGAGTACACCTGTTTGTGTGTACATGTGTATATGTGTGTGCATGCATGAGGGTGTGTGTGATGAACACATGCATGCATGTATGTGAAGGACTGATGTTGATGCCAGGAATCTTATTTAATTGCTCAGTGCTTTTGTTTATTGAAGCAAGTATCTCATTGAGCCTGGAGTATAACAATTATAGCTAGTGTAGCTAGTCAGCTTGCCCCAGGAGTCCCCTGGCTTTGCTTCCTAAATGCTTGCCTTACAGGTGGCTACATTCCTCATCCTCCTATACTTCCTAGTCTTCCTGCAGGGGCTATTATCCCCGGATACTGCCTCTCTCTTCCTACCCCACCCAGCTTGCATCCAGAATATCTATTATTATTATATGCTCACTGATTTTTTTGAGACAGGGTCTCACTATGTTGCCCTGGCTGGCTTGGAACTCACTATCTAACCCAGGCTGGCCTTGGATTCACAGAGATATACTTCCCAAGCACTGAGCATGAAGGCATGTGCCGCCATGCCAAGTGTGATCATTTTTAAAAGCAGGACTCTGAAATGTTCTCTGACAGTCCAGCAACCTCGCTTTCCCTGGACTTAAGTGCTGAAGCATGGTGAGGTTATAGAAATTGTGGCAGAAAGTACCCACATATGTATATGAAATCAGAAACAGGTGGAATGTCAAGTCTAATCCGTGCTGGCATCTCTTCCTGGACGGTTTGTGTGTGACCTCTGTGCTCCCTTGTTTATTGTCGTTAGTGTCAGTCTCCAAAGGTGACAGGAGGGCTGCTAGTCTCAATGATCAAACAAGTCCAGTCCCTGGATCCTTTACCACTAAAAAGTCACAGGGGAGACTGTTGACAGAGGTTTCTGTCCCACCTGGTCCCACAGCCATTCAGTCCCAAAGAAACACACAGAGGCCTACATTACTTATAAACTACTTGGCTTATTAGTTCAGGCTTCTTATTAACTAATTCTTACATCTTAAATTGGCCCATTGCTCTTGTCTATGTTAGCCACGTGGCATGGTACCTTTATCAGTGAGGCATTCTCATCTTGTTTCCTCTGTGTCTGGGTGACGGAGTCTTTCCTCTTCCCAGAATTCTCCTGTTCTCATCGCACTGCCTCTACTTTCTGCCTGGTCACCCCGCCTATACTTCCTACTGGCTAATCAGTGTTTTATTAAAATAATACAAGGGACAGGATAAAAGGCCATTGCCCCACAGCTTGAGACTATCTTCCTTCAGAATCCTCTGGTTTGTGGGGACCTCCCCCCACATATACACACCTGACAGTTATGACTTTGGTCTCTGGGCCTTGGGGACCTTCCTTTGCATTTGGGGCTTTCTGTGACTAAAGCATGGAGGAGATGTGCAAACCCTACTGGTTTATCTTTGTCATAAGGCTGTGTCTTCCCAGACCTGCCCGTAGGTAAGACTATAGCCAAGTTCAGCAGTTCATTCCTTGCATTTTTGTGAGGTTGGTAGTATGGGCAATGACCTGTGCCATTCCTTCTAGGCTATTCCCATGCATGCATGGAGAAGATCAGCCTCAGACTTCATTGCATTTCTGCCTCTATCTCCACAACCTGCATGCCTCTACTACCCAGTGTATTTGGAGGCTGCAGACACATTTCTGTTCTTTGATCCAAAACCTAAACACATTCACACACACACACACACACACACACACACACACACACACACACACAC
>JABTXL010006431.1:1104381-1136105 GCA_025134845.1 Neodon shergylaensis
GACAGGGACAGGGAGTCAGGGACAGGGACCGGGACAGGGACAGAGACAGGGACAGGGAGTCAGGGACAGGGACAGAGACAGGGACAGGGAGTCAGGGACAGGGACAGGGACAGAGACAGGGAGTCAGGGACAGGGACAGGGACAGAGACAGGGACAGGGAGTCAGGGACAGGGACCGGGAGTCAGGGACAGGGACAGGGACCGGGACAGGGAATCAGGGACAGGGACCGGGACAGGGACAGAGACAGGGACAGGGAATCAAGGACAGGGACCGGGAGTCAGGGACAGGGACCGGGAGTCAGGGACAGGGACAGGGACCGGGACAGGGAGTCAGGGAGAAATCACACAAAATCTGTGTGGGAATATCACAGTGAAACCCACTATTTTGTATGTTAACTTAAAACATTAATAAATTAGTATTAAGTAAATAAATTCAGTTTTAATACTCACCTAATATTAATTTTAGTAGCAAGTTTCAGTTGAATAGCAAGTACTTCAAGAGTCTTGGGGTCTCTAAGATTTGGAATTCTTAATGGAAAGCTATGTTTGCCTAGTATTAATAATCATGTATTTTTAATGTTTAGAATAAAAAGTAAGATGTGTGGCTTCCTTGGCATATTTTCTCTCGTTATTTTAAGGTGCTTTAAAGACATCTATAGTCAGATATTATAAAGTCTTGTGAATGACAATATAGCAAGCGACTCCCCCGCACACCTTCTATTAACAACAGGACACCTCAGAACCAATGAAGGGTTAAATTGTATTACGTGTGTTTATTTATTCAAAATGTGTCTTAGGTGTATGTGTGTAGGTGTTCATGCAGAGGTCTGAGAAAAATCTGTCAGAGCTGTTTCTCTCCTGCCACCTGTGCGTGCATCCTAGGGATTAAATTTAGGTCATCACACATGGTAGCACACAGCTTTTACCCAGCTTTCGTTGTAAGGATTAAATAGCTAATAAACAGGAAGCAATTAGGATAAAGCCAGGGCTCAGTAAGGGTTATATTTTATTGCCTAATAAGTGATCACACTTAACAGAATTTGGGAAATCCTGATTGACTCCAGCATGTATGCTTATAAATCAACCATTTCCTTGTGGATTTTCTTTGTGGATATGATGGTCTATAGGGAACTCTGTGGAGACAGCAAGCTGTGTTTTTTTTATTATTAAAAAGGTACTAGGGACTGAAGAGCTAGACTTATATCTCAACTCTGACACTTACTGAATGTGTGAACTTGGGTGCCTTATTCAGTGTCTCTGTCTCGAGCTTCTCATTCATAAAATGGGGCCATAATAGTATCTATTTCATGAAGTTGTTGTAAAGATTGATTGACTTAATATATTTAGGCATGTAAAGGCTACATAAAGCTTTATTACTACTATCACTGAATCTACCATTATTTGTAGCCCGTATCTTTAAACAAATACAGGTTTGATTATCAGGGCATTTAAAGCAGACAGTACGATGAGTTCCAAAAGACTAAGCTTTGACACTTGACATCTGTGGCCATGTTATAATTTGTTTTTCAAAAACAAGGCAATGTCTCAGCACCTTATGGATGATGTCCTTATATAAGTCACTTCTGCATTTCTTTATATAAGTTCACCCAGATCAAATTAGGATGCACAAGCTCTTTATTGTGAGATAAGGTAATACACCAGCTTCTGAAATAAAATCATTAGATTCATCCAACGAAAATGATAAAGTCTATAAAAATCAGCATGTGGTTGCACATATGTATTCCATAGGGCACACAGATTCCTAGCTGATTTTGGATGTGGACTAACTGAAAATCAATATCTAAGCCTTGTGAATTTCAAAGTTTACAGCTTCTCTAGAGGCTGAAGTGAGTAGCTGGGAGCTGCGCAGTGATCCTCATCCAAGTTTTTCTGGCTTTTGAAACTGTGAGAAAGCAGGGCCTGCTGGTTCAGGCTCACCACTCAGGAGGCTTAGGCAGAGAGATTGCAAATTCAGGGCATACCTAGGCTACAGGTTCAAGTCCAGCCTAAGCAACTCAATGAGACACTATCTCAAAATAGAAATTAAAATAGTGATAAAGATGTAGTTCAGTGGTTGAGTATTTCCCTGGTATGCACAAGGTCCAGGTTCAATATGATGTACAGTGGAGGTGGGGGAGGTGATGTGGGATTTCCCTCTGTATGCTGTGATTACCATTAATGAAGAAACTGCTTTGGACCTATAACAGGGCAGAACTTAGCTAGGCAGGGGGAAAACTAAACTGAATACTGGGAGAAAGAAGTGTGGAGTCAGTGAGACGCCATGTAGCCCCACCAGAGACAGATGCCAGAACTTTAGCCAGTAAGCCACAGCCACAGGGCCATACACAGATTAACAGAAATGGGTTAAATTAATTTGCAAGAGTTAGCCAATAAGAAGCTAGAACTAATGGGCCAAGCAGTGATTTAATTAATACAGTTTCTGTGTGGTTATTTTAGGGCTGAGCAGCTGGGGCTCAACAAGCGGCCCCTCCTTACTACAGAAAGGGGGTTAATTGTCAGCTTCCTTCTCTTGCCTCCTTTTCTCTCTGGTAATTGTTTGTTTGTTTGTTTTTCGAGACAGGGTTTCTCTGTGGTTTTGGAGCCTGTCCTGGAACTAGCTCTGTAGACCAGGCTGGCCTCGAACTCACAGAGATCCGCCTGCCTCTGCCTCCCGAGTGCTGGGATTAAAGGCGTGCGCCACCACCGCCCGGCATCTCTCTGGTAATTGAAATACAGCCACGGCTTCAGCTCTCACCCTCATGCCAAGGATTAGTAAACTGTTGTCTTCATCCTTTCTTCTAAGTACCAATCCTTGTTAGTCAGACTTTGTTGATACTGTGGCAAACACCTAAGAAAAACAATTCAAAATGAGGAGATTTATTTTGGCACACAATTTTGGGGTTTACTGTCCATGGTCATCTGGATTTTTTGTTTCTGGGCCACAGTGAAGCAGAATGTTATGGCAGAAGGGCATAATGGAATAAAGTTGTTCATTTCACAGTGGTCAGGAAGCAGAGAACAAAGGGAAGAGGCCAGGGACAAGACATCCTTCAAAGTCATGCCTCTAAATAACCTACTTTCTTCATGTAGGTCCATTTTCTAAAGTTCCCAGTCCCTTCCCAAACAGCACCCCAGGGAGGACCAAGCCTATAACACACGAATAAGCTTGTGAGAAACACGTCACAGTCAAACCACAGCTCAGCACCTCATTTTTACTACTAACTGGGTACCTCCTCGTGGATTTCTCACAGCATCTGCGATTCCCAAAGTAATTCATTAGCTTTATTCTAATGCCTGCTCCTTCTCAACAATTTATGCATCACTTAATGACATCGCCTTATTAACAGACTTCCAAATTGTCTCAACAAATTGTGACTCACAGGCAGACCCCAGGTTACTCTAAAAACGAATCCCATACTATGGAAAATTTCTGCAAGGACTCTCTAAGATCCAAAGTCTCCATCTCTGTAGGGATAAGTCCCACCCCTTAGGGGGCGTGTTCGCCTCGGGCTAATGTATACCTATAAATCTGGTGAGCGTGCTCACAGCGCTCGCTTCTGCTTTCCTGGTCTCCGTGGGAACAGTGGTTTTGTAAGTCTATTTCCCCATTAAAGCTGTCTGCAGAATGGCGCCCAGACGTGTGGACAACTGAATCCACTGAAAGCCTGAGAAAGCTTGGGAAAGAGTAAAGCATGTTTTCTTGGTAGCAACAATTTCTCGGGTCTACTCTGTTTGCTAAAGGCAAGCAAGCGCTGTCATTAAGAGAGGCTTCCTGACTCAGCTTTAGCTGCAAAACCCTGCAGCTCATTAAGAGGTCCTGCCACGAAACACTTAAACAGTGTTGACGAAAAGCTGAACGCATGCTTTTTGGTTTTCAGCTGTAGCATGAAAAAGCTGCGCCGTTTAAAAATTCCGGCTTTCTGGGCTGTCCTGCCAGGGCAAACTCTGACTCTTTTACGCAGGCGGTTCGTGCAGTTGGCAAGCACAGGCTGCTGAAGCTCGCTTGCTGGCAGGGACCTTGAAATGCCATAGAGTTGTGGCAGTAAACATGGCTACAGCCAGTACCTCAGCCATGAGGCTGGAAAGCTAAGGAATGGGCTGGATCTAGCTGCCAAAGCCATGGCTTTTATCCCACCCATATTGCTCAGTAATTTAAAGGCTCGTGTGGTCAGAAAAAGAGAGATATACAGTAAAGAGAGATTCAAAGACAAAGAGAATTTCTAAATGATTTACAGTGTGTTAAAAATATATGCAGGCTAAAAGTTAAAAGTTCTTTTTTTTTTTTTTTTTGGTTTTTCAAGACAGGGTTTCGCTGTGGCTTTGGAGCCTGTCCTGGAACTAGCTCTGTAGACCAGGCTGGTCTCGAACTCACAGAGATCCGCCTGCCTCTGCCTCCTGAGTCCTGGGATTAAAGGCGTGCACCACCATCGCCCGGCAAAAGTTCTTAAAAGTAAAAGAAAAGGAAGAAAGAGAGTAGTTGGGTGTGGTAGTACACACCTTTAATCCCAACACTTGGAAGGCAGAGGGAAATTGATCTCTGTGACTTCAAGGTGTGGTAGCACACGCCTTTAATCCCAGTGCCTAGAAGGCAGAGACAAACAGATCTCTATGAGCTCAAGGTGTAGTAGCGTACACCTTTAATCCCAATGCCTGAGAGGCAGAGACAGGCGGATCTCTGAGAGTTCAAGGACAGCCTGGTCTACAGAGTTATTCTAGGACAAAGATACAGAGAATATAAAATAAAAGTAAAAATTAACGAAATAGAAGTTAAAATAAAGCTCACAAAGATGGAAAATACACAGAGAATTTTGATACTGTATGCTATTATGCTCTCTTTGAATTGTTTGAATGCTGAGGAAGGAGTAACATCTGCTAAAAGATATTTGTTTATAAATGCTGCTGAACTAATCCAACATAGATATTTTGAAAATGCCTTGACTTTGAAATTTGGATCTAAGGACATGATGCTTTGGAAAGGAGTTTCTTATTTTGTTTTCACAGAGGGTGAGAGTCTGTAGATTTCTTCTATCCCAATATGGTATGATGGACCACGCCCTCCTGAAGGGTTGCTGTAAACATCTTCAGAAAATTGCTTCGCTCAACTGCCAACTGAGATAAAACTAGCACACAGGTTATACCATGAAAGACCTAATTAACGACGCCCCCATTCAGCAGGAAGCAGTTTGGAGAGAAAAAACTGTGCCCATGTTCCCAAATATGGTTTATAAATATTCTTTTACATTTAAAGGGGGATATGATATAGATATGAATAATTTGCATTAGTATAGATTTTGCTTTATTGATAGAGATTTAAGGTCAATTTTGTTATATGTATATGTGTTTCTGATCATGATTAAGGTATTGTGATTGTCTGATCGGCCTCAGAGTATTTTCTCCCAGGTGTCCTTGCCGAGTGAGCATCCCTTCTCTCAAGGCTTCATCCTTACATCCTTAGAAGGCATTCCACAGTCTGTTCTGCCAATTCTCACATCCTGTCCTGGCATATATGAAGATCCCCCAAGTACCCTGATGATCTGAAGATGGCAGGAAAATATTCTCAGAGGTTCTTTTTACAGAATTTAGTTACTTGCTTCTAATAACCTAATCCCAAAAAGAAGGGTGCCGCTCAGTTCCCACTGCTCCCAAAGACAGTTGATTCCCAACCATCACGTCTCATATCTCAGAAACAAGCTGTGCAAGCCCCACACAGACTTCCGTCGCTGTCACCCAGCAGCTGTAGCCTTGTAGGGACCTTCAGGGACAAGCTTAAGTGGGTGGTGGTGGTGGATTTCTTAGTAACTCAGAGCCTAAGCATTTTTCCCATCAGCAGTTATACATACATCCCTTGGGGATGGCCAAATATCACAAAGATTTCATGTTATAGTCATTCTAAGTATTTATAAACATGCCAATATTCATAACTGGACCATAACCTGAAGTAATCTTATATTATCATTTAACCTCAGATTTTTATCTGTTACCTAAACAAACGTGTTCTCAGACATGGTAGCTAAAGAATAACCCAACACACACACATACACCACTACCACCATCACTACCACCATCCCCCCACTACAAACACACAATCAGAAATACTTGCACAAATATATATATCACTGGGAGCATGGTTTTGCAGTCTATCTGTGCTCCAAGAACCAGTGGCCCAATAAACAGGTTCACTGCCCCAAACTTTAGAAAGATATGTCAGTCCCCCCCCTTCTGTTTAGTTTCCATAGTGATTGTACTGGCTAATCTTACATCAACTTGACACAAGCTAGAGTCATTAGGGAAGAGGAAACCTCAACTGAGACAATATCCCCACCAGACTGGCCTATGGGCAAGGTTTTATGGCATTTTCTTGACAGATGATTAACGTGGAAGGGCCCAGCTCACTAGGGGTGGTGCCACCCTTGGGCTGGTGGTCCTGAGAGCGATAAGAAAGCAGGCTGATAAAGCCATGAGGTGTAGGCCAGTGAGCAGCTATCCTCCATTGCATCTGCTTCAGCTCCTGACTTCAAGTTCCTCCCTTGATTCCTTCCCTAACTTTCCTTCATGATAGACTGTGATTGGGAAATTTAAGCTAAAATAAACCCTTTTCTCCACATGTTGTTTTTGACTAAGACAGTGTTGGAAGGTACTATGCAGTCTCCTAGAGGAGAAAAGGCATCAATAGTTGTATGAGATGTGAGCTCTATGAAGTACAACATCAATCTGCCAGGCAAGATGGGGTCACCTATATGACAGTGGCACAGCTGCTATAGAGGTAACCAATAATACTGATTCGCATCCCCCAGTACCATAACTCTGGCCACAAGTCCATATCTTAGGAAGTCATAGGCACTAAGTGGGGAGCTTACTACTGTTGTTTAGCTAAACTGACATACTATCAAACTGCCTTCTAAATAACTATGTTTATACCCATAGAGAAATGCTGCTCTCAGCCTTAATCAGAAAATCATCTCTTACCAGTGAATGCAGTATGACTCTGGGATGCCCAAGGTACCAAGCAAGAATAAGTGGTGTTTGAGGGCTCTGCCCTAAACAAGACATTTATATCATCTCCTTTATGGTTCATGCAACATCACAGACTAAAATAAGAGCCAGAGGACCAGAAGAAGGCCTACAAAATACCATTGTCTAGGAATAACACAGTCATTGTAATTATGAGCTCACAGTCACTGTGGTTACCTATACTTGGGTTGCACAAGACTAGACTTGTCAACAGTCAGTCCTGGATGGGGAAGGGACTCTTGTGACCATATCCCTCCCTGCTGAATTATTGGCTGCCAATAGATTCTGGGAGAGAGAGATTTAGGGTCTCTAGTTGTATACCCACCAAACCTATGGTCACACAAACAGACCTGGGTAAACTCACAGAGTTCCAAAACAAAGCAAAAAGAGATGAAGGTAAGAAAGGAGATTGTAGGGAAGTCAGGGGGTCAATAGGGCAGAAGGGAGGTAAGAGAGTGGGTGGTGAGAATAACCAAAACATACGACACACATGTATGCGACTGTCAAAATGTTTAATTAATTTTAAAGATGAAAAAAGAAAGAGGTCAGTTTTAACATATGTGTGTACATACCCTGCTGCTTTTTATAAAGAAAGAGCAACGGCTCCCATCTCTACCTGGAATACTCGACCAGGGTGCAGTTATCCTGTGACACCACAAGGAGCTTCCCTGGCACTGGCCTTCAGGGCCCTCTCTGCAGAATCATTTTTCATAAGAAAAAATGTCAAGATCACTTAAGGAAATGTTCAACATCCTTAGTTACCAGAGAAATGCAAATCAAAACAACTCTGAGATTCCATCTTACACCTGTAGGAATGGCCAAGATCAAAAACACTGATGACAACTTATGCTGGAGAGGTTGTGGGGAAAAGGGAACACTCCTGCATTGCTGGTGGGAGTGTAAGCTGGTACAACCCTTTTGGATGTCAGTGTGGCAATTTCTCAGAAAATTAGGAAACAGACTTCCTCAAGACCCAGTAATACCACTTTGGGGTATATATCCAAAGGATGCTCAATCGTGCCACAAGGAATGTGCTCCACTATGTTCATAGCAGCTTTGTTTGTCATAGCCATAACCTGGAAACAATCTAGATGCCCCTCGACTGAAGAATGGATAAAGAAAATGTGGTACTTTTACACAATGGAGTACTACACAGCAGAAAAAATAGCAACATCTTGAATTTTGCAGGAAAATGGATGAAGCTAGAAAACATTATTTTGAGTGAGGTAACCCAGATACAGAAAGAAAATTATCACATGTACTCACTCATATGTGGTTTTTAAACATAAAGCAAAGAAAACCAACCTACAAATCACAATCCCAGAGAAATTAGACAACAATGAGGACCCTAAGAGAGACTTACATAGATCTAATCTATATGGGAAGTAGAAAGTAGAAAAAGACAAGATCTCCTGAGTAAGTTGGGAGCATAGGGACTTTGGGGGGGTTGAAGAGGGAGGGGAGAGACAGAGAGGGAAGCAGAGAAAAAGGTAGAGCTCAATAAAAAGCATATTTGATAACAAAACAAAACAAAAAAAGAAAAGATGTCAAGTATAGCTTTAACATCATCTCTATCCAGGGAGAGGAAGGAAGACTTTCTAATATGTCTATCAGAAGAGATTCATTATGTTGTCCTCTGGGTTTTGTGAAATTTTCAACCGATGTCCGTACGCATGAGAAATTATTTTGAGTAGACTTGGAGTAAGCTAGCCGAGCAGGCGGCCTGGGTGCTGGGGACGCAGCCCCGCCGCTCCTATTACAACAGGAAGGAACATCTCTTGAAGTCTATTATTCTGTCCACCCCAATAAAGAACACAATTGTGTTTTCAGTGTAAAAGCTTCCCTTCCCATTACTAGGAGTCTCCTGGGCTCACCAGTTGCCACCAGCAAGAGGCTTATTCTTTTCTTGCTTTCCCGGCCTCACACCACCAGCCCTGACCCCTTTGATGGAGGTCATCTTTTAGGAGGAGGATAACAGCATTTCAGCATCTTTCTCTTTGCCACAATTAGAGCGTGTTCTGTGTGTGGCCTCACTGGCAACAGTGCGCTTCTCCCCTGGTGCCTACAGTCTCCCTCTGCTTAGTTAAATATGCAGCTCACCTGGATAAAAGTTAATTAGTCCATTGGGAAGTGGTTGGGTTCACTGCGTGTGGCGTGTTTGAGAGCAGTAAGTCTGTTGATGCGGTAGAGTGAGCAGGAGAGAGACTGGTTCAAGGTGAGGCCAAGCAGTCATAGGCAAAGTCACTGAGAGCTTTGGGTTTTCCTGGGCAGGGCTCTCTATGGAAAGTCACTGAAGGAATTGTAGGACCTTTCGCTTTGTGTGGAGAAACAAGGCAAAGAGACAAGAGAGTATTCGAAAGCAGCAGGCTGTTGTCAGTAAGTGGGCACTTGTTTGTTTGCGATGAGAATGCACTAAATCAATAGGCAGAGGACAGATGATAGACAGTCTATAGTCCATGTGAGAGAAGAGGCTTGGCCTGGGGACCTTAACAGTGGAGCTGGTGGCGAGATTCAGAAGACACGTTTAATGAGAGTGCTGTGTTTTAAGAGGCTCTTACACAGAGTAGTATAATCTAGTATGAGGTGGTCATTCTCATCTGTGTGGATTAACTAAGGCTGAGAAGAGAACGCTTGCCCGTGATGTCAGATCAGCTAAATAGGCTTCTTCCCCTACAGGCCACTGAAGCAGCCCAACCCTGGTTCTGAATGAAAAGGAAGAGATAAGAATATCTGTGCCCATCTTGATGACTTCCCGTCCTCAAGACATATAAGATATTTGGATTAATGAGCTATGCCAATGAAGAATATATCAAGAGAAGTTGGTCTAAAAGAGTTGGTTAACTAAAATTTCTAAAACTTAAAGACTGTGAAAAGAGAAATCACTTTATTAAGAAAACCAAAGGCCATAAAAATATTCGGAAAAAAATGCTTCTTCAAAAAAGTAATTCTTAAGAGATCTGTTAAGAACATGGAACATGAACATTTATCTCATGGAAATTACCAGATGATTTATATAATTGTATCAAAGACGCTCATCATAGTACTTCTTACATAGTACAAGCAAACATATAAACAGCCTTTTCTCTAATTTTTCAACAATATGGGATTAATGAAATATCTTATATGTATTCCCCAATATTTATAAATTATATATCAAGTATGTGGAAATGTATAGGGAAATGTTTGTGCTATGATGATTGTGTTTCCAGTGGTGGTTCTGAATTGAAGACAGTTGAGTTGTTGGCCAAGGGAGTCATAAAAAATCCTCACACAACCCAGGCTGATGCTAAGATCAAGGGTTGCTCTCTACAAACTGACAGAAGGGGCCCCATTGCCAAGACAATTCTCAAACAACCCATTGAACATGGAGAAGTTGGACGGGTGCCTACATGCAGCCTTCACTCCTTTGCTCTAGTCTCTTTGGTGCAGGAAGGTACTCTGCAGGCTACCAAAAGAGGAACATGGACACCAAGCCAGCCTTAAAAACCTTTGACCTATAATGTGTCCTGCCTGCAAAATATGCTAGGTCAATGGTGGCACAGAACTTGTGGGAGTAACCAACTGATGTCTAAGTTAACTTAAGGCGCACATCCCGAGATGAAACCCACACCCGACACTGCTTGGGTAACCAAGAATCAGAGACCTAGGATGGAACCAAAAATGACCATTCTAGAAAAGAAAAAGAAAAAGAAAAAGAAAAAGAAAAAGAAAAAGAAAGAAAAAGAAAAAAAGGAAGGAAGAAAAGAAGACATCCAGGCATCATCAGAGAGGCTTCCTTCTGCAGCAGATGGGAACAAATATGGAGACCCACAGCCAGGCATCATGCAGAGAGAGCCTAAATTGGCAGTCTCCATCAAATCTCTCCCCTCCGAGCTCAGGGAAGCCCGTGAAAGAGGAAACCAAAGACTGTGAAAGCCATAGTGAATGGAGGATATCAGGAGAACAAGGCCTCTGAATCAACCAAGCAAGGCGCCTATGAGCTCACATGGACGGGAGCAGCAAATACAGGGCCTGCACAGGTCTACACCAGGTCCTCCGTGTGTGTTATAGCTATTAGCTCAGGATTTTGCGGGACTCCTCATTCTTGTTTTTCTGTCTCTAATCTTTCCTATCGCGTTCTATTTTCATCTTCCTCAAGAGAGTCAACATGAAGATGGATGTGGAAAGCTGACAGCATTTCCTCCAAGATCTAGGATAAGCTGCCCACATTTGCTAGTTTTGTTCAGTGTGGTACTTGAAGTTTTGCCAGAACACTTAGGCCAAGAAAAGATATAAAAATAGGAAGAGGAAAAAAATCAAATTATCCCTCTCTGCATATGAGTAATACAATATTATATATTTGGATATATGCATACCTAGAGAATACTAAAAGCTCCGCGAGAAGACCATGAGAAGCAGTGAACATGTTCGGCAGGACATCAGGATTAAACAAGATTAAAATGACTACATGTAGCGCCTGCACTATGGGACAGTATGCAAGCCGGGAACTAAACTGGAGACAAACACACACACAGAGACAGACAGAGACACGGGGACACGGGTCATCCTTGATACAAGAGTGCCATGCCCCAGCTCTCGGGATCTTTCTGCTGCAGACTCATCAGAACCCACTCCCCTGCCATCAGGGTCTCGCACTCAGAGCAGCTTGCAGGCTGCTCAGAGCAGAGGAAAAGAGGTTGTTTACAAGACATTCAGGGTCTGGTGATCCACAGTCCCCGGCATCTACATATAAACATCTATAGGTTTTTGTTTATATACGAGTAATGAGCTTACTCAAGGAGTGAGTTAATTCCATTCACAACAGCAACAAAATAAAACACCCAAGGATAAAGTTAACTAAGGGAGCAAAAGAACCATGAAAAGAAATTTTAAATAACAATGAAAAAACATTTTAATACAGAGAGAGAGAGAGAGAGAGAGAGAGAGAGAGAAAAGAATACCTTATGTCCATGGATTGGGAATTAAATTGATAAAAATATCTGTATTACTCATGTGGATTAGAGATTCAATTCAATCTCTGTCATAATAGTAATAGCTTCTTCACAGGCCTGGCGGGGGTGATGATAATTCTTTCCCTTCCCCACAGACAAAAATGATTTATTTATTTTACTTGTTCATCTTTCATATATCCCAAACACAGCCTCCCCTCCCTCTTCCCAATCCCCACGCCTTCCCCAGATAGATCCACTGTTCCTCTGTGATTCAGAAAAGAGCAGGTTTCCCAGGGACGTCAAGGAATATGGCATAGCAAGATGCAATAAGACTAGGCACAGACCCTCATATCCAGGCTGGACAAGGCAACCCATTAGGATGAAAAGGATCCCAAGATTAGGCAAAAGAGTCAGAGACAGCCCCACTCCCACAAACACCCCAAGCTAAACAATCACAGCATGTATGCAGAGGACCAAGTGCAGACCCATATGGGCTCCCTGATTGTTGCTCAGTCTCTATGAGCCCCTAGAGACTGCTTAGTTGATTCTGTGGGCCATGTTCTCCTGATGCCCTTGACCTCTCTGGCTCCTGCAATCCTTCCTTCCCCTCTTCTTCAGGGTCAAGCTTTTCCCAGCAGCTAATTGGAGCAGATACAGAGACACACACCCAAACATTAGGCATAAGGGGGGGGGGCAGAATAATTCTAAAGACTATGGAGAGTACAAAAGATCCCGAATAGACAAAGAAATTTTGGGCAAAAAGAACAAAGCTGGAGGCACCATAGCACATAATTTCAAGACCTAACACAAATTGCTCTGCATAAAAGCAGGCATGAGGGCTGATGGAAGAATTGGGGATGTAAGCAGGAAACCCAGTCTACAGACGATGATTCTTGACAAACTGCCAAAAACAAGCACCGGACACAGCAATCTCTTCAAGAACGATGCTGGGAAAACTGGGCGCTCATAAACACAAGACTGAAGCATGGTCCTTGTCTCTCACCCAGGCAGCTAAAAATGGATCAAAAACCCAAACATAACAGTAAGATTGTGAAAGTCCTTAAGGGAAACATAATGGGGAAAAATGCTAAGACCTCATAGGCAGCCATTTCTTTTTAGGTCTGACCGTAAAACAACAGTAAACAAAACCAAACTTCTTGTTTATCTACTTATTCTTTGACAACTTCACGTAAGCAGGTATATTTACTTTGATCATATTCACCCTTGCCACTCTCTTACCCCTTTCCACTCCCACTGAGTCCAGTTTTCTTCCCAATGAGTTTCTATAGATTCAGTAAAATCCCATGGCTGTTTTAATCACATTGACTCTTCCAATCCGTGAACATGGGAGGCCTCTCCAACTTCTAATGTCTTCCTCGACTTCTTTCCTCTGTGTTTGCAAGTTTTCTTTAGTTAGATTTACTCCACAGCATCTTTGAGGCTATTGTGAATAAGATTGCCTTCCTGATTTCTTTCTCAATTTGTTTGTAATTGGCAGTTTGTCATTTGGAAGATTACTGATTGCTAATTTTTTGTGTGTTGATTTTATATGCTATCACGTAGCTGAGTTTACCAGCCCTAGGAGTTTTCTAGTTCAGTCTTTAGGGCATCAGTTCTCAACCTTTGGGTTTTGACCCCCTTTGGCAAACCTCTGTTTCCAAAATTACATTATGATTCATAGCAGAAGCAAAATTACAGGGAAGAAGCAACAAAAATAATTTTATAGTTGGCGGTCACCACAACATGAGGAATTGTATTAAAGGGTTACAGAATCAGGAAGGCTGAGAATCACTGCTTTAAGGTCTTTCATATATAAAATCATATCATCTGCAAATAAGAATATTTTGACTTATTCCCTTCTTAGTTGCATGTTCTAGTTCTTAGTTGCATCTTCTTAGTTACTGTTCTAGCTAAGTCGTCTATCATACATCAAATAGGAATGGAGAGGGTAGGTAGATGTCTTAGGGTTTCTATTGCTGTGAAGAGACATCATGGCCATGGTAACTCTTATAAAGGAAAACATTTAATTGGGGTGGCTCAATTACAGTTCAGAGGTTTAGTCCATTATCATCATGGCAGGAAGCAAGGCAGAGTGCAGGCAGACATGATGCTGGAGCTGAGAGTCCTTACATCTTGATCCAAAGGCAACAGGAAGTCAACTGAGACACTGGGCATGGCTTGAGCATATATGAGACTTCAAAGCCCACCTCTACAGTGACATACTTCCTCCAACAAGACCACACCTACTCCAACAAGGCCATACCTCCTAATAGTGTCACTCCCTTGGGGGGGGGGTCATTTTCTTTCAAACCACCACAGTAGCCTACTTCTTTCTGTTATTCGTAAGAACAGAGATTTTTCTCCATCAAGTATAATGATGGCTGCAGGTTTATGACGTATAACCTGTATTATATTGAGATAAGACCCTTCCATTCACAGACTCTTCAGGGCTTTTATCATAGTGGACGTTATAAAAGGCTTTTTCTCCATCTATTGAGATGATCTTGTGATTTCTGTCCTTGACTTCGTTCATGAGCTGCATTACATTTTTTTAATTTGTGTATACTGAGCCATCTCTGCATCTCTGGAATAAAGTCAACTTGGTAATGGTAAGTGATTTTTTATTTGTTTTTGAGCTTTACTTTCAAGTGTTTTAATGAGAAATTTTGCACCTATATCCTGGGAGAATTTGGTCCATAATTTTTTTTTCTTTTTTTTTTCTTTTTCTTTTCTTACTTTCCTTTTTTTTTCTTTTTAGCTTTGGAAGCATTCATTCCTTTTATATTTTTACATAATAATTTGATAAGTGGTAGCATTCGTTATACTTAAAAGATCTGGTAGAATTTTTCACTGTCTCCATCTGGCCCTGAGCTTGTTTTAATTGGGAGATTATCTTATTACCACTTCAGTCTCATTGCTTTCTACAGATCTGTTAAATTATGTACCTCAGCTTGGTTTGGCTTTGGTAAGTCATATGCATCTGGATATCCAGCCATTTCCTTTAGAGTTTTCAATTTAGAAAAATATAAGTTCTAAGGAATATCTTTATAATGTTTCTATATTTCTTTGGCATCAGTTATAGTGTCTCCCTTTTCATCTCTGGTTTTACTAATTCAGGTCGTTTTTTTCTTCTCTCTCTCTCTCTCTCTTTGGTTAATTTGACTAAATGTTGTTTAATCTCTTCAAAGAAGTCATTCTTTGCCTGTTTGATTTTGTGTGGAATTTTTAAAGACATTTTAATGTCCTTTATTTATGGCTAGAAACCAATTATGAGTGAGTACATCCCATGTTCCTCTTTTTGGGTCTGGCTTACCTCACTCAGGATAGTATTTTCTATTTCCATCCATTTGCATGCAAAATTCAAGAAGTCATTGTTTTTTACTGCTGAGTAGTACTCTAATATGTATATATTCCATACTTTCTTCATCTATTCTTCCATTGAAGGGCATCTAGGTTGTTTCCAGGTTCTGGCTATTACAAACAATGCTACTATGAACATAGTTGAGCATATACTTTTGTTGTATGATAGGGCATCTCTTGGGTATATTCCCAAGAGTGGTATTTTTGGGTCCAGGGGTAGCTTGATCCCGAATTTCCTGAGAAACCTCCACACTGCTTTCCAAAGTGGTTGCACAAGTTTGCATTCCCACCAGCAATGGATGAGTCTACCCCTTATTCCACAACTTCTCCAGCAAAGGCTATCATTGGTGTTTTTTTATTTTAGCCATTCTGACAGGTGTAAGATGGTATCTTAAAGTTGTCTTGATTTGCATTTCCCTGATCGCTAAGGAGGTTGAGCATGACCTTAAGTGTCTTTTGGCCATTTGAACTTCTTCTGTTGAGAATTCTCTGTTCAGCTCAGTGCCCCATTTTATAATTGGGTTGATTAGCTTTTTACAGTCTAGTTTCTTGAGTTCTTTATATATTTTGGAGATCAGACCTTTGTCAGTTGCGGGGTTGGTGAAGATCTTCTCCCAGTCAGTGGGTTGCCTTTCTGTCTTGGTGACAGTGTCCTTTGCTTTACAGTCTCAGGAGGTCCCATTTATTCAATGTTGCCCTTAATGTCTGTGCTGCTGAGGTTAAACGTAGGAAGTGGTCTCCTATGCCCATGTGTTGTAGAGTACTTCCCACTTTCTCTTCTATCAGGTTCAGTGTGTTCAGACTGATATTGAGGTCTTTAATCCATTTGGACTTGAGTTTTGTGCATGGTGATAGATATGGATCTGTTTTCATTCTTCTACAGATTGACATCCAGTTTTGCCAGCACAATTTGTTGAAGATGTTCTCTTTTTTCCATTGTATACTTTTAGCTCCTTTATCGAAAATCAGGTGTTCATAGGTTTGTGGGTTAAAGTCCGGGTCTTCTATACGATTCCATTGGTCGACTTCTCTGTTTTTATGCCAATACCAAGCTTTTTCAATACTGTAGCTCTGTAATAGAGTTTGAAGTCAGGGATGGTAATGCCTCCAGACGATCCTTTATTGTCTAAGATTGTTTTAGCTATCCTGGGTTTTTCGTTTTTCCATATAAAGTTGATTATTGTCCTCTTAAGGTCTGTGAAGAATTTTGATTGGATTTTGATGGTGATTGTATTGAATCTATAGATTGCTTTTGGTAGAATTGCCATTTTTACTATGTTGATCCTCCCAATCCAAGAGCAAGGGAGATCCTTCCATTTTCTGGTGTCCTCTTCAATTTCTTTCTTCAAAG
Organism: Neodon shergylaensis; assembly: GCA_025134845.1. Classification (NCBI taxonomy): domain Eukaryota; kingdom Metazoa; phylum Chordata; class Mammalia; order Rodentia; family Cricetidae; genus Neodon; species Neodon shergylaensis. The sequence goes on from JABTXL010006431.1 coordinate 1,121,034, forward strand.
ACTTAAAGTTCTTGTCAAATAGATCTTTCACTTCCTTGGTCAGAGTTACCCCAAGATATTTTATGCTATTTGTGGCTTTCGTGAAAGGTGATGCTTCTCTGAGGTGAACCCAAAGAAAAACATATAGTCATCCTTCTGGATATTAACCTTCATCAGGCAATGAAAGGAGACAGAGACAGAGTCCCACATTGGAGCACTGGACTGAAACCCCAAAGTCCAAATCAGGAGCAGAAGGAGAGAGAGCACGAGCAAGGAACTCAGGACCGCGAGGGGTGCACCCACACACTGAGACAATGGGGATGTTCTATCAGGAACTCACCAAGGCCAGCTGGGTCTGAAAAAGCATGGGATAAAACCGGACTCGCTGAACATAGCGGACAATGAGGACTGCTGAGAAGTCAAGAACAATGGCACTGGGTTTTGATCCTACTGCACGTACTGGCTTTGTGGGAGCCTAGGCTGTTTGGATGTTCACCTTACTAGACCTGGAAGGAGGTGGGAGGTCCTTGGACTCCCCACAGGGCAGGGAACCTGGTCTGCTCTTAGGGCTGATGAGAGAGGGGAAGTTAATTGGAGGAGGGGGAGGGAAATGGGAGGCGGTGGCCAGGAGGAGGCAGAAATCTTTAATAAATAAAAAAAAAAGGCATTTTAAATTGTGTGTTTATTTTTGTGAATGTGCAGATGCCCTTGGAGTCCCGAAGAGGGCGTCATGTCCCCTGGAGCCGGAACCATCTCTCTCTCTCTCTCTCTCTCTCTCTCTCACTCACACACACACACACACATACACACACACACACACACGCATGAACTGAACTCTAGTTCTTTGCAAGAGGATTGTATGTTCTTAATTCCATAGCCCTCTCGCCAGCCCTGACTTTGTAGGTATTTTTGTTAGTCGGTCTCTTTTTTTCCATTTCCACTTCATTAACTTCTGTCTTTATCTTGATTATTTCTTTTTGTCTTCTTATTTTGTCTCCTTTTTGTTTCTTCTCTAAGGCCCTAAGGTGCCTTATTGAGCTGTTTATTTGTGGTCACTCTGTTGTTTTCAAATGAAGCACCTGTACCTATGGGCTTCCCTCCGTTCTGCTGTCACTGGGTCCCAGAGGTTTCAGTGTGCTGCGTTTTCATCTTCATTCAATTATAGAAAGGTTTTAATTTTTCTTATTAATTCCTTCGGTGGCCCACTCTTCACTCAGTAGTGTGCCAATCCGTCTCCAGAAGTCAGTTTATGTTCTACAGTTTCTCTTGTTGTTGATTTCTACCTGGATCCCATGTGGTCAGATTGGATGCAAAAGATTATTTTAATTTTGCTGTGTTTATTAAATTTGCTTTGCGTCCCGGCACATGATCTGTTTTATGTGCAGTCCCAGGGGCTGCTGAGAAGAATGTATTCTGCAGTGTTAGGAGGGACTGCTTTGTAGATACCTTTTAGGTACATTTGATCTATGATGTCACTTAACTTAGATGTTTCTGTTTATTTTTTGTTGGGACACCCAGTCTCCTGGTGAGAGTGGGGTATTGAAGTCACTCACGGTTACTGTGGTGAGGTTAATCTTTATCTCTATTTAGTAATATATGTTTTATGAAATTATGTTACCTGTGTTTAGTGTATGCATGTTTAGAACTGCCCAACCAATAAGAAATGATCATTTTTGCTTTGATGTCTATTTTCTCAGATATTGGAACAAATGGGGAATGGGAACTCCTCTTGCTTCCTGGCTTTGTTTGCTTAGTCTTTGCTCATTCCTTCATCCTGCTATAGCGTCTATCTTAAAAGTGAGTGTGTGTTTCTTGGAGGTAGCACAAAGATGGATTCTGTTTTCTTATCCAGTCTGCTATTCTGTGTATTTTGAATGGGTAATTGAGACAATCAATATGCAGAGTTATTACTGAAAGGAGTGTATTAATTTTCATCATTTTGTTGATTTTATACACTTGCTGCTTCCTGAACCCTCATTTGCTTATAACTGTCTTAGCATCTATTTTCCCTCAGGAAGTCTCTGAGGCCTGTTTAATCTTTTCTTCAGCCCAAAGTAGTCCTCCCCATATCTTCTCGTGTCTTCTTCTCATTTCCGCCAGACATTTTCAGTTTCTCTGTAGCTTTGGAGCTTGTCCTGGAACTCACAGAGATCCGACTACCTCTGCCTTCCTAGTGCTGGGATGAAAGGCGTGTGCCACCACCGCCCAGCGACTTGGTCCTTCTGTCTTGAAGTTTTCAGTATGCTTTTGTTCTGTGTAGTTAGTGTTTTAACTATGGAGTGGTGTGGGAATCTCTTTCCCGTTGCTGCCGCTGTGGCGTTCTGTGTGTATCTCGTACTGGTTGGACCTCTCTTTCCCTGGAGTTGGAAATTTTTCTCCCATGATTTTACTGGAAATATTTCTTAGCTGATAATTCTCAGATTTGCTTTCTTAAACATCTTACTTGTTCCATCAATACATTTCATTAGAGTTTGGGCTAGTAAGATGTCTTAGTGGGAAAAGGTACTTGCCACCAAGCCTGACAATCTGAGTTTAACCCCCAGGGTCCACAGGAAGGAGTGACTCCTGGAATTTTCCCTTGACCCCCACACTCATGCCGTGGGACACGTGCAATAGCACACACATGCATTAATAAATAGATTTAGTTTCAAAAAATTTAATGTATCATTGACTTTGACTAAATGATCCAGTTCCTCCTACCTTAAATTCTGTCTCCACGGGGCCCATTCTGTTGGTGAGCCTCTCCACCAGGCTTTTTTTTTCTTTTTTCTTTTTTTGGCTTATTGAATTTCCAGTGTCATTTCTTTGTTTTCTTCATTATTTCTATCTTATTTCCAATGTAAATTTTCATATACCGAATTGACTTTGCTATTTTGGTTAGCTGTTTGTGGTCCCTTAGAATTTACTCAGGAGTTTATTGGCTTCCTCTTTAAATTCTTTGAACCTTTCTATAACTGTTAGAATTAAAGCTAAGTCATATTCATTGTGAATTGTTACTATGGGATTAGCATGTTTTTAGAGCAGACACATTGTCTTTGAGGCATGCATGTTTGGAGTAATTTGCTGGTTGGGGCTTCTTGGTACATCTGCTTTGGGTGAACATGAGGAACAGCGCTTGGTGTACCCTTAGCTTAGCTGATGTATTAGCTTTCCCCCAAGAAGGTGTGAACAAATGTATGTTCATCCCAGAATACCATCAACAGGCCAAAGTAAAATTTCACCATAGAACAACTTTAACCAAAGCGTTCATTGGGCTTTCGTACCGGTACATGGGTGACTCCAAAACAGCTGCGTTACCGCCAAACCCATCATGATGCTCTCATGGAAGTGGTATTATGTAGTCCTTCGTTCAATTAACCCTCTACTTCCTATGGACTTTAGCATCTTCCAAGATCTACTTGCGGATGGGGGAGCAATAGCTTGAACCCAGGCGAGGGTCTCATGAGCCTCCTTAGTTTTCATGGCCACTGATTCAAGTTAAACTGATTCAAGACAGCATCATATTGCATCTGCAGGACAACACATCGCACAACCACACCCCCCGTCTCCCACCCCCCCCCCGTTCCTCCACCTTCTGTCTGCTTCTGCCCTGCTTCCCTGAGCCTTGGAAGAGGAGATGTAGCCGTTAACCTTCTCTGAGGATGGGGCAGCCTGGCAACCACATCACTTGTTCTCAGCAGTTTAGCCAGTTTTGAGTCTCTCCATCAGCAACCACGTCCACTGTTCAGTGTTCCCCCACAAGCAAGACAGCGTCAGTACTCTGAGTGTAAGCACAAAGGTTTCCAAGGCAATTTGACAGGTGCATCACGTCCACTTAACAAAACAACAGCAGCCGCTTCCCCCACGGGGCCTCTGGCTTTTTACACCACGGGGGTTTTATCTGCGCTTACAGGACCAGGTGCGAATTGCCTCCTGTGGAGCAGGCCTTAAATCTAATCAGAAAGTTGTTGGTTGTATCCAAAATAGTTCATGATGCTATTGCACAGCTGGTACAGCCTGTAGGACAAGCTGATAGCGTAGCAGGGTGCAGGGACCACAGCCAAATCAGGCTCCGCGGGATGATTCTCCCCCAGTAGCCTGCACAGCCCCTTTCCGGCGCTGCGAGAACCCGCCGGCAGGAAGGGGACGCTCACAGGTCAGTCCCGGCTTGACTTCTCCATGTTCTGAACCAAAGCATGCAGCCCCATCCAGACGGTAGCATTTAGTTCTGGCATCCAATCAACAGCAGCGTCAATGACCTTTTTCGTTTGGGGGTCCTCTGGATCTCCCTGGCCAGCAACTCTAAGGGAAGTAACTCACCCCTGGCACCGGGATTTTCATTTAACAGCCAAGAAACAAACAAACAATAAACCCCACTTTTATTGTTTTTTACTGCTTAATTTGGTCTGGAGGCTGTTTTACAAGTCTCTAAGAGACTCAGAGGTCAGTGTTCAAACAGAGTGGGCAGGCGCTCCAAAGGCCACCGCACTCAGTTGATCTCAGGAGTCAGCAGCTAAAGGGCTAAACTGTTAGCAAGGTCCAGCGCAGCATGAAAAGAGCCTATCTTTTATCAACTACTTCCTCCAAAGATCAATGTGGAGGTTCTGAAGCGGTGACTCTGTATTTAAGTGCCTGCTGCTCTTGCAGAGGACAGGGCTTCAGCTTCCAGTGCCCACGTAGGGCAGTTTAAAACTGCCTACAACTCCAGCTCCGGGGTGTCCCTGTTCTCTGGCCTCCACAAGCATCCACATGTGTAAACACAAATGCGCGGTGGGAGCGCGCGCGCGCGCGCACACACACACACACACACACGGACACACACACACGGACACGCTCATACAGCCCTAAAAAGTAAGAGCTATGTCTCGCACAATTGTGTGTATGGAAAGCACCAATTTATCTAGCTCTCTATAATTCCGTGCCCTTCACTAGCTGGGGCGCTGTCATGGGACCCACTGCGCATCTCTCCGCTCCAAGGGCTTCAGTAGAGTTCGCTCAACTGACTGGCCCAGGCTAGATCCAAGGTGGAGCAGTGTTGTGCTTTTCTCTGCCAGTTGAGTTGGCTCCTTGGGGCTGACAAGCTTTGGCCCGCACCCAGTATCACGCTTTCTTCAGCCACTCGTGGCTACTGTTGGAGACCCGGGTCTGGGCCAGCTCTGCTGGGTCACCACTCCCATCGTCTCTGCTTCAGCAGTGCGTGTCTGCGCGTGAGCAGCAGGCTAGGTGAGCTATTTTCGCTCCCTGCATACTGTTTGGTTTACTCTCTGGGGATAATTGTCCACCCTTGGAACAAGCTTAGTCTTTCTCATCTACGCTGTTTTGCCGTGTAGACCTTCTGTGAACTGTTTTTCAAGTAGGAAAGCCTCCCAGTAGCTCCCCCACTGGCTTTCACCCCAGTTTGACACAAAGCTTGCCATATTCCCTTTGGAGTGACCTGGTACCCTAGTTTGGTTTCTGTTGCTGTAATGAATACCATGATCTAAAACAGCTTTGTGGGAGTGGTATTTGGCTTACACTTCCAGGCCACAATGTGGAGGCCCAAAAATGTGAGCCTTTTCCACCCTGTCTAAAGGTCAGAGAGTTTGAGCTTGCTCAAAGTTGTTGACAACAACTGTGGCTACACACCCTGACTTAGGGTGTAGTTACTTGGTGTTTTGGACATTAGGATGACCCATAGAGGTAGATCCACTCTACCCTGACCAAAGGTCAGAGAGTTCAAGTGTACTTCTGTTCCTTCTTTTGAAACAGGAGGTTTGACACAGGGAATGGTCTATGGTAGGTTCACTGCCTAAACAACAGAATGCTTTTCTCAAGAAATAATGACTTGGTGTCTCAAGTGTTGAAGAGAGTAACTATTCTGGTTGTTCTTTGTATTATGTTAGAGCAGTCTTTTGCCTTCTTTCCCCCCTTTTATATCAATATATAAAAGTGTATGGAAACTTAAGCACAGGCAAACTCAAAATTCAGAATTCAGTATTTCCTGAGTTGCCCTCCCGTTACTGTCCTGTGTCTCTGTGATTTTTTCTTATCTCTGTTCCTCCTACCTAACTTTTCTAATCCTCACGTCCCTATCCTGGAACGCATGAATCTGCCTTGGCTAGGACCACGGCAAAAGTCACCACAAAATGGTGGCTCCCGACATCACCCTGAGAAATCAGGGCAGGAGCTCAAGCAGGAGCAGAGTCGAGAGTCATGCTCCTGGTTTGGGTGGAATACTGCTCCTGGTTTGCTTGCAGAATTCCATTCAGATGCTTTTCATAGACAGCCCAGTACTACCTACCTAAGGATGACACCGCAGTGGGCTGTGACCTCCCGTACCAGCTAGTAATCAAGAAAATGCCCCCACAGACATGCCCAGCAGGAGCCAATTAGATGGAGGCAATATCCCAAGTGAGGCCTCCCTTTTCCAGACGTGTCCTGGGAGACTGTCCCCCCTTTTGTGCCTTAAAAACAATCTCATATCGATTTCTTTCCAACTTCCAAACCTGGTTTCCATGATAAGTCACTCAGCACTGTAAATGCCTCTCCTGTCTCAGGAATAGCATATCTTACCATGGGGTTTCATACAGTGCTAAAGTTTTAGAGCATCTTTGAGTACTTCGCTAAGTTAACCTCTTCCTAAACTCTGTGGGCATCGTCGTGATAAACTGGGAATCAAACACTGTCTCACACATTCCCAGTTCCCTCGATAATGTTGATCTCCCTGCTGCTGTCTCGGGATCTTTGCGTTCAATACCCAGTCTCTGGTGCTCATAGGAGCCACTCTGTCAGTGTCATGGGTTTCTCTCTAGATCACTAGCTCTTAAATAATGACAGGGAGACTTTTCGTGAATTGTGAAACTTGGTCTTGCTTAAGCTTGTTCCCAACTAGCTCTTAAAGCTTAAATCAACCTGCTTATCGTAATCTAATTTCTGCCACATGCTCGTTACCTCTCCTCAGTACTGTATCCAATCTCTTCCACATCTGAATGACGAATCTCTCACCTCAGATTCTTTCCCAGGGTTCCTACCTCTGCCCAGAAGTCCTGCCTGGTGTGGGAGGTCCTTCTGTATATGTGTTGCTTTTATTGGTTAATGAATAAAAATACTGCCTTGGCCTGTTGATAGGGCAGAGTAGAACTAGGTGGGGAAAACTATACTGAATGCTGGGAGAAAGAAGGCAGAGTCAGGAGAAGCCATGTAGCCCCACCAGAGACAGATGCCGGAGCTTTACCTGGTAAGCCACAGCCTCGTGGGGATACACAGATTAATGGAGATGCAAGGAAGGATGGGTAATTACTTTATTCAGTTTCTCCACTTGCACATCATTCAAACCAACCCCATCAGCCCCATGCCACAGTCTCTCACACCAGCCCATATGTGGTTCTTTCAATTCCTGTTTCAATGTCATTCACAACTCAAGCAGTTTAGAGGTTGGATGCTCCCGGACTGTCATGTTTTCAAATGCTGGGCCATTATTTGGACCCCATCTTTGTGCACAATTACAAAAGGAACTGGAGAACACCATGTTAAATGGAAGAACTCACATACAAATATTTGTGGTTTTCATAACTAAAGCTACATTTGATCCGAATATAGAATAGTGATTACTAGCAGCTGGGAAGGGAGAGAAATTGAAAATCAGGTACCACCAACACACATTTAGATGAAAGTAGTAAATTCTGATGTTCAACACCCAAAAGGTGACAAGCTTGCAACAACGTAGCACACACTTTATGAAAAACTGGAAGGAAGGAGGCTGAAAAGTATAAATATAAGAAATAATGAGAAAATGAAAATTCACCTAAATGTGGGTCAGTACATATTATTTGCAGTACGTGTTATAGGGATTGAATTACCAACACTGTACCCCATAAAATGTATAATTGCTACACAGCAGTCAAACTTGTTAAAAATTAAGATAAATGAAGCTTTGAAAAATGCATTGGGCTAAAAAGATGACTCAGCATTTAAAAACACTTGCAATGCAACTGTGAGGGTCAGAGTGCAGACTCCAGCAGCCACAGAACAAAATGGGCATCCTGCAAATAATTAATTCAGACTCCTAGTGATCAAGACACTCTCTTCTTGCCTCCACACTTGCACTGAGGACACACTTGCATATACACACTCGCATACACTTGCACGCACACACACTCACAAAAACAATAGAAAAGTATTTAAAAAGAAACTATCAATTAAAAAAAATCACCAATCTTCCACCTGCCTCCCCCAATAAAACACTGTATGCAGCAACCCCATCTCCTGTTTCCCACAACAAAATATATACTCCTGGAATTATTCTTACAACCTTGAAGAGTAAGAGAGCCTGAAATCATAAATGGCCTTTTAAAATCTGTGAAAACACAGGAAATAACATTTCAGATATTGGACAGCACAGAACTGCGATCGCTGAGAATAGAAAAACCATAACAAAGACCTATCATTCAAGGCTTCCGACCACGAGGTAATTTCCCATGTGTGTCTCAGGGAGATAGACTCCAAACACAGCCCAGTAATTTCATTCATCTGAGGAGACACAAAAGTACAGGGGGGTCAAGAAAACGAAATACTGAGTGGAGGAAGCCACGCAGAGAAAGAGCTCCAGAAATTTATGTAAGCATTCCCTTGAGTCTTTGACTAAATACCAAGATATGTGTGCATAGGATAAAATCCCGTGAAATGAGGCAAAAATAACCTCTGGAAAGAGCAACTACCACCCAGACGCACAGAACTCTAAGACAAATGCTAGGGTTGAATATCAAGGGCCAAAAGGCTCACCGATTGAAGGGTTGGTTCCCAGACGATGGCTCCGTTTTTGGAGATTATGGAAACTGTAGATGTGAACTCGCTGGAAGAAGTAGACCACTGAGGCCATGGCCATGGGAAGTCTCTTGTCTTGGGTACAACCTCTGTCCTGTTCTCCTGCTGCCATGTTGTGCTGCCTCACATCTGACCCGAAGTCTGTGGAGAGTCAAGGACTATGTAACGAAGAATTTCAGAAACCATGAGACATAATATATATAATAGCCTCTTTAAATTGTTTCTCCCTGGTGCTTGTTCACAGCCATAAGGAAGTCTGACTGACATACCGAGTAAGCCCAAGAACCAGCGAGCATTCCTATCTCTACCCACTGCATTGTAGAGATGTTGGTCTGATGTAGAAGGGTCTTCTATGTATCTGTTGTTTCATTGGTTAATAAAGCAACTGCCTTGGCCTTTTGATAGGGCAGAATTTAAATAGGTGGAGTAGACCGAACAGAATGCTGGGAGAAAGAAGCAGAGTTGGGCAGATGCCATGACTCTCCTCTCCAAGACGGACGCTGGTTAGACGCACGCTGGTAAGCCACAGTCAAGTGGCAATACAGATACAGGCAGTGTTTAAATGAATACAATTTGTGTGTTGTTATTTCAGATGTTAAGCTAGCCATGCGGGAGTCGGGCGGGATGAAAAGCAGGCCTGCTTGCCTCATCGCAACATTGGTCAGTACACCAGACAGGCAAAGGAGATGCAAGAGTAACCATATATTTATGACGAGTACAATGTAGTGCACACCTCTAATCCCAGCACCCACCTGGGAGGTAGAGTAAGGAGGACCCGTGAGTTAGAGGCTAGACAGAGTGAGACCCTGTCTAAAATAAATGCCTTAGTTAGGAAAGTAAATGAGCCATAATAGAAAGGCTCCTCCACATCATTATTACAATAGCTCTCAAAAGTATTAAATTGATCTAAATTAAAATCCAAAATTAAAAAATAATTTCAAAAATACATTTTGAAAAAAACCAAAACTGCAAAACTATACAGGTCATTGCCACTAAACTTTGCCACTACAGGCTTTGGCTGGAGGATGGAGAACAGACAAACTGGGACTGAGCCAGACACTTCCTTCTGCCCAGCTTTCATAGTGCTGGGGGTGACTGTGTCGGCTGCGGGGCTGAGCTGTCAGCAACTGTCTTACTTAGCTGTGGCTGCTGCATGCTCCTAACGTGCCAGGTAAGGTATGTCCCCTGGTGCAATAGCGGCGTGACTGCTGTCCTGCTGGATGGACTTGCTGCACACATCAAACTATCTTCTAAACGACCACGTCTAAATGTTTACATTTTTGTGTGCAGACCAGCGCTGCTGTCGGCTTTGGTCACGGAGGCTTCTTTTTGCAGTTGGCGGTTGCTATAAATGTGTCAAAGTGCTAAGAACGAATAACTGCCGAGGGCTCAGCCTTCAATGGAATATCTGTCCTACCTACCCCAACCTCAGGGAGTGTGACAGAAGAGGCAGGGAATAAAAGATCAATGCGTCTATTAATTGATATATATGTGTGTGTGTGTGTGTGTTTACCTATATCCAGTATTTATATCTAGATAAGTGTTCTAGATTACACCTAGATTTTAGAAAAATCTCCAGCAATATTGTAGAGAGTTAAAAATAAAAGATGGGGGAAGAGTGCAAAAGGGGGATTAATTAAAATAGTTTATTTATATTTTTAAATTTTATGTGCAGGAATAGTTTGCCTGCATGTATGTATGTATGTGCGCTGGTGCATGCCTGGTTCCCACAGAGGCTAGAAGAGGGCATAGAGTCCCCTGGAATTAGAGCTTCAGACAGTCATGAGTCACCATGTAGGTGCTGGGAACTGATCCCCAGGTCCTCTGCAAAATTAGCAACAGGCCTAATGGCTGAACTATCTCTCCAGCCCAATAAAGAAGATTTTTAAGGAGCTATCTGTTATGTATCCATGGGAGGATCTATCTTTGAGAAGTTAATAATATAAATATTACAGGAAACATCCAAGTGATGATTTCAATACTAATGTGTTCACTTTAATTTTTTTTCTTGAAAATTAAATACAAGTCGAGCAGTGGTGGCGCACGCCTTTAATCCCAGCACTCAGGGAGGCAGAGGCAGGTGGATCTCTGTGAGTTCCAGGCCAGCCTGGTCTACAGAGTGAGTTCCAGGATAGCTAGAGATACACAGAGAAACCTTGCCTTGAACCCCCCCCAAAAGAAAGAAAAAAAAGGAAGGAAGAAAGAAAGAAGGGAAGGAAGGGAGGGAGGGAGGGAGGGAGGGAGGGAGGGAGGGAGGGAGGAAGGAAGGAAAGAAAGAAAGAAAGAAAGAAAGAAAGAAAGAAAGAAAGAAAGAAAGGAAAAAAAGAAAGAGAAATACATTGGTTATGGTGTAATCAACTTCCCCAGGACTTATATCACATTCCATTGTCAGCTGGTTCCCACGGTTAGCCACAAGAAGCCATCAATAATTTTTACTCTTGTTCCTCTGTGTATATATTTTTCTATGGTTACTATAATACTTTTTGTAAGACAGGTTTTCTTTAAATTTTCTTTTTCTAAAATAAGGTACTGCTGCTAGCTATATGATGCGCTGCCTCACGACGCTGTGCTGGAGGCTTATAACTTCATAGCGTGAAGACTAACCATTCTTCTCCCTACTCTCTCCTGAAACTCCAGTTAGCTGTGGTATTAGTCACTGGGTGTTGTTGTCCCACAAATTATTAAAGTTTGCTTTCTTCGCTGTCTAATCTCTGTGCTTTAGTTTAAATAGTTTCTATTGCTCTAGCTTTGAGTGTATTGGTCTTTTATTCTGTAAGTTTAAATTTGCTGTTAGCATCTGACAAGTAAATTTTTGTTCCCCTTATAGCCTTTTTCATCTTTAGAAAAAAAAACTAAGTCTATATAACACACCCATATATAAGCTAAATACTTTTGTTAAATACCCACTATTATACAAAAGTGTATTACCATATAAATTATTCATAAATTAAAAATAAAACTGAATAAACACAGCACAGTTTACACCGAGTCTTCAACACTGAGAAAAGTCAGGGTTGAGGTTCTTTCCGTCCTGAGTATACTACTGTATACTAGCACTGATTGTTGAAGAAAAAAACCTACATCTTAAAAAGAAAGAACAAATGAACAATCAAAACACTGTGTTAACTTCCTTGTGTTGAGTACAATAAGGCCAGACACAAAACAGTACATCTATGTTGGGCCAGGCCAAGGCACTGCTACAGTGGCGGGAGTAAGAAAGTTGTTCCCTGGGGGTTGTGGACAGTGGAGCTTGATGGAAGGGACAGAAGGGAGATTCTGAGTCACAGAGGTCTTCACCTTGACCTTCACCTTGACAGGCGGTCCCCTAGGCAGCCACCTTTAATTTTGTCTACATTTATCGAACCAAACACTTAAGATGAATGCATTTTACTCTCTATATCATGCAACTATATCAGTAAATAAAATGCACACTGTACCTGTGCTAGAGATACATACACTACTGTATATGACAGAATTGTAGATTTCTTCTGCTTCTGAAGCTCCTACACCCAGAGAGGCATAAATGCAGCTTCCGGGTGTCAGCTGCGGGTACCCAGAGGGACTCGATCAGAGGACCCTCTGGCCACGCTGACCTGGGGATCAAGAGAGCATCTTTGCTCTCCTTCCTGTCTACCGCTTCGAACTCCCCTGCCTCATCTCCAGCCCTGTAGCAGAGCTCTTGCAGGGGACCCGCTCTCCCTCTCCATCTCCACTCTCTGAGGACTCAGACAGACCTTATGGCAAACACAGCTTTCCCCTTTCCTGTGGACCCGCTCTCTCATCAACTCCTCCCTTCTAGCCCATTCCCATGCCTTTATGTCAACCCCCGTCCCAATACCTAGAAAAACATTATACCTAGGACACCCAGGGGCCACACCTGGCACGGACTCAGAAGCACTGAGTCCAGGAAACCCATAGACATCACACATTCTCCAAAACCAGAGAAGACAAAGAAACCAAGGAACAGACCACCCAACCAACAAAGGCGAGCCAGTTATCAATGCCCAGAATCACAATCATTGCAAACCCAGATGCCCAGAGACAGCACAAAAACACAAACGTTAACACACAAGGCAATGTGTCTCCACTAGTACCCAGTGATGCTATTACAGTAGCCCTGGGGAATAAAATATAGCTGAATCACAAGACAAGGCTTCAGAACAGCGCTGTGAACATGTTTAAGTATCTCAGAGAAGATAGGAATCCTCTTAATGAAGTCTGTGAAAATACAAACAGTGGAATGAAGTGATGAAAATCAATTCAAGTCAGGTAGTGGATTTTAACAAAGAAATAGAACCACTAAAGAAAAAGCAAACTTGGGTAAAACAGGAAATGAAAACTTTAGGAAGCCAAGTCAAACCTCAGAGCGAAGCCTCGCCAACAGAATACAAGAGATGGAAGAGAGAACCTCAGACACCACAGACAAGACAGAAGCCATGACCACCTCAGCCAAAGAAAATGTTCACCCCAAAAACTCCAGGCACAAGACTCCAAGAACTCTGGAACACTGTGAAAAGACCACCCTCTGTGGTACTAGTGTGATGGCTAGTCTTGGTTGTCAACTGGCTACATCTGGAATTAACGAAAAGTCAAGAGGCTGGGTGCACCACTTGGGGATTTCTGGATTAAAGTCTTTGAGGTGGGGAGATGCGCCTTGAACATGGGCCACGCCTTATATAGGCAGTCTGTATAAGGACATGGAAGAAGGAAGGTTTTGCTCTGTGCCTGTTTGCTCTCCTCTTGCTGACAAGTGCCTCCTTTCATTGGCATTAGATACTGCTTCTCTGGGATTTGGGTGTATGCTGATGACCAACTGAGACATGCAGACTCAAGGACTAAACAATGGCTGGACTCTTGGAGTTTCCATGGGTAGACAGCTGTTGTATAACTATTTAGACCACAGCTTGTAACCACTCTAGTAACACCATATATATTCATTCTATCAGTCTGTTTCTCTAGAGAACCCTGACTAATAAGAATAGAGGAAGGATAACAAATCCAGGTCAAAGGTACAGAAAATATTCTTCAAAATCATTAAAGAAAAACAATCCCTAATCTAAAGAAGAAGGTACCTATCAAGGTAAAGGAAGCATACATGTATACATGCCTTGCTCTCCTTTCCAGACGGTGGGACAAGGTCTGTGTTCCAAGTGTTGTTTTCTCATATGTACCTAATTGTCTCAGTTGAGTGAGGCAAGTTCCCGGGCTTAGGAGTTGTAGTTAGTGATTCCAGATGAAAGATTTGAACAGCATTAGCCCTCTGTTTAATCTTAGGGGGAAATATTTGAAAAGAACAGAATTTTCAGGGGAAGTCACAGCTGTCGCATGCGTGACTGGCAAAGTGAAACTAAAAACCACCCAAAGAACCACCAATATAATGAGAAAAAAAGAGCCTGCAAGCTGCACGAATTTTGCAGATTCCTATGCTGTCCTGTGGACCACTGGTCCTGGTCCTCGGCAAGTGAGAATCCGGTTCCACAGATGTCTTGCCCTGAGGACACCCACTGGATAGGTAGTCAGATCTGGTCTGAGATTAGGTTCACAGACGGCTCCCAACACTGAACAACATTATAGATCAAATGCACCTAGCGGAGAGTTAGAGAACATTTCACCCAACATCAAAGAAAAATGAAATAACGCCCTGCATCCTAACTGGTGGCAAGAATTACAGCTGGATATCAACAAGAGAAAGCTCACGAACTCACGGAAACTGAACAAGTCACCACTGAATGAAAAGTGGGTCAAGACAGAAATTAAGAGAGAAGCAAAAAAACTTTTTAGAATTGAATGAAAATAAAAACACAACATACCCAAGCCTACAGGACGAAATGAAGGTGGTTCTAAGAGGCAAGCTCATGGCACTAAGTGCTACATAAAAAAATTGGAAAGATCTAGTATTAGTGACTTAGCACATATGGAAGTTCTAGAACAAAGAGAAAAATAACATCTAAAGAGAGTAGATGTCAAGAAATAGTCAAACTTAGGGCTAAAATATAAGAAATATTTATATATTCTTATAAAATATTATAACAATAATAAACTAAGAAATACAAAGAGTCAATAAAATGAAGAGTTCTTTGGAAAATCAATACAGTAAATAGACCTTTAGCTAAACTAAGTAAAAGACAGATAGAAAATCAAAATAATAAAATTAGAGATGAAAGGTGGGGGGCATCACAGTGGACACCAAGGAAATCCAGAGAATCAGAAGGTCATACTTTAAAAATCTGTATTCCCCCCATTTGGAAAACCTAAAAGAAATGGATAAGTATATATATATATATATATATATATATATATATATATATATAT